>OY735240.1:8364023-8849023 GCA_963457665.1 Thysanoteuthis rhombus | reverse complement strand
AGTATTTTTCTTTGATCAATACATTAATATACATCTGTTATCATTGGAGGTTTATAACTCCTCAGCAGCATTAATATCTTTCCAAGAAAGACTAATTTCCAAGTAAAATTCCAAAGTTAGAGCATAAGCTGCTAAGGTCAACAGAGCATCTGCAGTCAACACTATTGTAGTACAAACTGTTCAGCATTGGTTCAATAGGTTCAGGTCTGGAAATAAAGATACCGATAATAAATCCTGAGGGAGGCCCAAACCTGTTCTCAATGATTAGGAATTATCAACAGCAATGGCTGACAATCTATAGTTTGAGCATTTTCTTAAAACTTTGGAACTTTTACTGCTACCATATATCTAAAGGCAATAGAAAAATAAGAAAAAATGGGTCCCACATGAACTGAATGGAATGCTCCGTGACCGTGCCACACCCTACCCTTTAAGCTTAGAGAATTGGTATATGAGGTCTTGTAGCATCCTCCTTATTCACCTGACTTTTCTCCTTTAAATCATTTCTATTTTAAGCATTTTGAACATTATATCCATGAAAAGAGGTTCGATAATGGGCAAGCCATTATTAATGTTCCTTCTAATCTTTGGAAGTCAGTTTTCACAAAAATATGTTGTGTAAATTCTTTCCACATGACAAAAGTATATGAACCCTGAATGCTAGTGCAAATGAAAACTTGAAATGGTTTCGAGATAAATTTTGGCATTTCTCATGGTTAATAAAACTGTATTGGAAACCTTTGATATTATACAAGTTTAGCTGCATTCTACAAAGTAACATATTTAGTTAGTATTTTCAAAAGATGGTATATCATATATATAGGATCATTAGAAAAAGGTTATTACTTCAAATGGGTCATATTTTGATTAAATATTTACCGTTTTCTATGGTTTATATAATCCTTCATCTTGATATTCAAAAAACATTTTCCCAAATGGTTACCAACTTCTGGAGAAAGTTAGGTTCAAAATTAGGCCAGAACACACACCACAAAAATCTTCAGATCAAGATAAACTTGTACCTGGAAATCTACCAAAACGAATTCTAAAATCTGCTCTTTCCTATTACATTCTATTTTGTACAGGACATTTTCCTTATTGCTTGGCCAATCGATGCTTCTATGAGATTCAACAGTTGTCGTCAAAGATCTCCTGTGTAATAAAAAGCAGCATCGGAACTTTTGGCCAGATGCCAGCACTAGAGTACTTTGGAGAAAATCATGCAGAAACATAATATTTGTAGTTATTTATAGGCTTTTTGAGAAAAGGATAAGAAAATGCTGGAAAAAAAATCAATAACTTTGGCTAATAAGTTAGAAAGAAATGTTTATTTTTGCAGCATAGATAAGTATTACATGAAGAGGCTGATTTGTATTAATTCTTTTCTCTCTCTCTTTAGTCTCGAGACCATTACTATTCAGTGTTGCCAAATCAAAAAATTTTATTGTGCTAAATCAAACATGAAAAAGCGTTTGAAAATGCAAAATTTGCTGACTGTACAGTTAGCAATTTTATGGCCATATTTACAGCTAAAAATGGCTATGTTGGCTCAAAGTGACAAGAGAATAGCTACAAATTGGCTAAAATTGCATGAAACTATCACTAAAAATACCATAAGATTTTGGATTTTTGCACAGCCAAAATTGGAATCATGCTAAATTGGCAACATTGTTACTATTGTAGTGAACTCAATTCACAGTGGGTGTCCAACACTTGTGACTCTGACTAAACTAAGCTCAGGCAATCTATATATCTAACCTATATTTGAGAAATCTGTATGTGTGTGTATATATGTATTGAGATAAGTTAACAACTGGCAATTGAATGAAGTTGATATCCATCATGTATATTAGTCATTACACCAGGCACTAAGTTAGGAGTTATTTGGATTAGCAGTTCTTGATAAATAAAAATGAATAAAAAAAAAACGTAGATTTTAAATCTTTCATCTAAAACCAAATATCTAAACTAGTAACACTAAAAGAAGTAATCAAAATAATTTTAAGTCGTATTTCATACAATGGGTAGAAAATCATTTTGTATGACAATAATGGTAAGGTGCTACACACACGTTTAAGTGCAGGCTCTTCAAAACATGCCCAAGTAAAATGAACAGAGTGATCTTCTTTGTTCACGGCCTGTAACCATGGACTCTTCTACTTTAAGGTAACAATTTTGCGAATAAATCTATCAATCACTTGAAACAATGGACTCTTCCATTGTAACACATTTTTTAGTTCTTTTTCATCATCAAATAGAATTCATACAGATGTTGTCACCACTTTTTATCAGTTTGCTACACGCCATTTTTTGTTTTGATGCAAGTAATTAAAGTGTCAGGGCTCTACCCCTTCCTCTCTCTTTTCTCACAATTTTTTAAGTCTGGGAACACTCAAAAATGTTTCCCATATGAATAAATAGTGAATGCTTCCTTGCTTACAGAAGGCTTTTATATGAAAGCTCTACTTTCAGGTGGCGGACAAGCCTGTATGTTCATGAATTTTCTCGTGTTAGAAACCATTGACCAAAACTGTCAAAATAGATTTCTTCAGTTTCCAAGTTGGTCTAGTTGGCTTGCTTTGTATATATGTAGGTATCACGTATCATCAATGGAGCTAGAAGGCTGAAATTTTCAACATTACATCTTTATTATGTCAACATTTTTTTGAACCTCCGCTCTCCATAGGTTTCTAGTGCAGCTTCAGTTTACAAAGTAAGTTCATGCTAAATTAATCCCTTAGTTCATGTCTAGCTGCATTCACATTTTTTTTTGAAAACTCAAACTTTTTTAGTGATCAGTAACCAACCAAAAGCAAGTAAAAATAATTTTTCCATTGATCACCCCAAGCATAGCATACTGCCAAAAGACACTGGTCATGTGATGGTTTCCATTGAGTAACTAGACCTTGTATTTGTGTGAGTATAGGCAAAAAATTAATGAAAACTGCCTAGTCTATTTTTTTGCGAAGTGTATCTGTGTGTATATACACTGATTAACCAAAACATTATGACCATCTGCCTAATGAGGAGTTTAGTCATTCATGTGCCCACAGAACAGCTCCCATCCAATCAGGCATGAACTCTATAAGACCTTTAAAGGTTTCCGCAGCTCCTTTCATTTCTGGTGAACTTCTGCAGAACAAACTTGTTGGTCCAACACATCCTATAAGTGCCCAATTGAATTCAACATAGCATTGCTCTAACCATTGGGCTAAATGGTCGCATGTAATGCAAAGGCCCAAAGAACTACTCCTCATTTTGTTCATTCACTGTATGCATCTGCTCTATTTGTTTCTCAAAGCAGACACTTATATTATTAAATGGATACATGATCCAACAGAAATACTTATAAATGCGTTATATTTCTTTAAAACTCGATTTGAAATGATCTCCAGTTAAGAGCAATGCTATGATGAAGCGGCTACCAATCAGTCACAGGCTTGATTTTTGCAGCAGCCCTTTTTTCTTAAATTGTTTATTATATTTACACTGTCTAGGCCAAATGATACATTCACTGTGTAAAAATGAGAGATCATTTCAAATGGAGTATCAAAATAATATAACGCATTTATGAAATGTCATCATTATCATCATCATCAGTCTTTTAATGTCCGACGTTGAACATAGACCTTCCCCAAAATCCACCAAATTTCTCAATCATGGGCAGAGCAGAGCCAGTATTTTCTGAATTTGTCTAGTTCATCTCATTGTGTATTTTGTCGGCCATGATTTTGCATGTGATCTCTGGGGATCCATGTTGTAAGTTATGATGTCCATCGGTCGTCTGTCATTCTTGCAACATGACCAGCCCATTGCCATTTGAATTTTTTAATAGTTTCTCCCATTTTCTTCCTGATATAGTGTGCTGTTTTGTGATCTCTCCATGTAAGATTGAGTATGATTCTCTCATGCGCGTGGCGCCTGCTTCTCAGTTTGTGGGTTGGTCTCTTGGTTAGGTTCCATGTTTCAGCTCCATAATTGGTTGTATACTCTTCTTTGTAGGATTATTGGGATCGTCTGGTTTTTGAAAGTTGAGCTTGCTCTGCCGAAGGCTTGCAATTCTAGAGTGATTCTTCACTTGATTTCCTCTTCTTTTGAGGATCTCAAAGAGATTCGTTGTTCTATATAGATGTACTGGTCTACCTTCCCCAGTTTTGCATCTTCAATCTTGACAGTTATGTTCTTATTCTCAATGTGATTGTTGCACACGATTTTCATTTTACTGAAGTTCATGTGTAGGCCGATTTTTTTGCTTTCTTTGTTAAATTCATCTAGCATTAGTTGGAGCTTGTGTAGGTTCTCTGCGAAAAGGATGATGAAAAAATTTGCTGTCTTTTTTTCATATACATAAATAAACTAGTACATCCCTACTATCTTTTTTTATAGAAAGTTAATTCCTTCTAAACTAAACAAAGCAGGATTTGACTCAATTAAAATGGACATTATCAAGTATTATTTATGATCAAACTCTACAGCATTGAAAATCTGTTGACAAAAATATGAATACATTGCTGTCCAAAAATGAGTAGACTCCCACAAAAAATTATGGTTTCTTTTGAGAAAGTTTTTTTTACAAAAAGGATATTTTTTTAAGCTAAAAGATAATTGCATTTAATGGTACACCCATTCAAATATTTCATTGATTAATATTTTTTATTTCTCTTTGAAGAAAAGAAAACCCCACCTTTTTTTGGGCGTTTCAAACATAGAGAAAAAACTCAAATTTTAATTAGATATATATGAATAAATATTACTAAATACTTTCCCTAATGTCATGCTGAATCGGTAAAGTCACCTATTTTGTGAAAAAAATAAATATCTATTTTTATTTTGAAAAAAAAAAGTTTGATTTCACAATATCTTTACATAAACTTTTGATTATTGTTTTGATTAAATATACTTTTGGTCCAATTGAAACTATGACTTCATTCTTTTTTCATATAGCAATAATTCTTGCAAAAATACTGTCAATAAATACAGCTATAGTCTTGTTTAAATCTGATAACATTTGTTGAGGATGTTTCCTTAGGACAATAGGTAGGATGCCTTACTGTCATCAGGGAGGTTACATGTTCGAATCTGATGTAAGGACACAAAAAATTTTAAATACTGCTTTGCTTCTATTTCAATCAAGGTGTGCACATGAACATGATTACAGACACAGATTTATAAGTATAAGGATATACATATATATACATTTGTGAATCCAATTAAGAAAGAGTAACATGGCGGCGTACAAGAAAAGAAAAATATTAGACTATTCATCTGAGATAATGAAAATTAGCCGTGGGGCAAAAAAAAACTACCTGCTCCAACTCTGCCTCCATCAACCTACGTCACTGTCCTATTGCCCCACCCTCAGCTTCCCCAATCAATATCAAACAACAAAGGTTCAACGTTCTCAAAATTAAATTAATATTTCAACTATGATTAATTCCTTACTTTCCCTGTTAACATGCTGTCAAAATGGTAGCAAAAGGTAGAAACAGGTCTGGTTACCTCCCAGAAACTATCATGTGATCAACAACTTTAGGCAACGTGCCATGTTGGGGTGATTAATTTAAAAAAAATAAGAAAATCAATCAATAAATAACTTGACTAGCCTTTTGTAGGATGGTGATCAGTGAGAAAGTTTGAATATAAAAAAAACAAATGTGAATGCTGCCGGACATAAACTAAGGGGCAATTTAACATAAACTTACATTGTAAATTGAACTCCTATGCTTAAAACCTAATTTAGGGGTGAATCCTCAAAAAAAAAAACCAAACTTTTTTTTCAAAACAAGATAAGGAGTGAATGTTTAAATTTTCAGCTTTCTAGGTCCATTGGTGTGACCTATATGCAAGATACACAACCAAGCCAGATCAGCTCAAAAACTGAAGAAACCTACAGTGACAGTTTTGGTTGATGGTTTCTAATGATAAATCATTGGAAGAATTGACCCATTTCTTCCGTGAACATGCTAGCAATGTTGGAGCTGAAGTAGTAAGAGTTATTTCTAAATTGCTTAAGTAGAACAAGTATGGAAAATGGCTATTATTCCCTTCAAACTTGTAACCAGGACAGTGATATCTTCTTACTTTATGTGATTAAAGTGCAAAAATTTGCCCATTGTCCAATTAGAAATAAGTAGATTTCAAATTATCATTGTCCTTGTCACAAAAGCTAAGTTTGAAAGGAATAATCAACATTTTCTTTACTTTTTAAACATGATCTATCAGAATTTAACACTTATTATCCAGAAATACAAAAAATTAGTTTTATAGTGTAATCTATGTACAAAGATCAATGTAAGGGATTTTACAAGCTATCTACCTGTTGTGCATACACACCACACTAATTGAGCTGGAGAACTGAAAATCTAAACTTTTACACCTTATCATATCTAAAAAAAAAAATTTTAAAAACCCATTTCCCCCCAAGTATTTAGTTGGGGGAGAGTCAACTTGTGATATAAGTTTTATGCTAAATTAGACCCTTAGTTTCATGCTTGTTTTATGGAAATTCAAACATTTTTTTACTGATTACCAACAAAAGGCAAGAGAAGTGACTTCAGTGATCAGCCCTTTCTTCTTTTTTCTAATTTGATTAAACTCAACAAGGCGTTCAGCCAAAAGATGTTGGTCACTTGATGGTCTCAATTAAATGACTAACCAGTAGGTTAATATCATCATTATATATGTACTAGGATTA
The DNA here is from genome assembly GCA_963457665.1 of Thysanoteuthis rhombus. Classification (NCBI taxonomy): domain Eukaryota; kingdom Metazoa; phylum Mollusca; class Cephalopoda; order Oegopsida; family Thysanoteuthidae; genus Thysanoteuthis; species Thysanoteuthis major. Next base: position 8,842,329 of record OY735240.1, on the reverse strand, counting down.
TGCTAGAAAAAAGTCACAGATATATTTAAATTTCTATGAGATGATTATTTTTAAGAATAGAAACTAAACATACATATATATATACAGTCTAGAAATATTTACAGCTTTAAAGACTAAAAGACTCTTTCAAAAATTCTTTTGTGTCACTTCAGTCACTCATCTCCCAATATCAGTCAAAGCAATTTATGTAATTTTCTTCTGTGTTATTTCCTTTGTTTCCCCTATACTTTGTTATTATGGTGCAATGTATTAATTATCTTTTGTTGAAATCATCACTTGTTTACCTTTTAACTGTTTCAAGGATTTCAAAAATAAAAGGTTACATTAACATAGTACCCCAGCAGTGTTGATCAAACACCACCTCCCTTTCTTATTATATACTTTATGTTATACATGTAGTTTGTCATTTCATATAAGGTTTTATGCGTATCGTATATTGATATTATTTTATACTACATATCATTTATTTTTTGAATCATAGCTTACTTATGTAAGTCACTCAGTAAATATATCTAATGATGAGGGATCAGTACGTATAACAACAGACGTGACTCGCTTGTTCGTGTCACTTATAGTGAGTGTTCACCCATGTGAATATTAAATCCATATTGCTGGTTTTAATTTTAGACTGTACGTAAACCAACTTATGATATCATCTTTAAGAATACTAATTACACAGGAAAAACTTCTCTGTGTTGATTTTCTACCAACATATTCAACAAAAGAATTTGACAATTTTTTTCCACTAAACTCAAAGTCAATTTTTCCACGTCATATACCATCAAACTTCCATCAAATCTTTTTTCAAAACTTTTGATTATCAAATGAATTATCCTTATATACACGTTTGAAATGAAACAAAATCACTTCCTAGTGGGTAGTAACACCGTAATAGACGATTCTGAAATTGCGGGGCCTGTAGCATATGCTATTTGTGTTACATGGTCAATTAATCTGACAGTGCCAGCTGCGTGAAATTGGGCCTCTGTCTACACATACATTTTACATCTGTTTATTCTGAAAAAAAGTTACCATTCCAAGACGTTTTTGCACTACTGAACTCATTCATTATAAACCTTATTTCAGGTGTCCTCAGATATAATGTGGTTTGTTATATAAGGCAGGTGATGACCCCAACATTTCTACCAATATTATCACCCACAAATCAAGAAAACCACAGATGAAATTTGAATTTCCCTTTAAACCCATAAGCTTTAAATTTCAGACTGAACGCTATTTTACTATACTGTAAGCCCATTTGATGACAGAGGTGGCACAACTTCCACCCTACCCAATAAGAAATATATTTGACTTATAGCAACAAACAAACTATAAAAATGAAATGATTTAGACAAAAACATTCCGATAGTCAATAAACAAAACCTTTTTTTTGAATAATTTGAGCTTTTCCTCTGAGGAGTTCAGATACAGGATATTTGAGGGCATAGTGAGTTACGGGTTGAAGGGGTTAGTGATTGATGTACATATGCAAATAGATGTACATATGCAAATTTAGATTCAGAAATTTGGAATACTTGGTAATATATTGTAATCATTTTGGTAGTATCTTGTAATCAGAGACAAACATTAAAGGATGCCTTTGTTTTTTGTTCAAATCTCATTTAGTTTTTATACCATAAATGATGATTGCAATCTTTCATCTATCACCTGCCCTTAAATATCGCCCATACTAACCTCACAGTTATTGCGGCTATGTTATAATACCAACATTAAAAGGGGTACACATGTAGATAAAAAAACAAACTTTTTTATTCATGTATATAAGTAAACATATAAGAGGCTGGGTGAGTACATTTTAATTATGCGAGCAGCAAAGATAGCAAAATGTCACCAACAAAAATAATTGAGAAGAGAATACTGACAATGGCAAAATCGTCAATGTTTGAGGGGCCTGGGTCCCCATAATAAATAGTCACTTACCAGTTTCACTGTTTTTGTCAACTTGTTGTATATCTACATCATATTTGATAAATGTTTTTATAACCTCATCAGCACCTTTTCCAGCAGCCCACATGAATGCAGTACGTCCCTCCACATCAGGTTCATCAGTAACATTCTTCCGAGAAAGAAACACTTCAACGGTTTGCTGAAAACAAAATATTCATGTAAAAGAGATTAGATTAGTTTTAGAGTGGTTTAAGGTCCAAATCCACACAAATACATGCTATCTGACAGAATTTGGACCAAAGATTTGAAGACAAAATCAGAAATATTTGGTCCAAATTTTGATAGAGTAGCTGCTACAACATAGCAATGCTCTTACCATAGAGTTAAACGGCCGCTGGTAATGCAAAGACCCTAATAACTGTTTTCAACCCAAATTCATATCTCGTTTATTTTTAGTCTATTCATCACTTTCAACGTGATAGTTGTATTAAAGAATGGACATACTTGGTCTTAAAATGTATTATGAATTGTGCTATATCATATAGAAATTTATTCGAAATGATCACCCATCATTACACAAGATTTTATAAAATATAGCATTTATATAGCACAATTTATAATTCATTCTGTCGCACCAAATATGTTCATTCCTTAATACATACACACACACACATATATATATGTGTGTGAGTGCGTGTGTGTGTATATGTGTGTGTGTGCGTTTGTATATATATATGTGTGTGTGTGTATGTATAGATATATATGTGTGTGTGTGTATGTATATATATATGTGTGTGTGTATATATATATATATATATATGTCTGTGTGTGTGTGTGTATATATATATATATATGTGTGTGTGTGTGTGTGTATATATATATATACATACATATATATATATACATATATATTCATATATATATATATATATATATACATACATATATATATATACATATATATTCATATATATATATACATATATATTCATATATATATATATATATACATATATATATTCATATATATATATATATATATGTATATATATACATATATATATATACATATATATTCATATATATATATATATATATATATATATATATATATATACATATATATTCATATATATATACATATATATATATATATATACATATATATTCATATATATATACATATATATATATACATATATATTCATATATATATATATATATATATATATATATATATATATATATATATATACTAGCTGAAAATCCACCCTATGGGCACGATTTCCAAATAGTTTCTACCAAAGAGCTAAATGGCCCAAATAAGATCAAAATATTATGGCAACTTAGAGGTCATGGAATAAGACTTTTGGTATTATTTAAATGAATAGATTCATGGAAATCAGATCCTTATCAAGGAAAGCACAAACACAGACCACAAATTTGAAGAAAAAAAATATTCAAAGACTAATACATAAAAAAATATGTCCAGGAATCTATTGGCAACCACAAAAAATTTGGTGTCCATAGCTCTAGCTGTCCTTACGTTACGCTAGCATAGATGAACAAACATTTAGTGAATATATTTTGACATTTTGGTTTAAGGTCGATTCATGTTTAGTCAGGATTGTTTGGGACTTATATTTATAAAATTTCTTTATCTAATTTTAAAAAAATTCCTTTTACTGGGCTTTGTACAAGCAGTGAAGGGTCTGGACTCCCTCCCACCAGATAAGTACCTGCATATATCCCCCAGCACACAACTGATTGATTTTTAATCTGAAGAGTCTTTGTTTGATTGATTGTGACAAGATGGAAATCATTTGTCAGGCAGTAACACTTGTCAAAACATTAATTAGAAACCGTCAACCAAAACTATCAATATAGGTTTCTTAAGTATCTAAGCTGATCTGGCAAGCTATTTATGTATTATACATACTGACCATACTAATTTACTCCTCATCATGTCAAGAAAGAAAGCTTTCTTTTTTTTCTGAAAATTAATCAAAATTGGTTTTCAATTAGCATTATAAATTTATGCTGAATTGGCTCCTTACTTTGTGTCTCTCAGGATTCACACTTGTTTTTAGAAAATTCAGACTCTTTTCGTGATCGCTGCCCAACAAAAGGTGAGAGAAATAACTCATCCTTTGATCACCTGCCTCTTCTCCCAATTTTTGAATTGATCACCCCCAACACGCCGGCTGCAAAAAGACATTGGTCACGTGATAGTTTCTATAGAATGAATTGCCAGATTCATTTTCTATCTTTTCCTGATACATCGTTGGAATAAATAATTACAATCCGTCAAAGTTAATTAAAAATTAATTAGAAAGACAACCTGTAGAGAAGACGGCCTCACTTAAAGATAGACAGGCTGAGAGGTGATAGCTGTATGATTTCCTGAAAGATTAATTACAAAACAGGTCCGATTAGTCATTCAATAGAAACCGTAACGTGACTTATGTTTTTTGGCAGCATGTCGTGTTGGAGGTAATCAATCAAAAATTGGAAAAATGGGGGATCAAGTTACACCTTCCACTTTTTGTTGGATCACTAAAAAGCCTGAACACTGCCGGACAAAAAAAAATAAGGGACCATCCATTTTAGCATAAATTTACACTGCCAAGAGTATTTTGGAGGCTGGGGGTTAAAAAACAAGGAACATTCCTTCTAGACATAATAAAGGGTAAATGTTAGAATTATCAGTCCTTTAGTTCCATTAGTGCGGTCTGTATGCACGATAGATGAAAACCAGCTAGAATCACTTTTAAACTGAAGAAACCTACAGTCATAGTCCTGATAACAATATTTGATCAGGTTTTGTCTGAAGGTCCAACACGAAGTACTAACATTATTTGGTCAATAATTCAAACTAACATCCTAATTTTTGTTGTATTAAGCACAAGATTTTGTATGAAACATTCTTCATGAATTATTCAGACTAATATCCTCATCTTCGTTTTCTAAAACTTAAATCTTAGCAAAGTTTAATAACTCCACCATAAAAAAATGAATGAATAAATTATAATGAAACATTTCATATTGTTATGGTTCACATATTTTTTCCTATCAAATTTCAAATTCTGAAAACCCTTTTTTGAGCAAAAAATGATTGTATTTACGTAGGTACAATGCAAAAAATTCAATATAAAAAAATCAGAGTCAAAATTTGTGGATAATATAATCGAATGTAAAAAAGATGATAGCATATAACATATTACTTATACTCAAGTAAATAGGTCAAAAGAGAAGATAAATGTCAACTTCTTTAGTGGTGATTGGTCAAAACAATCCCAACCATTAGATCAGTTTCAGATGGCAGACTTGCTAAAATTAGTCTAAATCTTTTCTAAGGTTGCTGAAAAGAAGACGAAAAAAGGAGAGAGCATCAACTGGAAATCTATTTTAACAAAAAAAGAGTCAAAAAAGAAAATAATAAATGCTAACTTGTTTAGTGGTGATTGGTCAGAAGAATCTGAATCATTGGATCAATTTCTGATGGCAGACTCATTAAAATTTCCCCAAATCTTTTCTAAGGTTGTTGAGGAGAACAAATAAAAAAAATGAAGAGGGAAACCTTTTTAATATCAAAACTTACGGCACAATTGTTTTTGGCAGCATAATGTAAGGGTGTGGCACTGTTTGAATCAGAACAGGCATAGTCTGCCCCATTGTCCAATAAGATGCTAATAATTTGGGAATGTCCTGAAAAAAAAAAAAAAAAAACAGATCTGGTTAGTCAAACATTAGAAACTGTCACATCACGAACATCTTTTGGCAACATGACTTGTTGGGGGTTATCAATTAAAAGATTGGAAAAAGGGGTGATCAATGGATAAGTTATTTCTCTCACCTTTTGTTGGGCAGTCATCACGACTTGAGAGAGTCTGAATTTTCAAAAAACATTTATGAATGCTGCTGGATGAAAACTGAAGACCAGTTTAGCATCAACTTACATTGCAAATTAAACCCATCACTAAAAACTTATTTAGGGAGGATATTTTCAAAAAACAAAAAAAAGTTATTTCCAGACATAACAAGGAGTAAATATTGAAATGTTCAACCCTTTAGCTCCATTGGTGAGGCCTATATATATATGTATTTATATTTATATATATATATATATATATATATATATATATATATATATATAGTCAGCCAAACCAACTATCTTTGCTATTATCAAGTTTCAACAGATGAGTCCTTCAGCTTTCACTGTGCTGCCCCAAGTTCCAAGATAAAGTATTATCATTATATTGACAGTTATTTGTACTTGAATGTACTGGAAATAAGCTTTTTTGACAGTAGCTAATTGCGTCATCAAGTCAGCTTCAGTCTGGTTGAGTGTAATTAAACTAATAAAAAAGTTGGTGGTTAAATTAGGTATGATTGATATAAAAATAAAGATTCTGTCTTAAAATGTGGATATTCTCTTAGACTGTTCCATACGCTTACAATTCTGGTGGAAAGTGAATTTATGTAACACTAGTAGAGGTCTGAATTTGTAGTTTATAGCGGCTTCCTCTGGTTTTACTGCAGATATATGAAGTGTTTTCTATCAGGGCATTTTGTGCAATCCACCTATGCATCTTGTTCAGAATTTTAAAGACTTCCAATAGGTCAGAAAGTTTTTCTTCTTTATTCAATGCTCTGTAGATTAAGTTGCTTTAATCTTTCAGCGTGAGATATATCTCCCAGCCTCAGAACGGTTGAGGTGGCTTGTTATTCCATACAATAGATAAGTATTTTCATGGTTTCATATATTTGGCCTATGGTCCATATCTTTGTGATTTTCTGAAGTGATGAGATTGTTTCCATCTCAGACTAGTATCGTTATCTTTAACATGGAAACTAACCAAAAGACTGACCTACAAACTGAGAACCATGCAATGTTCACATGAGAGAATCATGCTCAACCTCACATGGAGAGATCATAAGACAGCACAGTATATTAGAGAAAAGACAGGAGTCCAAGACATCAAAGGAGCTGTTAGAAAACTCAAATGGCAATGGGCTGGACATATTACAGGAATGCCAGACAACAGCTGGACATTACAACACACAACGTGGAGCCCCAGAGATCAGGTGTAAGGCAGTAGCCGACAGAAAATAAGATAGTGTGACAAGAAGGATAAATTCAAAAAGTACTGGTTTCGCAAAGCCCATGATAGAGAGGGCTAGCCAATCTTGGGGAAATTCAATGTCCAACAACGAACGGACACTAACAGACTGATGATGATGATCTCTATCTTTGTTGTTTCTTACATTTTCTGACCAATACAATCTTCATTGTTCTTTGATATCCATAGTACCCAATTCACTCAGAAGTTGCTGATTAGAAGAAAGTACCAAGCAATTTCTATAAGAATGTATTTGCTGACACAGTTAGCTAAAACCAACAAGAGACCAATCTAAAAAATATGTGGAATAATACATCAATAAATCTAGAAAGGGAGTAGCATAGTGCTTACCATAATCAACAGACCTTGAGTGTCAGCCAAGGCTATTTACCTTCATTAAATAATAATGCCCTCGGGAAAGGCATGAACTCCAAGCTTCACCTAGCGACTGGAAAATAGTAAAGCAGTTAGAGCCCTTTAGCCCTCTAAGGCAGCCCAATTGAGAGAATGTTACTCTGACTGAAAACCAAACCAGGAGTGGAGCCCCTGAGGCACACAGGAAGTAAACTAATTCGTTTTTGGCAACTCCTGAAGCTAAAAAGGTTGCTTGTTATAATGTCACACTGTACCACAAGAAAAATTACCTCGACAGGGGAAAGGATGGGATTGTTTCCGTACAACAACCATCCCATTCTTCAAGATTCACTTCACAGAAGAGTTCCACTATTTTTTATGCTTTTCATTGAAGAGTTCTACTGTCAATTACAAGTGGTTTATGAAGAGTTAGAAAAACAACCACTCACAGGTTTCTATGAAAATCTCCATCCACAGACTTCATCAGAATGAAGGTCAATCAAAATAAACAAAGCTAGAAACAATTTATTTGAAAGGTGAAATAAACTGCGATGAATTTATCACAGAGATCCCTTGTCATTCGTGGGGGTTAACGGCACTAGTTAAGTATGAATGCACTAAACCTGAAAGTAATTTCTGATGACTTCCCCCCCACCAAAAAACAAATCTTGTACCATAAACATTTTGATAAACAAACACTTTTCCATTTACGAATAGTGAATGTACCAATAAATAGATGAATACAGCAAGATGCAGTAAAAAAAGTATATGACTAATTATTATACAGTTGATTAATATACAGTTAATTAATATACAGCTAATTGATATACAGTTAATTAATTTCATAAAACTTCTGTAGATAGATAGCTTGATAGACTCAAACAGACGGAGATATACAGATAAATAGATGAGGACAGACTGTGATAGAGAGATAGAGAGGAACAGATGGAGATAGATGGATGGATACATTTTGAGTTGAGGTTGAGAGATTTGAACAGACAGAGATAGATGAATAGATAGATTCAATCAGACAATAACAGTGAATGAGAAAAAGATTGTTATGTCTAAAATCCCATTTGACTAAATGATTTGCAAGTGTAAACATATCTTCAATCAGGTTTATATTGTTTATATAAATAATTTTTAGTTGATAATTTCCTACAATTTTTCTTCTTATCGATAATACAAAGATTATTAAGGTAAAATTAATAGATTACTAAATCTGTGGTATATTATAAATATACATGCATTTATGATTTCCTGAACTTTTTACACTTGTTTCACACTGTACAACGTATTTTCTATGATGTGCCTTTTCACAGTACGCAGCAAATTAAATTATTCAAGACTGAATTATAAAAACCGCACGTGGAAAATCTGCAAATGGCAAAGGATAACTGTATCTCTGAAATTCTAACCAGGTTGTATTTGGAAAATACTTGCAATTCAATTACACAGGAACGACTCATCGGAAGATGTTGTCAATCCGATTTGGATCACCGATCTTGGTTTCCAGATTAATGAAGATTATCTTCCAGCCTGGATCTAGTTAATCTGTTTATGCCCGTCACTATTTGGAAATAACTGTTATTTGTGAACAAGATTCATCATTTTTTTTATTGTTTAGAGTTGCGGCCCTGGAAAAACATCCAGAGTTTATTACTGTTTATTGACACCTTACAAAATTTTACCTCCAAAGCAACGCAGATCGTATAGCTCCTGGAGAGTCCTTTACTTGTAGACTCTCAATTCGGCTAACCAACTGCCCAAGATAGGCAGGCTTTCTCCAGAAAATGGATGCAAATTCAAACCTCACCGGAGGCTTATTTTTTATTTCAAATCAAAGCTGTTTGCTAGCAATTATAAAATTGCTATAAAAAAATGTAGAAAAAAGAAATCTAGTTTGACTGTAAAAAAGTGCTAAAATGTTTAATAAAAACCAAACAAAAAAACAACAAAAACCACCAAAAAGCAACAAAAAGATGCTTGAAATGGCCACAAATGGCTAGAATGTTTAAGCACTTCTGTGCTAGCCCATCTGAAGACAGAGATCTAACACCCAAGATAAGATAGGACAGAAAAACAGTAAAAAATTACTAATAAAATCCGTTTTTTTATGTCACTCTCATTTTCATATGAGAAGGTGCACCAACAAAATGGCAGCCTGGCAGTAGTAGTAGTTCAGAGCTGGATTTTGATCTGAAAATTTCACTGTATAATGATACAGGCTTTATTGGAAAGCCCTTTAGTTGGAGAGTTTCAACAAGTTTATGCTGATGATATATAAATTTAAAAAAAAATCCAAGTTAAATTTCAGGTAGGCTTTCAAAATTTTCACAATCCCTGGCAAGATAAAGCAAAGATTACAAGTGACATTTAGATAATAAATACAGGTAGATGGTTGGACCAAGTGTGTCATGAGTACAGGAAATTCATAAGTTTTGAGTAAAGGATAGGTTAGGCCTAATTTCAGCACAGGGTGGGGTGATTTATTCCATAAAGTTATGTGAATAGCCCAGAACTCTTGCTCATCACGCTAACCAAAAATTTAAATGGCATTTTATAAATCATACAACAATAAATAATTATTTAATTTAACAGAAATAGTTTAGACATCTGTATTAAACTTTTGTTCAATGCACTCGTGTTATAACTAACAATCCATCTACTGAAGCTTAATGTAAACATGGAATAACTGAGTTGTGTTCGTTGAATGTCAGACAATTATAGGTAGATGTGTGTGTGTGAGTATATTGTCTGTCAGCCAATCATAGGAAACAGCGTTTGAGTGACATCACTGCCCATGTATGGCACCAGAGCCAGTTGACCCAGCTGGAGTTATAGAGCCGAGCAGTCAGTTTACAGTCAATGGGAATAGGGTGTGGTATCCTTACTCCCCATACGGGGCTGTAGGGCAGTTGTTGGGCTCTGAAGAGTTGTAATCCTCCAAATAAACTCATAAATATTGCCTCTTATAGGCCAGCAAATACTATGTGTATATCATACAGAACTAATGATATTCAAAGTTTCCAGGCTTTCTATAAAAAAAAATAGGTCTGGCTAATCACTCCATAGGAACTGCCATGTTACCAACGTCTTTTGGCAACAGGCCATGTATTGGGTGATCAAATCAGAAAATAGGAAAGAAGGGTGATCAATGAATAGATTACTTCTCCCACTTTTTGTTAGACAGCGATCATTAAAAAAAGTCTGAATTTTCAAGAAAACAAGCATGAATGCTGCTGGACACAAACTAAGGGACCAATTTAACAAGACCTTACAATGCAAATTGAACCACACTGGGGAAGTGGGGTGAATCTATTACCAAAAAACATTCTTTCAAGACATAAGGCATAAATGTTTGAATTTTCATCCCTCAAGCTCCATTGGTGCAACCTGTACACACAATACCTACAAAGATAACCAGAAGTGGTAGGCACAGTTAACAAAAACTCTAAACTGATAAACTGCTGGAAATTTAGTGGAAGCAAAGATAACTTATAATTGTTAACTTTTATTATATGAATTTAGCTTTGGTTTTATTTTTTGCTCTAAAACACTTGAAAACAGAGCTATAGGGCTGAAATTTTAATATTTTGTAGCTTATAGTATATAAAATGTATAGCAAGCCAATATTAAATGATGATCAAGGTGTACATAAATGATTAAATGAACAAATGGAATTAAGAATTAGTTTACATTAAACATACAGTTTATGTTAAGTTCTACATCAAAGCTATAACATATTGAAATTTTAGCCCTCTAGCTCTTTTTTTAGGGTTTTATAGCAAAAAAAAAAAACTGACCTGAAGCTCAATTCATATAATAGCCATTGATACTGATCCTTGCTTTGCTAAATTTTTAGCGTTTTTATCAGCTGTGCCCATAACTGCCAGCCAGAGTCACTTGAAAACTGAAGGAACTTATGTTAACAGTTTTGGTTGACGGTTTCTAATAAAAAGGCTCTCTCATGAAGCAAAAGCAATATGGAGAAACATCAGTTCATATACCAAAAAAAAATTCTCTCATCAAAATCATTTCTGGAATGAGAGCTTCACAGCATTAGACAAAGGCCTACATAGGCTGTCCTTGTTCATATGCAATATTTACTCAGGGAAGACATAAAAAGTCTGTTAACATACTTACCTAAATCAGCCGCCCAGTGCAAAGGAGTCCGAAAATTATTGTCTAATTCCGACACGTTGCAGTTTTCAAAGGACGTCTTTGATAAAGAGAAAAGAGATGGCGGAAAAAAAACAAAAAACAGATGTAAGTGAATGGGAAAGAAAAAAAAAAATAAAAGAATATATATATATATATATATATATATATATATATATATATATATATATATATATATATATAGAGAGAGAGAGAGAGAGAAAGAGAGAGAGAGAGAGAGAGAGAGAGAGATAAATGAGTAAGGATTTTTTCAGATGTCCATTACAGACTGTACATTCTGTTTCACTTAAAAATGATTTTCAAATGAACCTTAGATTGTACAGACTGCAATGAACCATTGAAAAAATCTTTACTCATTTTATAACTGCTCTACTGATGGTATTTATCACTTTTCTGAACAAAAATCTACTTGATACATAGTTACATATACGCAAGCTTGTTGTATACTTATTAATGTTCTCTTATATATATATATATATATATTAACGCTCCCTTATTCAGGGTTGAGCACTCTTTAAGTGGGGTAATTCGTTCGTGATAAGCTTATGCAATGCTCTTCCAACTTAAGAATAAAGCATTCTATTGGATGGGGAATTATGCGTGAGTATATATATCGCTTAAATTCAACCTTACTGATGGTCCAGTTCAGAGTAGGGCAGAGATAAGATGCCAGCCTCTGGGTTTGAAGCAAAGGTTTCGATCCTACCTTGTGGTACTGGAGGGGATAATGGATAGTCTATAGCCATACTGAAGAGTTGTAATACAACAAAACACCTGTCTGTGGATGACACAATTATTTAATTATTATCATTATATATATACTTCATAGAGATGTAAGACTTGTCAGTTAGGCTCAGTTGATAAGAGAGCCGACTGCTGATCACTTGGTTGTGATTTCAAATCACAGTGGGTAAATTTTCATTCTAAAAGTATATTTCTTCATTAGAATGAAATAAGCCCTTGCGTATTTCTAACATAAATTTTGGTGATTATGTAAGACTTGTTAATTTTGCTCAGTCGGTAAAGAACATGCCTATCAATCAGTTGGATATGATCTAAAATCAGAATATGGAATGTTAATTTTTACTCTCCTTAATTTGGTGAGGATTATTCTTGTCATTCTTCTTATGGTAGAAATACAAAGTCAACTTCAGGTTCGGACTGGAGTTTGATAATATACATAACCATATCTCGCATAAATGAATCACTGTAGCCCTTACATGTACCAAAACTAATTATCTAAAAAAATAGATCTTTTATCTAAAATTATCTTTAGAAAATAGATCTAAAAAGCATGTTTTTGTAAAAGCAAAAAAAACAAACAGTTTTTAGATGGTGTCTATTGATGTACTCATGCAAATTTCCCAAGTTGTAGCCCCCAAAATGTGATCAAGAGACCCATACACACACTTAAATAGACACAGACACTCGGAGAAGAACAGTAGACCACTTGGCTGGCTGGTCTAGTCGTTTGCTCGGCTGCAGTGATTCAATATGAAAATGTAGACATCGGAAAACATCTGAATCCTACAAAAACACTTGGGAAATCAAATTCCTGGCAAACATATGTTTGAATACATATGTATTCAAATTCATGCATAAAGTGATTCCTGACTTGATGAGGACCATCCATTCCAAAGAACATCTTTTTAGAAGAAAATTGTTGAGTGAATAATTAAACCTATGGGATTCCAGTAATTATTTTCAAATGAAAATATTGGACCCCTAAAACCTTAATAATAACCATGTAAATAATACTTTCTAAATAAAGTAAAAATACTAATAAACATTTCACTTTGATTTTTTTTTTGGAACATCTTTAGAATAGTGGATAAGGGTGCTGAGAGCCATGCCATAATCTCTGCTAAGTTTCATTGTAGAGACGCCACTTTTACGCTCAATTTAGATTGTAATTGTTTCTCTAGATTTCTTTTGTAGACCACCTGCAGCAGAAGATCTCTCGGGATGCATGGTTTGAGAATTATTGCAAAAAAAATATAATGCGTAATAACGCGATAGTTTACAATGAGACACGACTGATGGGATAGACACTAAGCAGAGTAGAAATATATACATCTCTTCTTGGTTTATTTTTTCAGGCTCATCTGGTCATGAAATATTTCATCATTTCCTCACAAATAGATTTAATATTGGCCATTGGGAATCTCTTGCTAAATTTGCTAAATCAAATTTTGTAGTTCTTTGTTTCGCAAACTGATATATTCACAGTATTTCACAAAGATTTTTCTCTGGCAATTGGGACCTCCACCTGAGTGAAATTCTGTTATAAAACTCCTTCTCCATGAGAGGTACCACTGGATATAATTATTTCGCAACTAGAAGGATTTTTGAGATGAATGAAATTTCAAGTCTCCAAGTCTAAAATTGGAAGAGGGTGACAGCAGAGTAATTCAGGAAAAAGAAGGGTATACAACCAATGCATTCTATGGACAGTCACTTATGGAGCTGAAACATGGAACCTAATCAAGAGACTGACCCACAAACTGAACTATATAATGTTCACAAGTGAGAATCATGCTCAACCTCACATAGAGAGATTTTAAGACAGCACAGTATATTAGAGAAAAGACAGGAGTCCGAGATATCATAGAAACTGATAGAAAATTTAAATGGCAATGGGTTGGACATGTTGCAAGAATGCCAGACAACTGCTGGACATCATGACTCACAACATGGATCCCCAGAGATCAGGAGCAAGACTGTGGCTGACAGACTGTAAGATGGCCTGATAAGCAAGATAAATTCAGAAAGTTCTAGCTCCGCGATGCCCATGATAGAGAGGTCTTTATCTTTGTTGCTTCTAACATTTTTGTCTGATACAATCTTCATCTTTTCTTTGATGTCTATTTCACCCACAAACATTTTTCGAAGTTGCTGATAAAAAAATCAAATCTTGGGGAAGATCTATATCCAACAATGGACTCTAACAGACTGATGATGATAAAGATTTTAAAATATATTTTAAATTTAGGTTGATTCCTGTGCTTGATATAAATGTCAAAATTTGTGTTCTGATCGGAGCTGAAAAAGTAACATATGCGTTCGTGCAGTCTTTCATTCATCTATCTGTATCTCATAGTATTCACCAATTGACAACAAAGGACTTCAGATATTAAACTTTATGACAGTACAATAAATGAGACATAGAAAGGAACTCACAAGAACTTTTACGATTGCTTCATTTCCATCAGCCACGGCCGAATGAAGAGCCGTTCTTCCTTCATAATCTTGCCAGTTGACAACAGTTGGAGCAGCATCCTGGACAGAACAAATAAAAGTAAAGGAAAAGTCAATAAAACGATCAAAATATTTAAAGTCTATAATCCCAGACCCGTAGCTCTACTGATGGTTATCATAAGTGTATAACAACAGGCTCAGCTGATGGCTGTTACTGATACAACAAGTGTAACAGAAAAAGTAGGAAGGGAGAAGAGAAAAAAGAAAGTTAGATGGTTTAATAAGAGATAGAAAAGAAAGTTAGGCAGTTTAATAAGAGGGTAGGAAAGAAAGTTAGGCAGTTTCATAAGAGAGTAGGAAAGGAGAAGAGGGTAAATAAAGTTAGGCAATCTAATAAGAGGGTAGGAAATGAAAAGGAAAAAGGAACATTAAGCAGTTTAATAAGAGGGTGGGAAAGAAAGTTAGACAGTCTAATAAGAGGGTGAGAAAGGAGAAAGGAGTAAGGAAAGTTCAATAGTTTAATTAGAGGGTAAGAGAGGAGAAGGCAGAAAGGATACGTTGTTTAATAAGGAGGGTAACTTAATTAAGAGTGTAGAAAGGGCTGAAGGCAGTGACTGACATGTTTCTCATTATATACTAGTTTATACTTGCTGTAACAAATGTCAGCATACATGAATATATATTAAATTCAGTATTTCTATAACATCATCAGTACATAAAATTCTTTAAATTCAGCATTTTTATTACATCATTATAACATAAATGAAATTCTATTTTAATATTTTAGATATGTCTCTCAGTGTGGCAGAGGACATCTGCTCACTGCTAATTATTATATGGGTGGAAAATATACATGAATTTGAGAGGAGTTAGTATGAAATGGTTTTTTGGGACCTTTGCCTTCGTAAGGCTATTTAGCTCAATGATTAAGATCGAAGCTACATTGAAGTGGCTACCTTACTGCTTGCAGGTTCAATTCCTGCTGTAGCTCCATTTCTCTTCAATTGTTTATTTCTATTTATGCTCTCTAGGCCGAATGACTCATTCTCTCTGTAACTTCAGGAGATCATTTCAAATGGAGTTTCAAATAATATAACACATTTATAAATATGTATAATTTGTAAAAATGATAGAATAGAAGAAGAAAGGAAGAACTTACAAGCAAGACTTTGACACAAGCCACAGCAGCTGGGTCTCTGCTGCTGGCTGCCCAATGGAGGGGTGTTTTGCCTTCACTGTCAGGAATACTAATATTAGAACCCTGCAAAAAAGATTTTCAAGAACTCAAATCATTATTCAAGAAACTAAAAAAATGGTAAAGATGCAATCACAGTTAACAAATCAAAGTCAAGGTTGACTATGAATGAAACAGATTTTTGCTACAGCTGACTGGGCAGAAAAGGTATTCATAGAATAAAAATTTGCTCATCTCATTTACTCTCTTCTCAATCAACCAGTGTGGCATGCTAGTGACAAGATATTTTAATCAAATTATCTAGCAATGAGACAGAGCATAGGGAAGAACTTCACCCATTTTCAACAATTTAAATCGTAGGTGATTTTCATTATGGAGGATCATACACGTAATCATGTTCTGCTTTAGAAAGATTTTTTTCAAGAA
The DNA here is from genome assembly GCA_963457665.1 of Thysanoteuthis rhombus. Classification (NCBI taxonomy): domain Eukaryota; kingdom Metazoa; phylum Mollusca; class Cephalopoda; order Oegopsida; family Thysanoteuthidae; genus Thysanoteuthis; species Thysanoteuthis major. Next base: position 8,825,943 of record OY735240.1, on the reverse strand, counting down.
AAGTATGATAATTTAAGTTTAATTTGAATATATATCAATAAATATTCGTAAATAAATTCCTTTAATTATTTTGTTTTTGTGCCTTTTACATGTCTATTTCATGTAAACACTAAAAATCATTTACTTATGTTTTATAAAAAAGTTTCACTAGATTTTTACATAAACATTCGATTGTTGTTTTGATTAAATAAACTTCTGATCGAATTAAAACTTATTCATTTTTTGTAAAAAAAAGTAAGTTAATATGTAGTTTTAACCTTTTTTTACAAAAATTGATAAATACGGTTTCAATTTGATCAATATACATAAATAATTTCTTAGCTGAAAAAATGCCAAAAACAATGGCTTTTCTTAAAAGCAAATAGTATTCAAGTGTACAATCTTCTGTAGCAAAAATCACCAATGGTTGAAATTTCTGGAAAATGCGGGAAGTAACTTTAAAAAAATAGCTGAAGAAAATGATTCATGCCTTTCCTGAGGGTATTAGTATAAAGGGAAGCGGCCTCACAGTTCCGATTTGAACATAGCTTGTAGAGCCCTTTTCCCTTGAAATTATAATTCGATGAAGCATTATCATATTATTAATTTCTCACCAGCAGTCCAGGTAAACTAGGGTTGAATTTGGAAAAAAATTGAAACAATTTTTTCTACCCAATGCATTTCAATGAAGAACATATAAAAGTTTCAAGAAACCCGAGTTGAAGATCCAAGATGGCCGCTAATTTGACCTCCCTAAGCCTGAAACAACAGAGGGAGGGGAAATTGGCAGTTATCTTGAAAAATGTTGGCCACTAATTAAGCTAGTTTGCCTGATCTGTCTTATTTCTCTTGCCTTTTTTATTGCAACTCTCAAAGGGTTAATTTAAAGTCGTTAGTATGCAGGATGGATTGGAAATGGAGAAAAAAATGAATAATAGTTAACAATACTTGATCTAGTAATAAACACAAGTGAATGTTGCTACTAATACTACTTGTGTTAGTAAAAATAAAAGGTTTGGTTAGTTGCTCAATAGAAACTGTCATGCAACCAATTTGGTAGCATACTGTTGGGGGTGATCAATCAAATAATTGGAAAAAGGGGTAATCAATGAATAAAATACTTCTCTCGCCTTTTGTCGTGAACGCATCACAAGAAAATTTCAAATTAAAAAACAAAAACAACAAGCAGGGCAGAAAAAAAAAGGGATCAATTTTGGACAAACTTACATTGTAAATGGAAATCCCCACTGAAAACTTATTCTGGGAGATAGTTTTCAAAAACAAAAAAAAAAAAGGTTTTTTCTAGATATGATAAGGAATGAATATTTAAATTTTTAGCCCTCTATCTCCATTGGTGCAGCTAGTATTTATAGTACATACATACATAGCCAGTCAGGGAGACCAATTAAAAAACCAAAGAAACCTATGCCGACAGTTTTTGTTGACGGCTTCTAACCAAGTTGAGACAAGGAGAAAATGAAGTATGAAAACTATAAGTGTGCATGGCTAGGAACTGGTCAGTCCCCCTTATATACAGAAGTCTTGGCCCCATTTTTCTAAATCATTAATTTGAACACACACACTTATTTTTGTAATTCCTATAGAGCCATTCCTGCAAATATTTACCCTTAGTATTTCATGTAACAGAGAGAATATTTTTAGAGGGTAACATATAAATTCATATTGCCAATAGAATGGAGTGCTGAGTGACCATATTGTCAAGTCATTGGGATGTGAGGTCTGTCTGGAGAGTATCCAATCATTTTGAATATCTGGAGAGCCCATTGCACAGCCTCTGTGTAATTTGGCAATCAATCAGAGGGTACTTTATTGTGCAAGCATGAACAAACATTTCCCCTTTTTTCCAGATGTGTCTCCCTGAAACTTCTGGCTTTTCTCAAAGAGATTTCAGACCATGGACAAGATTAAGGAGAATTTAACGAGGCAGCTGATATCAATCCTGAAAGAGGACTCGGCAGACTGTTGAAAAATAGAAGGGATGCTTGGATAAGTACGTGAAATTCTAAAGAGACTTCATCATGTGCCATTTCCCTAGGTAGTCTATTTTTTTGTTAATATTAACTCTTTCAATATTGGTGACCGGTAGGTTTATTGGCCACTGACATATGCATTATATATACAAACATTGATACGTTCAGGCGCCTCAAGAATCGTGACCCACTGGCCCTAATCTGACCTGGAGACATTGATCAGACACGGCTCAAGTTACATTTGCTGTTAATCTGCCCACATGAGTTTTTGTAAACTGACTTGGGAATATTTTGAGTGTTGGTTGCCTGACTGTCAGTGTGAAGGGGTCAGTGTTCTAAGGGTCAAATGGCTGGATACTTTCCAGAAAGATCACAAAAAAATAATAGTAGAAAGATATACCATTTGATACACACAAAAAGATTTAAACAGAAGTGTTTTTTGCATTAGAATCATAACTCTCGACCTCTACTGACCTGTTTTATAAGCATTTTCACATGGTCGATGTTTCCATACGAAGCCGCTCTATGAAGAGCCGTTCTCTGAAAGAAAGAAAAAGACTAAAATCAGTGAAGTTCAAATAGCAATGATGAAAAAAAAAGACTGTCTCACCTGATTTACAATCATTTCTTTGTTGTTTTCCAAAAGAATTAGAAAAGAAAAACTCTGACTGATCTTATACTTTCCAATCAGTTACTCAATTCTAATGAGCAAAAAAAATGGTAATTGACTCAAAATCGCTGGCAACACAACATCTTATTACTTTGAAATAGCAACTCCTGATCAACAGGTATCATTTCACCTACAATTCACACACAGTGACATACAGATCATGTTTCATCAAGCAAACAAAACTGAGCAGAGAGTTCTTCTCAAAGGGAGCTAACCTTTTAATCTTAACAGCCATAACAGACTTATTCACGGGCAAATTTTATCTCATAACTGACAGACTCAAACTGCAATCATTTTGCCTTCAACTCTCCCAGATTTCATAAAGAAAAAAACCATTTATGGGAAAAAATTAAGACGTTAAAATCTCTCCGTAACAATAAAAACTGTCAACAAGTTTCTTCAGTGTTTACGTGATTCTGGCTAGCTGGCTGTGAATGTGACATGTTTAAAAACCACACCAATGGTGCGAGAAAATTTCTACATCAATTCCTAATTATGTCTTGAAGAAACTCTTTTTTTGTTTTTTTAAAATTGTCCCCAAAAGTAAGTTTACAGGGGGATTCAATTTTCAATACAATTTCAATATAATTTAATGCTGAATCGGTCCTTTGAATTGTGCCCAGCAGCATCAATGTTTATTTTGTGAAAATTCAGACTTTTTTGGTGATCACTGCCCAACAAATAATTTACTTCCTGATTACTTCTTTTTCCAATAGGTTATCCTTAAAAGGGCGTTTGTCATGAGACTGTTTCTATTCAGTGATCAACCAGACCTGTATTTGATTAATTCACATAGTTAATTATTATGACACGAGTCATTGCCATTATTCTTCCGGTTAATCTGACTAGTATCCTTGTAAGAGTATACAATCGATGCATCCTCCCGATAGTCACCTATGGAGCTGAAACATGGAAACTAACCAGGAGACAGATCTGCAAACTGAGAAGCATGCAATGTGCACATGAAAGATTCATGTTCAACCTTACATGGAGAGATCACAAGATAGCACAATATATCCGAGAGAAAACAGGAGTTCGAGACATCAGAGAATCCATTGAAAAACTCAAATGGCAATGGGCTGGCCATGTTGCAAGAATGGCAGACAACCGATGGATATCATGTCTCACAACATGGATCCCTAAAGATCACATGAAAAACCGAGGATGACAGAATACAAGATGGAGAGATGAACTAGCCAAATTCAGGACATACTGGCTTCGCGACATCCGTGATAGAGAATTGTGGTGAATCCTGGGGAAGGTCTACGTCAAACGACGGACGTTAAAAGACTGATGATGACGGGTTGAATAATAATATGTGGATTTTCCAAAATTCCTAAATGTCTTTTTCTGGATCTTCTCCAGTGTAAAACTCTATGGATGTCATAAGCAGAATTTATTCTGACCATATTTATTCTCAGATGGAATGTTTTTTACATGACTTCAAATTTTGATGCTACAGTTGTTCAATTGACTTTGATGACAACTTATTAATTTTGACCAGTTTTTATCATAATCTTAATTTTTAGTTGCTTTTTATCACAACTTTGATGCGGACCATAATCCCATTATTTCTGATTAAGCAATTCAATTGCTGCTGTAGGATTATAGTCAGAGTCAAATTTATGATAAAAAGTAACTAATAATTAAGATAAAAGCAAAAATTAGTCTAACTTGATATCTTTTTTAAAAGGATCAAATCATATCGGTCACACTGATTCTCATAAGATCACTTAAGTTAAGCAATATTTAGCCTAGCTGGGTGACCATCTAGGAATATGAAGTGCAGTAACAGGGTTCTCAACAATCTAGTCAGTTCAGATTTCCCAGACATTTTTCAAAATTTCCCTGACCATAGATATCAACATAGGGGTAATTGATTGCCCCCCTTTCTCCCAATCAGTTACCCCCCAGTCACCTTTTATTCAAATATATGAAAAAAATGTTGAAAATACATCATTGACCGCTAATTCTACAAAATGTGCTTAAATAAATATAAATCGATGAAACACTTCTTTCTAAAAATGCACTTGTGCACTGAATTTTCCCAGACAATATACAAAATTCCCTGATATTTGAAACAATTTTGGGAAATCTCACAACTCCCTGCCAATTTGTGAAATTCCCAGACAATTACCTAGCTCTGGAAGATTCACTTTTTTCGCTGACAGGTGAAAACCCAGTGTGAGCAACCAGGGATCAATTCCTGACCAAGTCATACGAAAGATTAAAAAAAAAAAATGGTACTCAATACCTCTCTGCTAAAAGATTAGGATTGAGGGTAATTGGTTATTGGATTCAGTCGTCTCTGAAAGAATATTAGCAAAAAGAAAGAGGAGCCTTCGGGTCACCTCCAACTAGAGCCGACCAGTCAATAACTATATTAAGTTCATCTGACTCTTCCAACCAAGTTGTGCACATCAGCTCGAAATAAATCAACAAAATTGTCGGGCAACGGAGATCTACCAGGAGGTGCAGAGTGGCATAACGGTTACCGGAAAGGAAAACAGAATCAGAGAAGAGCGTTCAAGTTTCAGCCAGGGATGTTTATTTTCACTCTTCACTAATAGATTCGGGAAAGGCATGAATCCACCTCTCCACCCAGCTATGGGTAAATAGCAGAGCAGTTAAAGTCCATTAATCCTGTAAAGTAGTTCAGTTTGGTGTTGGGGTAACAAATCTACCCCATAAAAACAACTTGCTACTGACACCATAATACGGCCCTATGTCCAACAAAAAGTCAGCAGGAAAAAAAAAAAGGAAAAAAAAATAGATCTACCAACCTCTTTTTTTCAAGTCATTTGCATTAAACCATCCCCAAATCTATCCCCACCCCCGCAAAACTTGTTGATCTATAAAATCATTTCAAGATTGAACATAACTGCAATGAAACAAAGTTCAAGTTTCCTTTTGCCCAAGAAAAGAAGTTAAATAATAAGATTTTCTAACTACACATGCATTGACTTGTGTCCAGGTCATGTTCTCGCAGAATGGACATATAACTCAATCAGGGCATAAGTCGATCATAACAGAAATATACACCTTGCAGAACATTGACTTTCCTGCCCTTTTGAAGAAAAAGGAACAAATGTCATCCATTACATTTCTTCCACCAAGTCATTTGCTCAACCCTGCAAGACGTCTTCTCTTTTGCCTTCTCCTTCACTGTCTGGAGAACTTGAAACAAACATGACGTATACATTGCATTCTCCCTAGCAACTAACAATAACAATTTGTGATTCACAGTTGAGCCAGAGAACTGCAATGGCTGAAATTCCATCGTCAGCAATTAATGGGTTTCAAACTCTCATAAGATCAAACATAAGTCAGTCAGGTGTAGGTCAATAAATGCAGGGCCTCTGAGACGGGGATGAAGCTGGTGCAAAGCACCATGGCCCAGTGTGCCAAGGGGGACCCGAGAGTTTCTTGGGTAGGGCTGTGTAGCAGAACTCCCAAGTATATTAATAAAATAGTTTGACTACCATTTACCACAGAGTGAAGATAACATGGCGTTCTTAAAGGGTTACAGCAGATGAATAAAAAATGGCTAAAGGACAAAGGTCTTCAACTACCCCATGAAATTCCTCTCAGTGGCCCTGGACATATGACAGCATACCCAGTTGCTATAGAAAAGCTGTCAGTCCTTTGCAGTATGGAAGTTGAACCATAAGCTCTCCAGACTAATGATCTACCATGAGCAATTGGCATTCTTCTAACTATATCCAGCTCCAGAATAGCTGTCAGTCTTTGTAAAGCTAAGTGTCCGATGTCTGATTGAAATATCCGGAACAGTGAGACATAAATTCCTCATGATTACCTAATCTTCATAAAATGAAGATGGGGCAATAATACTGCCATGTCCTTAAATTCAGTAGATAATTTCGGCCATTGTTGATTATGGTAATTAATCCTTCACTTTACGCAGACCAACTCTCTGTTAACTCTGTGCAACTTCTATCATGACTACTGCTTCGAAGGATGAACATTGATTTTCATTCAAGAAAAGGATGTTCCTTAAAATATTCAGGAGGAAAAATCAATTCTTCTCAGCTAAATTCATTTATTAAAGATTCAATAAAGTTTTGTTCTTTTTGAATATTTCCATCTTTACTGCTATCCCTAACCCCACCTTCAAATTTCTCTAGAATGGCCTCTTCCTTAATCTTGTCAGCCCTTTTAGGACAAAGGAATCTCTCTTGCATTCATGTCAGCCCCTCTTGGACAGAAAAATTTATCTCAAAATATCTAGTCAGCACCTCTGGTACAAATAAATTTTTTATGAGATATCTCATTAGCCATTCTAGGAAAAAGAAATTTCTCACAAGACATCTTATCAGTCACTCGAGGGTAAATAAGTGTTGTACTGTTCCAAAATAGCGAAAAAAATGATTTCACAAAAAAGTGAAAGGAAGTAACTGAAATACTTCAAAAAGGTAGTTTTGTACGATGGATAAAACAGAGGAGTCCAGTTCAGTATAGTAACATTGTGAAGAGAATATCCCCTCCCAAAATTTGTGAAAAATATTTCTCAATTATGTAAAGGGAAGTAATAGGAAAAATTCAAAGCCATAATTTTGTAAGACAGATGAAAAGCGTGGATATTATTTAAGATTATAGTTATATCATAAATAGAAACCCCGATTTAAATTCAGTGTTGTAGGAAAATTATCTCTCAATTAAGTAAAGGGAAGTAACCGAAATACTTCAAAACCATAGTTCCCAACAATGAATGGAAAGTGAAGGTCCAGTTCAGCATTATAGTTACATCTTAAATAGAATCCCTTCCTGAAACATAATATTACAGTTGGATGGGTTTCATTCTTTGTTAGAGTACTTCAACAGTGTAGCACAAACAAAAACTCACATACTGCTTTTGCTAAAGGCAATCAACTTTTTTCAAATTCTTTAATTGATCACCCTCAATAAGGCCTGATGCCAAAAGATGTTGGTCATGTGACAGTTTCTAATGATTGACTAACTAGCCCTGTTACTGCTATTTTGTGATAAAAAATTTGTAATAACTGGTGATAGTACTGCCTTGAGGGCAGATACAACACAAGGTCCTGTTCAATGGGGAACTCCCTACAGTTATGTGTTGCTAAAGGCAAAAGTCACCCAGTCCTACCAGATGTCAGGGCTTACCCATAACCTTACCTTATTAAAGCAATGGGGAGGTGCTGTCTGGAAGACAGATCCCCAGGAACTAAAAACACTTCATTTATCATCATCAGCCTTCTAGCATCCATCATTGGACATAAACTTTACACAAGAATTGACAAACCTCTCTATAATGGTCATTGCGGAGCCAAGTACTTTCTGAACTTTTCTAGTTCCTCGCACCAGTTTTGCATATGATCTCTGGAGATCCATGTTATAAGTAGTAATGTCAAGCCGTTGTCTGATATTCTTGCAATATGAGCAGCCCATTGCCATTTGAGTTTTCTACTGGATTCTATGGGGTTATTTTTCTCAAATATACCTTAATATCGAGGTTTAACCAAAGTCAAGACAAGACTGATCCTGACCATGAGGTGATATAAGTACTATATTTACTCATGTATATGTCGCAATTCTTTGTAACCAATTTTTCATTTCAAAAGTTTAGATGCAACTTTTACGCAGAGTTGAGAATCCAATATCTGATCAGTGCATCTTGAAGGGTGCCACAATCAATAATAAAATAATACCTTTGTCTTGAAGACTGTTGTGATAACAGATAAAAAGGGGATTTTACAAAGCACAGTTAATCAAAACTGTCACCATAGGTTACTTCAGCTTTCAAATTAGTATGGCTGGCTGGCTGGCTGGCCATGTATGTATCACATGTGCAAAAGATAAGGGCTGGAAATTTAAACATTTACTTCTATTATATCCAGGAATAGTTTTTTTGAGAATTCCATCTCTAAATAGGTTTTTCGTAGGGTTTCAATTTTGAATTCAAGTTTATGCTAAATTTATCTCATTGTTTATGACTGGGAGCATTCATAATTCTTTTTTTTGAAAATTCATTCTTCTTCAAAAGTTACAGCCTAAGCCAGAGAAGTAACTTATTGACTGATTTAATTGATCACCTCTAACACGGCATGCTGGCAAAAGATGTTAGTCATGTAATGGTTTCTATTGAGTAACCTACCAGACCTATTATCAGTAGAATTCGAAAGCAACAATTTTTTACAAAATAAGTCGGTATGCAACTCATAGATACATAAATACGGTAAATGTGGAAGTGAAACTTTGGTCAAGCTGTGTTTGGTGAGAACGTTTTTCTTCATTATGCAGTGGCATAACTCCAAGACTGCAGAAAAGGGGCTGGGGGGTAACTGCAAAACCAAATAAGGAATTTGTGTTGCGGACACTCTTTGTCCAATCTCTCAAATTGATTGGTCATTTTCAGTAGATGGTGGTGGGAAGGGGATGTCTTGGCTGTTTTTCAAAAACTAAATTGTCAGCTTCCTTTTAAAATCCTATATATCATTCTGCTTGTTTGTGTGTACGAGTGTTACACTTTCTGATTCTTCACTGGTATTTTCTTGAACCAATAGAACTTGTTGATTTATTTGTTTCATGAGTTTTTATTACTCCTTTCCCCTTTTAATGTTTCACTGCTCAAATAGTGACGGTAAAGGAGTCAATTGTTGTCCACAGTGACTAAAGCATTGTATCCTACTACAATGAAATTTGAATTCTTCCCATACCTTTTATACTTTCTCTTCTACTATCCCACTAGCCCATAAGATGTAGTGAACAAGGGTAAGAATGAATATTTGTCGTGTAAAGTAAAAGCCTACTTCATTATTAGACAATGAACTTGATTTTACTACATATGTGTATGCGAGTACATATGTATATATAACTGTCTTGTTTTCAAAATCCCCAAAACAGTTATATGATAAACAACTGATGATCCCAACAAGAGACAATCTATACATTGTACAATGATAACAAAGTATAGGGAAAACGGGGTAAAAAACACTCTGGAAGATTATATAAAATGCATTGACAGATATTGGGAAATGGGTCATTTAAGTGAGACAAAAAATCTATTGAAAAAGTTTTTTAATGTTCAGTGTTTAAAGCAGTGAAGCTTTTTAGGCATATATATGTATCGAGCACTCTATGAAATAAATCCAATACATTTCAGAAGTGGCTTTATATTATTGATATATCATTATATTATGTTATACTGCTAGCCTGATTTGCACCACATATATATATATATATATATATATATATATATATATACACACACATTTATATGCAATAGATAATAAGAGAGAGAAAAAAAACACTAATGATAGTGAATATAGAGATTTATACATGGCAAGTATTCCACATATATATATATATATATATATATATATATATATATACACAGCAAATCTTTGCTATAATAAACTAATCAGGAGGAAGGCAGTGGTCATTAATCCCAAAAGTTTACTATACTTGATGGTTACCCCTGGTTCAATAGATAAAAACTTTGCTGGTTCGCTGCATTTAATAAACATCGTTCAATAAATCAAAAAGCAGTTTAGTCGCCTCTCGTCTTATTTTCGACATTACCTCAAGGAGTAAACCTAGATGTGCTGCATTAAGAAGGCATGGCAGAAATGCCCACAGAAAACACAATAAGCCCCGAACAAAAACCCTATCAACGTGAACGAGTATACAAGAAGATTATACTGTAACCTTACATGTGTATGCTAGCAGGATTACCAGATTGGTGATCTCAAAGATCATTTGGCTTTGGGAATATAAATCAGGGTTTATATGGGGCCCTAAAATTGGATAATATTGGACATCTGAATTTTAATTGAACATACAGGCCCAAATCGGCCACACCCATTCTTCTTTCACACTGATGTATCACATCAGTCTTAACACGCACACAATTGGTCTCAGCATTTACTGAACTTTGTTCGGTAAATCCAAAGCCAGTTCAGAAGGACTTACAAGTTTGTTAATGCCAAAATTCAATACATAGAGGTTTTGTTATTGCGGTGGTCTACTGAACTAGTTAATCCTGTGAAAACATTTATGGATATATTTGTATTTCTATGAAATAATTTCTTAAGAGGAAAAAAATAAGTGAATTTGTTTCTGCGGAAGAGTTCATAATTTTAAATTGTGGGTAGAAGATATTTTTATCAGTAATATTGTAACCTTCAAAAAGAAGAGTTCAATGTTACAGATAGAGGAACAATAAAATTACATTTTTCATTATCTAAGTTTATCAACTGAGCATGAATTGAAATCAGACAATCAATACTACGAGATTCAATGAAGATTGAACCCACGCAGAATGGCCAGCGGAAGGTGGGCTAAAAGTCTACATCCACAGATAAATACTTTTAAACTTTTTGAGGATGTTTTTGAATCAAACTTTTTCAAACAGGAAAGTGAGGGACCTGTTGAATGTACACCAAGATTTCCAAACAAAATACCATTTTTTCGGGAAGTCAATAATCAGAAAACAATGGCTGCACTTGTAATTTATACATTAATATAAATATTTTCCTATGGATCCAGACTTTTGGACCACCCAGTATATATACTCATCCTGTGGTAATTTAAGTTGCTTCTACAGTATCAAATAAACATCAAATTCATTCTCAACATGCTGCCAATATATAAATCAGGAATTTATTTCACACCGAGGAACAAATATTGACTACTTTCAGTTCCAATAACAATATACTTTCAAGACGCACACATGCATTAATGAGGCCATAACAGAATAATATATCAGTACACATCTCTTTCCTTATATATATATATATATATATATATATATATATATATATATATATATATATATAAATCTATATGCATGTGTATATCCTTATATATACTTCTATCCTTGGGTATATATCTGTACACATCTTTTTCCTTGTGTGTATATATATATATATATATATATATATATATATATATATATATATATATATATATATATATATATATATGCATGTGTATATCCTTATATATACTTCTATCCTACTTTTCTATGCTTGAGCATATATCTGTACACATCTCTTTCCTTGTGTATATATATATATATATATATATATATACATATAAATCTATATATGTGTGTATATCCTTATATATACTTCTATCTTACTTTTCTATGCTTGAGTATTTGTACATGAATACATATAATACACAAAGGCACAGAAACAAATGTGAACAAATTGCAACAGACAGACTTAAGTGGAGAGTCTGCGACAGACAGAGTGGTATGAACAGACTGTGGTAGAATAACTGGCATAAACAGACTTCAACGGACAGACTGGTGTGAAAAGTCTGCGACAGAATGACTGGCCTGAACAGACTTCAATAGACAGACTGGTATGAAAAGACTGCAAAGACATGTTAGTGTGAACACACTGCGACACAATAACTGGCATGACCTGCAAGAGACAGACTGGTGTGAATAGACTGCAACAAACAGACTGACAAGGAGAGACTGTGACAGACAGACTGGCGTGGAGAGACCGCAATGGAGAAACTGGCATAAAGAGACTGTGACAGACAGACAGATTGGCATGGAGAAACTGCAACGGACTGATGAGAACAGACTCTGGCAGACAGAGTGACATGAACAGACTCCGACAGACAGAATGGTGTGAAAAGACTGAAATACATTTTTCACTAACACCAGAAAGTATCTTCTAGAATACTTTTCCACCTCCAAATGGGGAAACACAATCATTGTTGTATAACCATGTTGAAAAGCCATTTGCATTCTGGCACACATGCAGATTTAAAGAGAAGTTATTTTGAATTTAACAGTTCGCTTAAGTTACAAACAGCCTCCAGAAAATAAAAATGAAAACAAAATGCGAAAGCAAAAATGGTTAAAATATTTGGGAAGGATAAAATGAGGAGTTCAAATCTTGCAGAAGTAGAAATATTGAAAGAAGAATTTCCATACACAAAGTTGGCTGGGCTTACCCCTCATTCATAGTTGGTTTTTCAGTCTTCCATTCCATATTGACACTAACCCGCTAGCTACTTCATCCAGTTCCCCCCCAACCTTCATCAGCTGGGTGCTGGCGAGGGAGACATCTACAAACAACCAATTTCTTTTCCCGACTATACAATTCAAATTCTCTGTTGCTGCTGCCGCTGTCATCATGGCATCCCAGCTTGATGAGCCAACCAATGAAGAGAGAGTTACTTTCAAGTTGTACGCTGATTGGCTAGGTGAGTCAAAACTTTTGTATGGGAGACTGTGATTGGCCTATGGAGCTCACAACTAATTCCTATTAAAATAATGGTTTATTTTCCTTTATTCAATGGGCTAACACATGTATCAATATATCGTTTCACCTTCCCCATTCAAATTTCTCAGAGTAGGAATCAAATAAGTTCCTACTGCTTCCATTTATGCACTAAATATTTTTCTTGGCAAGGGAATAGAACCTCTCAAAGGCTCGTAGATGAACAACAGTGCTTGGCTCTAGAGTATGTATGGACAACCTTTTTGATCTTGTGGTCCACATAAAACATTTTCATCTTTATTTGGGCCGCACATTCACTTAAAAAATGTCAATCGTATTGCAGAAAGTGATTTAATTTTTCATTTTAGACAAGGATATGAATTACAATTATCATATTAGTGATTTGTGAAGACAAAACGTTAGTAATTTTACAATATGAATTATAAAATTGACTTTCCGAGGAAAATTATCCAAGATTTTAAATGAATGCCTCGATTGGCTGTGGGCCACAAAATATCTAGATGTGGGCCAATTCTGGCTATGCAGACAAATGATTGTCCATATGTGCTCCAGACAATAATGCAAATGATTTGTAGTCATGTGTCCATCAGGTTATTTAACTCTTATTTATTTATTTATTTCATTTTCCACTTCTACTAAGTATCACAGGGAGATGGAGACAACAGTCACATTACTTTGGTCTGTCCTCTTCCACTCTCTTTTATTTCACACAAATAAGACGGCCCCTTCCCCCAGTAATAAGACATGAGGTGGGGTGATGAACTTTACCCTGCCATGTGGCTTATGAAGTATTGGAAGAGGGGAAGTGATAGATACTAGCATTTTTATCTTTTTTTAATTGGAGTTTCGAAAATAGTGTCATTTTTCCTTGATCCACTAACACTAAATGGTTAACTCTTAAATTCATTATAACTAATTCAAAATGTGATTATATGGGAGTAACTTCTGATTAAAGTTATCTCCTTCGCACTTTTTGGTAGTTCTTAAAATTTTTCTTTAATTCACAAAAAAGTTCCATTTTTAAAATCCTATTCATTGAAGAGATCCTCTTAGATTACGGTGTATTGGCAAATAGTACAGAACGAGTTTCAAGTTTTCTCTGGAAGTACGTCATCGAAACGGCTATATGCAAAATAGCTAATAGAAAACTATCATATGTTTTCTGTAAGTACATATGATACATTGCATATTACTATCACATCATACTATGTGTTTGTATGAAATATGGGAGTCATCAGCTCGAAAAGCACTGGGGTCTTGTGAGAGGTCAAAGAGTTTATCTTTGTGTTCCTTATTTATCTCATGTTCTGTGTCTCTGACACCAATTTAGCTATTTCAAATTTAATGGCTGAAATTTGACCATACTTATCTAAATTGAAGAAGACATTACACATGGGTATATATTTTGAGACACTCACTACTACTAAATGGTGTGCGTTTATCAGATGTAAGTGATAGTGTAATATGATATATAAACAAGCACCTATAAATACCCAACAGCATCAAGCCAAGTTAGTTTGTTGTCAGCTGCCTTGCTGACTGGCCTTGCCAGTTCAAAGAGAGAGAAAGCAAAAAAGAAAGATTCAAACCAGGTGTTTTGAAACTTGTATTGTAACTGAATCTTATTTGAAAAGTCAAGACCATTTGCATGTCCATTTCCTGTGTCCTTTTAAAAAGATACATATCTGAAGAAAAGTCAATAAACTGTATTTTCATTTGAAAAATCATGGATTTTGTTCGACCTGAAACCAACTTCTTCAAAGCTTTTCTCATAAACGTTGTCAAAGAAAAAAGTAAATTTGTCTCCCTTATTCCTTCGCTGCACCTATCACCTGCGAGTGACGATAGATGCATACTAAAAGGTATGTATCAGTTATACAACACGTGTGTGAATCAGAACTGACAAAATGTGTAAACTAGTGCTGTGACTAAACAGTGATTACGCTATATTCCACAGCAGTTACAAGCGGTTTATGAATGTAAGATTTAATGAATAAATAATCAGTTTCTACTTTCTTAGAGCTTCAAAATAACATTCATTTTTCTTGGTTGCAACAGATAGATGGGAACAGGCCATCACAGACACACTTCAACTGTTTCTGGCAGACATAGATACGGACTGCAGGGGACAAATATGAAAAGAACAAGATAATCAGCCAAATAGAAATTTACTTCATATATCAACCACTTATCTGTCACGAGACAAAATTGTTTGCTTATCGTCGCAGACATAGGAAGTCCAAGGTTCAAGTCCTAGTTCTGGTTTTAGACATGTTTATATCCAACAACTTGCAAGAGGGATGACCAGAAAAATTGACTTTTTGAAGATAGCCATTCTAAGTTTTTCAAAATCAGGATCTAAAGTTATTCTGTAAGCATTTCGCTTAACAGGTACTACCTTTATATCTTCGGAAAAAAAGAAATACAAAGCCGAATATCTTTATCCTCCATGTCATCAGTATTATAATAACCAATGCATTCTCCCGATAGTCATTTATGGAACTGAAACATGGAATCTAATCAAGAGATAGACCTGCAAATTGAAAAGTATGCAACGTGCGCATGAGAGAATCATGCTCAACCTTACATGGAGAGATAACTAGATAGTACAGTATATAAGGAAGAAAACGGGTGACCGTGACATGATAGAAACTATTAAAAAACTCAAATGGCAATGGGCAGGCCATGTTGCAAGAATGAAAGACAACCGATGGACATCACATCTCACAACATGGATCCCCAGAGATCACATAAGAAACTGAGGCCAACAGAACACGAGATGGAGAGATGAACTTGACAGATTCAGGAAATACTGGCTCTGCGATGCCCATGATAGGGAATTGTGGCGAATCCTGGGGAAGGTCTATGTCCAACGACGGACGTTAAAAGACTGATGATGATGATGTTGATGAATTTCTTGTTAACAAGATTTTTGTGATCACAATCTTCTAACTTGAAGAACCAAGCAATTTCCAATCCAATTTGTAGTGCCTGCGTTCATACTCAGCCAGATAATATATTATATTGATTTGATTTCTCAAAGGAGGTACATCAAATGCAAATGGTAGAATAGTTCCTCTTATTTATTTGCAAATAATTATAATATAAATTCAAATAAATAGGAAGTGACTTCATATCAAGGTAGATGGCCCCAAAAGCTGCCTTCAAGTAAGTTCTGTAGAAAAAAGATTGTAGAATCTAGACTTGTATATATGTACTAGTTAGTCACTCAAGAGAAAAGTCACATGGGTGATCAATGAATGAGTTACTTCCCTTACCTTTTGTTTTGGTAGTGATTGTTTAAAAATTCCAAATTTTCAAAAAATAGGTATGATCTCTGTCAAACACAAGCTAAGAGACAATGTAGCATAAACTTACATTGTAAATTGATGACCCCGCTCACTAAAAACCTAGGTTGGGGGGGAATTTTCCAGAAATAAATGTTCAAATTTTCTACCTTCTAGCCCCACTGGCGCAGCCTGTACGTGTGAAAATATAGCCAGCCAAACCAATTTAAGAACTGAAGAAACCTTGGTTGATTGTTTATGATATATTTACCTTATCTTTATCTTGGTCATCAACTTCACCAGGAGTGAGTTGCTTGAGCAGCAAGGTGAGACACTTTAGAGATTTGTGACGGGTGCACAGGTGCATTGCTGACTGACCCTCGTTATCTTTCTCTCGGCAGTCGGCACCTTTGGACATCAGCAACTTCATCAGCCGAAAATTGCCCTGCAAGAAAGAAAAAATTCTTAATTAAAATCGATTATATTTCATACTTGGAATTAAAAGAGGGAGGGAGTAAAAAAGAAAGAGTAAAAAAACTGCTTGTAAAATTAAAGGACATCTGTAACTTTATCAATTTCATATCCATATATAAATTTATCGATCAACCTATCCGTCTTAGCCTGTCCATATCTGCCTCTAAAATTAAATTTCAAACAGATACACAAACTTACGGGACTAATTTAGTACAAAATTACATTGCAAACTGAAACCCCCACCAAAGAAAATAATGGGGAGTAGGAGGTCAAGAGACAAAAGAATTTTCTCTAGACATAATAGCGGGAAAATGTTGACATTTTCAGCCCTCTAGCACCATTGGTACAGCCTTTGCGCATGATACATAGCCAGTCAGAGATTATAGCAGCTAAAACATTGTGACAAAGATGAGGAAGCTAATCCAAATGAATCAATGTATATAAGAAACAAAACCTCATCTCAAATATTCACATAGAAGGTCAGGGAGTATCGTAGCCAAAACAGTGTGACAAAGACAGTAAAGATGAGGAAGCTGACCCAAACGAATCAATGTATAATAGTAATAGCAACATTAATATAGCTGTAATCACAATATATTGATGTTTGGTGTTGGATATGTTAAACTTGAGTGCAATATGCTTCAGATGTTGTTTATTATTATTTTGCTTCAAGTGAATAATCGTAGAATCTTACATGAAATGCTAAAATGGTATTCATGTTATACACTAGCGTCAAAGGTCTTTTTTTTTCTCAATTGATGGGGAGGGGGGGTTAAAGCTGCACCACATGCATTAATTCAAATATTGATTTGGTTCTCTCACAATCATTCTGGCCTTTCTGGGTGGAGAGAGAGAAAGTGAAGGGGGGAGAGAAAGAGAGAGGAAAGAGAGAAACAGAGAGAGTGTGGGGAGAGAAAGAGAGAGGAAAAAGAAAAACAGAGAGAGTGTGGGGAGAGAAAGAGAGAGGAAAAAGAGAAACAGAGAGAGTGTGGGGAGAGAAAGAGAGAGGAAAAAGAGAAACAGAGAGAGTGTGGGGGAGAGAAAGAGAGAGGAAAAGGAGAAACAGAGAGAGTGTGGGGGAGAGAAAGAGAGAGGAAAAGGAGAAACAGAGAAAGTGTGGGGAGAGAAAGAGAGAGAAAAAAGAGAAACAGAGAGAGTGTGGGAGAGAAAGAGAGAGGAAAAAGAGAAACAGAGAAAATGAGGGGAGAGAAAGAGAGAGAAAAAAGAGAAACAGAGAAAGTGAGGGGAGAGAAGAGAGAGGAAAAAGAGAAACAGAGAAAGTGTGGGGGAAAAAGAGAGAGAGATAAACAGAAAGAGAGAGAAGTAATAAAAAACAGAAACATGGATCCGTATCTCTTGAATTTTAGCGAACATTTTATCAAGCTTTTCCCCAGCTTTCACCCGTCCATCACCACCACCACCACCAACACCACCTTTGCACCACCACCACCAACCCTACCCTTTCCCATGTAATAAATGACAATTGCATCAATACTCATACCGCTAAAATCCATGATACTCAAATGATAGTCACAATTATATTAACTTCTTGTAATAAATTTCATACTGAGTTATGAGCTGAATTTTGATCTGAAATTTTCATGGTATAATGTTCAATTATGAAATTAATGGAGATGTGTTGAGTTGGATGCATCCACAAAAGAAAGTGATAGAGAGAGAGAGAGAAAAAAGGTGATAGAGAGTGAGAGGAAGAGAGAGATAGAGAGTGAGAGGAAGAGAGAGATAGAGAGTGAGAGGAAGAGAGAGAAAGAGATTGAGAGGAAGAGAGAGAAAGAGACTGAGAGGAAAGAAGTGACAGTTGGAGAAAGAAAAAGATAGAGAGCGGGAGAAAAAAAAGAGAGTGTGAGAAAGAAAGGAAGTGATAGAGAGAGAGAAGAGAGACATAGTGAAAGAAAGGAAGTAATAGAGTGAAAGAAAGTGATATACGGTGACAAAAAAAGAGAGACTGAATGAAAAAGCTGAAATTATAAAATCCTAATTCCTTCAAGTTCAAAAGTCAAGTCCCTTCCCTTCCCAGTCACGTCTCTGAAACAATATGATACAGGGTATCAGGATATGATTAACTCAAATTAAAAGGCAAAGAATAAAAGAAAGGAAAAAAGGGAAAAGAAAAAATCAATATAATGGTAATATTTATTTGATTCTGATGGGTTTTCCCATTGCTTTCCGATTTAAACAAAGGCAACAATATGGATCTTGGCGATTGGGCAGTGATGTGCATAATTGACCCAACTTTGATTTTTCCCTTCATTCCTTTGGATTCTCCACCCCACTCACTTTTTTTCTTTCCCCACCATATTTCCATTCTTTCCCACAAAGCCTTGTTGAAATATACATTCGGCATCCTTAATAGTAGTTTGGATTTACAGACACTGTAACGGCGACGTGACTATTTAACAATAAGGCTAGTTCAAGCCTAGAGGTTCACTCCTAGCCATGTCTCCCCAGAAATTTCCTCTTTGGCTTTCTTTCTTTCCCTTTTTTTATTATTTTCTTCCATTCCAATTTCACCTCTGACCCCTCCCTTGTAGTGGGAAGGTGAGAAATAGTCAATTTATACAGCACAGGATGGGGGTGCAAAGGTGAATGGGCAGGGTTGAGAGGAAGAGTCCAGAGCAGAGAACTCAATTTTCCAATCCCCATTGATAAAAAAACCCCCCAATTCTGCACAAATGAATCAAAATCAATTTATTGTACATTGACTTCTCTATATTGGTCATGTAGAGCAAAAGTTTATTTTTGCTAGACTCTCATATTCTTTTAGAAAATTTTCTAGGCTTCTTGATTTCATGATAAGGACTTCAAGAATGTAAAGCCTCTGTGAAAATGCAGTATAATATCAATAAATCCAAAATAGATAGAATCTTCAGTTCGGGAATTGGGATTCTAAATGTATTTAACTGATACATTTAATACGGTAAAGAATTTTGCTTATATCATTTTGTGCATGATGTCATTGTATAAATGGCAAACACGAAGTTTGAAAAGTATCCAAAAATTTAGAAACAATTATTTGTTTCTAAATTTTTGGATCCGTGATCTTGATCGAAACCACTAGATGCTAAACATTGGCACAACTTTTACATTCATTGGATCCTGATAAGTTTTCTTTTTAACATAAAAGGTAGCTAAAAAAGTATTAGGTATTCCTTATCATCTTTAATTATATTTCGCTTGATGATCTGAGATCACTCAAATTATTACTAACTCCAGTGCCAAATGAAATATAGTTCCAACATAAATGTCTTCATAATTATCCTGTTCTGTCAGATATAAATTGTCCTTGTTCTGATACATCATACAGTCGGCATAAGGAACACACATACATATTTAAGTCATTGCTTCATTGGTAGGCTGTTTATGTCAAATGGTTAAGAGTGATACTACATTGAAGTGCCAACCTATCAGTTGTAGGTTCAATTTGTACAGCAGCCAATTTTCTTCAATTGGTCATTGTTATTTACACAGTCTACACCAAATGATACATTCATTATGTATTAATGGGAGGTCATTTCAAATAGAGTTTCAAAGTAATATAATGCATTCATAATTATTCCTGTCAGATTATACAACAATTTCTTAATAATATAATTGTCTGTGTTGAGAAATAAATAGAGCATGTACATATATATATATATATGTATAAATATTTATGCCTATGACTGTAAAATATAGAAACGGGTGATATGTGTGTTCTTTAAACTTCAGTCTTGCTAAGGGCATAGTTACCTCAATTGGCCAGTGTAGAACCGCCTCTAGGCTGCTTTCTCGTGAACATAGTTTGAGCCCCACATGAGACTCATTTCTTCTTGAGGCTGCTCAATTGGCTACAGAGTAACTTCAGTGCTAAGCAAAATATAGTTCCTACATAAAAATCTTTTTAATCATATTCAGTTGCATATAAATTGTCCATTTACTGGTACTTCATATTTATATACACAGAAACACATAACAAGTTAAGAAAATGATGTGAATAAAGATTGAAATACTGAGGACCTAAAGCTATGTTTTCAGACTTAATAGATGTGCTTTGGTCAGGTGTAAGAATGTTATGTTTGCATATATATATATACACCAAAGGTATGTAGGTAGATAGGAATGATAAACGTATTAACTCTTAATTTCATACATACCGCTCAGGCTCTTTTGAAGAGGAAACCATGTTTGTAACATTTATCAATTTAAAAATCTTACCAGAAGTTGAAAGGAAAGTAATTTTGATGCAACTATTCCACTTGTGATGAACATCTTAATTTTCTCATAAGAAACTAAGAGTTAATAGAAAGATAAGATGACCCTACCTTTTGTGCAGCACCATGGAGAGCTGTGCGTCCTCCTTTGTCTTTCAGGTTGACGTTAGCGCCAGCCTTTATCAGAAGTTTGGCACAGTATGGTCGATCGGCAAGAACGCAATACATGAGAGGGGTGCGGCCAAACTGGTCGACTGCATCTGTACAGAAACTGTTTGCTAAAAAAGCAAAATAAAAGAAGAGAAAGCCATTAATTTCTTTTTCATTTTGGAGCCTCCTTGCATTTAGGGAAAAGGGGAAGGGGCGTATTTCCAAATAGCCCCCCCCTTCCATTTAGCTTCGCCCCTGAAAAGAGATAATAGAAAGGGCAGCTGTTGCAGCATGCTGGTTTGCAAGCGAGGCTTACTGATCGAATCACACGTGAATTTCTTTATTAGATTCACAAAATTCTTGAAACCATTTCTTCCGACATTGGAACTCTTTTGTGAATAGAATTTTGAAAAATAGTTCTGGTTAGTCTCTCAATAGAAACCATCAATTGCAAAATTTCTTTTGGCAGCATCTTGTTTTGGGAGCAATTGATTAGAAAATTGGAGAAAAATGTGAACAAAAAATAAGTTAGTTCTCTCGCCTATCACTAAAAACGTCTGAATTAAAAGCAAAAAAACAAGCATGAATATTGCCAGACCCAAAGCAAGGAACAAATTTAGCATAAACTTACATTGAACCAATCCCACAAAAAATTTTCAAAAAGCAAAAAACATTTGTTTTAAGACTCAATAAGGAGTAAATGTGCAAATTTTCAGCCCTAAAACTCCATTGGTGCAGCTCTTACATATGATACATACATAGCCAGATCAGCTTGAACACTGAAGAAACCTGTTTTGACAGTTTCTATAAATAAAACTCATCTATGAATAGAATTTCAAAAAATTTTTTAAACCACCTAAAAATCAAAGACAGGTAACTTTAATCAGTAGTTATTTCCCTTGAAATTCACATCCAAATTATTTTTGAGCTGAAGTCAATTCTCACCAGATGCCTCATTATAGTGGCCTCATGCTGAACTAAGCAAAGCTTGATATATAACTTTTGTGATCTGCCTCATAGGTGAGATAGTTGCTCTTTTGTATTGGTGCCAGAGATCATGTTGAAGCTCAGGTGAAAGATCTACCAATCTCTAAGGCTGTGTAGGCAGGCATGCCATTACCAGTTTGAAGACTGATGAGCAACAATCTTTCTCTTCTGAACTTTTATCATACAAAACCAAGCTTCATGAATATCGTAACCCTTTAGAGACTCCTGGGAAAATCATATTCTGAGGTTTCTATGACTGCTAGGATATATGTCCGATAGATCTCTTTTAGAAGTCTACTGGGATGTACGTGTCATGAAAAATAAATAATGACTTTTACAACTGCAGACAATGACGTCACTATAGTATGAAACCCACACAGAGATTAGTTTGTATTTTAGGTCTGAACAGGAAAGACATTTAGACAAAGTGATCAGTTATTCCCCAAAGTTTTCATCTGTCCAGGAATATATGCCTACAGGGGCAAATGTATCCCATCATGATTTTGGTTCTTCGAAATATAGAACATTTTTGATTAAATTTTTAAAAATACTTTTACGAACAAGTCATTCAATAAAAACTATCACACAACCAATATCTTTTGGCAACATGCCATGTTGGGCAGTGATCAATTGAAAAGTCGGATCTTTCAAAAATAACTAGCCTGAATGCTTGAGGGACCAATTTAGCATGAACATACTTTGCAAATTAAGCTCCCCATTAAAAACATATTTTAGGGAGATCTAAAAAAATTTTCAGACATAATACAGTGCAAACATTTAAATTGTCAGTCCTTTAACTTCATTGGTGTGTCCTGTACACATCATATATACATAGCCAGCCAGACCAACTTGAAAACTTCTGGTGACAGTCTGGGTTACAGTTTCCAAAATTGACATGTTTCTGGCTTTTCATACCATTTCAACAATTCAGGCATAAAGCACTTTATTGTGCGTGTATAAGTATATATATATATATATATATATATATATATATATATATATATACATATATTTATTAAAGTGCAGGTCCAAGACACATCACTGAAGTAGATGCCTGAGTTGGCTGTAGAGGTCGGCTGCCCCATCAAAGGAGTACAGTATGAACAGATATATTATGGGCATCACACTACAATTGGCCCATTGTCTCAAAGCAGATAACATATGTGACATAAGTGTCTAATCAAGCATATTACCAAATGCATAGGAGCACAGGTCCAAGCATATACCAATATTTATTAAAAAAATTCATTAGTATATTTGAATTTCTATGAGATTTTTTTTGTTTTGTCAAGCCACGAAAGTGCAGAACTCATTTCAATGGAAGAGTCCCTGGTTTTGAATGATGTTAAGGGGATTTTTCATCAGAAGAATTATTACCTTCCAATAGAGGAATCCATTGTTACAGACAGTAACCTAGAAGAAATTATGCTGTTTCTTTCATAATTAGATATGTGTGTGTGTGTTCGTTTTGAAGTTTTATTTTTGTACGAGTAAAGAGAATCTAGAATCTTCAACAAAATATTACAATCGTTGAAGCATCAATTCTAAATTAAGTGAATATTATGTATGTATCATCATAACAAACATGTCGAAAATGAATGCACAATAACCAAAACTGGAAACGCTGAACTAGAGAAAGTAGGACAACGAATCTCCAAGATACCCTCAAAAGAAGAAAAAATCGAGAAAAGAATCACTCTAGGATGGTAAGCCTTTGGCAAACAAGCTCAACCTTCAAGAACAAGAAAGTCTCATTATGGACTTGGAAGAGCCCCAACCATGAAACCAAAAACGAAATAGACTACATTTTAATACATAAAAGCAACACCATCAAAGACATTCAAATTCTAAACCAAATAAACATAGGAAGCGACCATAGAATGGTAAGATGTGAAATGCAAATAAACAACAATAAAGAACACAGAAGAATGTTCCACACCAAACCCCAACCACTAAACATACCAAATGAATTCGCCCAACCCTTTAAGCTAGAATTGCAATACAGATTTAAGATCCTTATTGATGAAAGCAACATCAACATCAACAAACTCCATCGCAAAATAACAATTTCTCTGATAGAAGCTGCCACAATGTTTAAAGCAAGAAACACACAGACCATTAGCAAAATCTCGGACAAATCCATTGAAACTCATTGAAAAGTGCAGGAACCTCAAACCACCGACAACAACAAGGGAAAAATAGGGGAGGCCGAATTAGACAACACAATCAAAAAGAAACTAAATGAAGACAAAAGAAGGTACACAACTGCAATCATCGAAACCAATCTCTAACAGCAAGGCTTCAGAGAAATAAACAAAGATCTCAGTATAGGACAGAAACAAATAACTAGCATACTCCAAGAAAATGGAGACATAACAACAGATAGAGACAGAATCATCGAACGCACCCAAGAATTTTACAAAGAACTTTACTCTTCAAGACATAGGCACCTAAGCAATGACCAGAACATGCAAGACGCTGACAATCAATTTGAGGACTTCCTAGAAGTTACACCAAGGGAGGTAAAACAAGCCATCAAACAAACAAAAAAAAGGAAAAGCCCCTGGACCAGATAAAATCATCATTCTACTCTAAAAAGCTGGTAAGATTGTCAACAAAAAATTTGTGTCTAAAACAGAGTAAAGTCCCGAAAGACTGGAACATGGTAATCATAATGCTTCTACATAAAAAAAGAAACCCCAAAGACCTCAACAACTACAGGCCTATAAGACTATTCAACTGCATCTTTTAACTGTTCACAAAAATCGTCATCAACTGGATCACTAAAACACTAGATGAAAACCAACTACAGGAACAGGCTGGATTTAGAAGAAGCTACTCGACCATGGACCATCTTCATTCAATAAATCAACTGAAAGAGAAAGCAGCAGAACACAAAATGTCGCTCACTGTAGCATTTATAGACTTCAAAAAGGCATTCGACTCTGTAGAAATTCCTATGGTCATGAAGGCTATCACTCTACAAGGTATAGACCCTGTATACGTCAAAGTGCTGCAACATATATACAATCACAGAAACTCCTTTATCAGGCTACATAAAGACTCTGAACCCTGCCAACTCCAAAAAGGAGTAAGACAAGGTGATACCAGCTCACCCAAACTCTTTACAGCCTGCCTCAAGATGATCTTCCGTAAGCTGGACTGGGAAAATAGAGGAATCAAAATAGACAGCGAATATCTGAGCAACCTCAGATTTGCTGACGACATCATCCTTTTCGCAAAGAACCTACACAACCTCCAACTAATGCTAGATGAACTAAACAAAGAAAGCAAAAGAGTCGGCCTACACATGAACTTCAATGAAACAAAAGTTAAGTGCAACAATCACATTGAGAATAAGGACATAACTGTCAAAATCAAAGAATCAAAAAGCCAAACTAGGGAAAGCAGATCACTATACATACATAGGTCAACGAATCTCTATGAAGCCCACAAAAGAAGGAGAAATCAAGCGGAGTATCACCCAAGGATGACAAGCCTTTGGCAAAGCAAACTCAACCTACAAAAACAAGAAGATCCCAATAATCCTAAAAAGAAGAGTATACAACCAATGCATCCTCCTGATAGTCAACGATGGAGCTGAAACACGGAAACTTACCAGAAGACTAACCCTCAAACTGGGAACTTTGCAGCGTTCACATGAGAAAATCGTGCTCAACATCACATGGAGAGATCACAAGACAGCACAGTATATTAGGGGAAAAATAGGAGTCCGAGACATCATAGAAACAATTAGGGAACTCAAATGACAATGGGTTGGCCATGAGGCAAGAATGGCAGATGACCACTAGACATCACAATTCACTACATGGATCCCAAGGGATCAAATGCGGAACCAAGGCTGACAGAATATGAGATGGACAGGTTCAGAAAATATTGGCCCCGTGATGCCTACGATAGAGAGTAGTGGCGAATCCTGGGAAGGTTAATACCCAATAAGGAACAATAAAAGACTTATATCGTTATTAAGGGTCTAGCAAGGTAGATATACATGGGCAATTATTAGTATAAGCTGGCTTGCTAGGCCCATTGAATTTTCGTTCTGCTTAAAGTAACTGGTATTCCACAATGGTCACCCATCTAGCTACTATCAATGATAAACAATGCTTAATCTTGGTAATTTCACAAGGACTGTTGAATCCAAAATGATTTGTTATAATTTGGTCTGGGAGAGGATCCTCAACCCTAGTCATTGTGCTTATGGATAGTGAAGTGGCAATGAATACCAATTCTAAAGTCTTTCAAAACTGAATACCATTTTAAAAGTCTTTTTGAAGATTGAACCTCAAGAGGTAAGCACTTTATCACAACGGCAGGTGATTGGTCCATGTCAGTGGTCTTTAAACTTGAATACACTGGAGAAGCCTTTTCAATGATTGAATTTTCAAGGGAACCTCTTCAAAAAACAACTTTTCCCTCAACATATATATATATATATATATATATATATATATATATTTTAACATATTTATGTAACTATTGGCTTGGGACTTTGCTTATGGAATTATCCAAATGTTTACTAACCCAAGAGAAAAATAAACAAATGAATAACTAATAACTGAACGATGTCAATGTCACATAAATAAACAAGATGTTTTCAATGTTAATACAACAGTTAAAAAAAGTATCTAGAATTTAGTAAAGAAAATCATAAACAATTAATTAGCACACAACATAGATAAAATGCAACGGCATACATAAAAGCTGTGAAGGAATCATTTATGCAATGAAGAATATTTACTTATATTGTGAAAACGTCTTTTTGTTTCACGGAGCACTTGAGGTTCTGGAGAACACAGTTGGAATACCATTGGTCAAAGTCAAGTGACTTGTGTCTAATAAAACATTACACCAGTAAAAGTTATCGAGTCCTAAGCTGCGTTGGAAATCTCTCTCTGATCTCTGCGGCATTGCACGGCTGCAGGGGTGTGGATTAGTTTCTAGATGTAAAGCTCTTATTTTTTCCCAGATTAATTTTGTCGGATCATTTCCGAGAAGGATTTTACCTGGAAAAAAACCTGACAGGGGATAATGTGTCACTTGATATTTCTCATCTCTCACTTAACTAAATTACTAACCTTATATTGTAAATGTGCACTAGACATGCAAAATTATATATATCTATATATACATACACCCACTCATATATAAGCATCTATTTACACATATCTTCACAAACACATGGACGAATGTCAACGTATATCCATAATATGTATACACATGCACAACCTTCTATTTATCTATCTATCTATCTATATATATATACATATATATATATATATACACATACTTAACTAAATTACATATGTTACATTATATTTCCTATGTACATTTACCTACATTTATGTGCATATTAATACAGCAATCCTTCTGGTCAAATATGATAGACAAGGGAAATCTTTTCCATTTTTTCGTTAGTTTTTCTTGTTTACACACCAGAGAACAGTTGTCTGGATCCTATGTAAGCAAATATCTTCCATACAATAGATCAGACCGAGTGCTTTTGACTGTACATTCAGTCATCATCAAGATCATGAAAAAATCGTGGTGTTACTTTTTTGCACTAATTTGAATAATGTCCACATTAAATTCAGCATGAACCATTGCTGTGTTGAGGTGGTGTCACATACCAAGTGATGTGCGAATGGATTCTTTGTGGGTGAGGGTTTCAGCTGTTGAATACATCTCCCTACCCACGACTGAAAAAGACTTCGTTGAGTAGTGGATTTTTCAATTTTATAATGAGGGCTTCCAGTATTACAAGCTCTTTTTTCCAGTTGTTCTTATTTATTATACGGGAGTTACTGACGAGAATTTGACGTATAAGAATTTGGAGTGGTATGTGTTTGTTTAGGTGGGTTTGCACTGATCAGAGAGGTAGCAAGTATATATATATATATATATATATATATACATACTTACACACAAATATATACTATTCATATAACCACGTTTCAACACACCTACATAAACTAAACAAACTCATATGTATGTGTGTATATATATATATATATATATATATATAAATATATATATATATGAATTATAAATTGTGTTATATTATATAAAAACTTATTTGATATGATTTCCCATCATTACACAGTTAATATATCACTCAATTTAGTGTAAATAGAATAAACAATTAAAGAAAAAGGGGCTACCCCAGGAATCAAACCTGCCACCGATAGGGTAGCCGCATCAACGTAGCAATGCTCTTACCATTTGGGCTAATCAGCCACCAGCGATACCAAGGCCCAAATAACTGCTAACATTTATTTTCGATCAAGTTATCTCCTTCAATGAGACAGTTATGTATTGAGAAATGGACATATTTGGTCCAACAGAATGAATCATAAATTGCGTTATATCATATAGAAACTCATTTGAAATAATCCCCTGTTGTTACAAGGTTAATACATCACTCAATTTAGACAGTGTAAATAGAATAAACACTTAAAGAAAATGGGGCTGCTGTAGGAATCAAATTTACACTGTCTAAATTGAGAGATGTATTAACCGTGTAATGATGGGAAATCATTTCAAATAAGTTTCTGTATAATATAACAGCTTACAATTCATTCTGTTAGACCAAATATGTCCTTTTCTCTCTCTCTCTCTCTCTCTCTATATATATATATAGATATATGTACACAGGCATGTGTGTTTGTGTATATATATATATATAGATATATGATGACAAAATATACAACAAGCATGTGCATATGTATTAATGTGTTAATTAGTTCAAAAAAGTGCTCAATACCATCAATAGAGGAGTTATAAAATGAAAAAAGATTTTTTCAATGGTTCATTACAAATTATACATTCTGTTTCATTTGAAAAAGAATGTACAATTTGTAATGAACCATTGGAAAAATCTTTACTCATTTTATTTATATATATGAAAGAAAACTTTTTCCTAAGTAAACATTATATACATATATATACATACATATATATATATGTTTGTATTATGGATGTGAAGTGATCTGATAGGATAAAGATGAAAATGACGATTGAAAGGTGAAGAGAGAAACTCAAGAGATAGGCGCTACATCTGAAAATTTTTTATTATTTCTTGGACGTATTTCAATGCAATCAGACGGAAAAAAAACACTCGTGGTGACGAGAATTTAATCTTTAATAAATATATAGCATAAATTCAGCCTTACTGACCATCCAGTTCCATAGCTCAGAGGTAGGATATCGGCCAATAGGTCTGAAGCGAAGGTTTCAATCCTGCCTCGTGGTACTGGAGGGGATAATGAAAAGTTTATGGCCACACTGAAGAGTTGTGATACAACGAAACAGCTGTCTGTGGATGACACAATTATACATATATATATATATATATATATAATGTTTATTCAAGCAGAAATTTTTCTTTCATGTATGTTTAATTAAATATTACAGACGAGGAGCAACTTTTTAATTTTTTTAGTAACTTTTTCTTGTTCTCAAATCTTTGATTCCAACGAGTATGAATATAGTCCTATATATATTTAGTGACAAAAAAATTAAAAAGATGCTCCTTGTCTGTCATATTTACTTAAACATGTATGAAAGAAGAAAAACTGCTAAATGATCAAGCAGCTGGGCATTCACCAGGCTTCTTCAGGCAAAAGGTATGCAAGTTCAAATCTCAACAAAAGCTGATTCTTTATTTCTGATGCATATTTTTAACTCAAGGCCATGGATTAATGGCATGAGTTAAAATGTGATAAAAAGCAACCAAAAAAAATAAGATGAAGGAAAACTGACATCAAAATTAGTAGTAATGTCCTACAATACTTCATCTGGTAGGAAGCACTCAGAGAGTGCATACCTCTGCCAATGCAGGGGTGTTAGCAGAAAAAATTTGCCAAGACTGAAACTCAGTGCTGCTAATTCCCAAAATATTGTTGTGGTTAGTTTGTCAGCCAAATAGTTCTAAATAAATATAAGAGCCAAAAAAACCTAAAAAACTGCCAAATAGCACCAAAATGATACTACCTAATGGCCCAAAATTGCCAAAATGTTTGAGCACTCCCGCACCAATTTTTGCCTTTTTCACACTGCCAAATTTTTTTTTGTCAAAGATGGAATTCAACATCCATGCCAATGCCATACAATGACTAAAAACTGAATGAAAATAAAATATTTTCAAAATAAAGAGAGAAGCAATACATACAAATATTGAGTTACTTTCCATGAAATTCAAATTTAGAATTTTCATTTACTGTCTATTTTTTAACCTCTCTTCCTGCAAAATAATAAAAAATATCTCTCAATCAAAAACAAATTTCAATCATCTCTTCTTAAGCCTAAGACCTACTTTCCATTGAGAACTTTTGGAGATATTGTGTGGACATATAGCTGTGATAAAGGGGGGTATTATTATTTGTAAAGAATTCATGGATCTACCTCAAATTTAATCAGTTCTTCCTTAACCAATGACTCCAGCTTTTCACAAAATTTCATTGGAATTTATTGAGAACTTTTGGAGATATCGTGTGGACAAATAGAAATGACCAAAGATATATACCTTTCCATGTTCATTGGTAGAGGTAAGTAGAATTATCTTTAATCATTTCTCATAATAAATCCTGTCTGGAAAAATCTTTTCTGAGTTGAGTAAGAAGGGAAAGATAAGTCAATACTGACTGATACAAGTATACCCTGATTAGTGAAGTTAATTTGTTCCAAAATGTTTCGTATTGTTCGAGGTCTTTTTATAATTACCTCTGTCAACAAAGTTGTAGAGGAACACGTATTTGGTTATCTCCATCTATCAGTCTGTCTACAAGATATCTCTGAAAGTACTCAATGAATTCCGATTAAATTTGGGGGAAGGATGGTCATTCAGGTGAGTACAGTGCAATTTGGGGGAAGGATGGTCATTCAGGTGAGTACGGTGCAATTTGGGGCGGATCCAGGATTTTTACTTTCTATTTCTTTTTTTGTACATTTATGTATGCACCCAGCAGATACAAGCATACCTTGATCAGTGTGTTTAGTAGGTTCTAAAATTTTCCATATACTGTTCAAAAACACACTGTTTGAGACATTATTATGATTTAATGTTTTTTTCCAGCTCAAACCTAGTTTCATAAATTTGTACAGCAACTACTTAATGTGCTACATCAATATCTGTTCAAGGTATTCCTCTATTCGTTCCCCTAAGTTCATGCGGAACCTTAGCCCTAACGGTTTGTAACCTACGTTCACTCATTGCTCAAGCAATCAATATCTGGATTAACTCCTTTATTCTTCCTCTTCTCATTCCTCCTCCTACTACCATCTTCATTCCTCCTTCTCTCTTATTCATCATTGTTTCTCTCCCACAAATCTCTTAAACACTTATATTTGAGTATTTTCACTATTTTCAAAAGCAACTGTTCCATTCAATCCTATCAGAAGAATGCATTCAAGCATACAGTATACTCCCTAAACCATAGAGACACAGAAATCAGGTAGGTGAGGCTCGGAGGCAAATAACTATCAAAATCAATCCAAGTATAATGCAAAAATGGCCACTCACTTACTTGCTCACCGCTACCAATTTAAATGTTGCTGAGTTACGTCCCTTGCTCAGTGTTGCCAACTTGAATGTTTTCCATCTAAATCCAGATATTTCTAATCTCATCTAGATGACAAAAATTGCTATTTAGATGATTTTTAAAAGAATAACTTGGATTCTTATCCAATTTATAATAATAAAAAAGTAATACTTTCAATGAATTGAGCAATATTTTAATATAATAAATGTTGAAAATTAAAGTCACATTTGATTTATTGGTAATAAAAGTCAGCAGCACTGCCCTTGCTAGATCTTTACAAAAGATATCTTTTGGTACATCTTTGGTCTGACTTTCAGGCTTGCTTTTCTTTCTCTCTCATACATTGTATATATTTGTGTATAAATCGATCACATGGACAGGTCAGGCCTTGATTTTTAGCCAAGAAATCAATAATTTATGATCTGCCCCGTGTCTCAGTTGACCCTCATGAATTAACAAAGTGTTTGTAACAATGCACCAAATTTTATGGCATATAAAACAGATTTTTAGAAACCCACACTAAAATTTCCAGCACAATAACATTTTTGGGGACTGGGCGTATGATTCTGCTGAAAGGACCCACATTTCAAGCAACACTGGTTATGAAACAAAGTGTAATTGTAAGGGCATTTCTGCTTCTTTTTAGTATTTCTAACTCTTAAAACACTTTTTTCTTTTTTAGTCTTTCTAGAAAGTAAACCAGAACCGTCAACAGAGGTTTCTACAGTTTTAAAAGTTTGGCTTGCTGGCTGGCTGGCTACATATGTATGTATCATGTGTACAGGCCACACCAATGGAGCTAGAGGGATGAAAATTTCAGTATTTACTCCTTCATATGTCTAGAAAAATTTTTTTTTATATTTAGAAAATTCTCTCCAAATAAGTCTTCAGGTGAGGGAGGGGGCTCAATTCATAATGTAAGTTTATGCTAAATTGATCCCTTAGTTTGTATCCATTTGTTTTGTTTTTTGTGGAAATTCAGATATTTTGGAACCTCTGTTGAGCAGGGTTTGAACTATGACTGAGACAGTGTACACTTACTTCACACCAATAATCCTTTGAAAAATATCCATCTTTTTGCCCCACCAATACATCATGGGCCAGCATAGCCGGGTAAAGCCAATCAACCTCCCATGTCTCTTTATTTAGGGAAGGGAACTTGTGTCCAATACTTTGATGGGCTTGGCAAGCTGGAAGTGGAGTGTGGAAGATTGTGCAAGTAGAATAGAAGTCAGTGGAGGTGGGACAGATGAAAGTAATGGAATCACTGTCTCCACCTCCCCATGACACCTCGATTACAAGTACATGATAAAATAGGAAAAAATCAGGGGCCAGCAGCTTTTTTTGCCTTTGCGTGCCAGAGAGTGTTTTGATGAGTGGATGGTGGGCCAGATAAATGCCATAAAAAGGCTTGAAATATGGGAATTATCCATTTAAATTGATCTTATATTTTGCTTCAAATTCAATGAAGAGCACATGCTAGTCAGTGATTTGTGCTCAACAAAGAATGTCAATTGATCACAGAATTCAATTTAGTTGTAATTTCTTTCAATCAAAGTTTTTTTTTAAATTCTATAAAGAAAAAGAATCTTTAGAACAGGAAAAGCAAGCATAGTATCCTAATTTTTGCTTGCAGGCTGGTCAAGATCCGATCACTGGCTGAATCTGGTCATAGGTTGCCTACTCTTGGTACTTGGGGAAAAAAATTTTCTACCATGGATAGAATATTTTGCATGGAGTTTGATGGATTTTAAGAAGGGTAATAATACTAGAGTGAGGTTTTTGCCTTTCCTGGCTGGATCACATATTAAAAGCTTGAAATATGGCCAATATCCATTTAACTACATTTGCCTCAAATCAATGATTAACACCAGCTAGAAAATCATGTGTTTAATCAAGTTGATTGGTAATCAAAAAATTCAATTTAATCCAAAATTATTTCAATCAAGGCATCTTTTGGATTGAATAAAACAGTTGCAGCCAAATAGCATTGGACACAATGATTCTTGTACGATCACCAAAGTTAAGCAAAGCAAAGCCAAGCCAAGCCTCGTGAGTATGAGGTGGATGGCCATCTGAGAAGCCTCCTGTGGCGATCCCATCAATCCATCATTAGGAGGAGACCAATCTCTACACTCTTTTCAAGCTAAAGCCACACTCCCCTAAAAAGCCTGACTATGAGCAACAAGAAATGAATGAATCTAACATCATCATCATCACTATAACGTCCATCGTTGGACATAGAATTGGCCAGATCTCTCAGTCATGGGTGTTACAGAACTAATATCTCTGGAATCCGAGTCATCATGCCATCTTATTTTCTGCTGGCCACAATTTTGCAAATGATCAGCGGGGATCCATAATGACTAGCAGTAGTTTGACAACCTTGCAATATGGCCAGCCCATTGCCATTTAAGCTGTCTCCAATATACTGAGCTGTCTGGTGATCTCTCCATGTTATGTTAAGTATGGTCCTCTTCTGGGCACATTGCATAGTTTTTAGTTTAAGATACAATCTTTTGGTTAGGCTCTAAGTTTCATCTCTATAGGTGGCTTTTGGGAAGATACATTGTTTGTAGACCCTTCCTTTCAAAACTAATGGGATTTTTTTTTCTCCACTGTTCACTTGTTCTGCTGAAAGCTTGCCAACCTATGGTGATTCTTTGTTTTTTGATTTTTTCTTCTAGAATCTTTAAAACATGAAAAGAATTAACATGATGCATTGGCAGCCATTTCTTAGAGACCACAAGCAGGGAGAAAAAACTAGGTTAAAATCTATTTGCTTCTATTTGTTTAATTTTGCTTTGGGTAAGTTACTTCTATACGGCATTTATATAGCTTTTGTTTGAAATGGACAATATGCCCCCCCAGCCTCTGAATACCATTAGAATGATCCAGAAACACCCCAAAGTAAATGGCATTTCAGTGTCTTAATAAAAATTGAGTGAATCACATTTCTTCAAGCAGATATATGAGTAACCTCTGGATTTTTAAGATGCCATTTCTCAGAGACCACTTGGAGGGAGAAAGAAAGAGAAGAGACAGGTTAAAATGTACCATTCATTAGAAAACCATAAACTAAAACTGTCAACATGGGTTTCTTCAGTTTTAAAGTATGGCTAGCTATGCATGTATGTATCATGCATGCAGGTTGCACCAATGGAGCTAGAAGACTGGAAATTTTATGTCTAGAAATTAGGAAAATTTACCTGTCTCTGAGAACCATCTTAACTCATCTAATTCAGATATTAGAAACTGTTAACATAGGTTTCTTTAGTTTTTAAAGGAATCTGGCTGGTTGGCTGACTATCTATCTATGTATGAACGTGTCACATGTATAGGCCACACCAATACAGCTTAAAGGCTGAAAATTTCAACATTCATTCCTCGTGCCTAGAAAAAAACATTTTCAAAGGTTTTGTCTTCTTTACCCTTCCCATCAAATAAGTTTTTAGTGAAGGGCTGAATTTGCTACATGAGTTTATATTAAATTGGTCACTCAGTTTGTATCCAGCAGCATTCACGCTTGATTTTTGAAAATTCAGACTTTTTGATGATCAATGCCAATCAAAAGGCTAGTGGAGTAACATTTAATTGATCATCCCTCACATAGCATGTTGCCAAAAGACATTGGCCACATCATAGTTTCCATTGAGTGACTAACGAGGCCTATCCATTTGTTCCATCTATATACATGCTTTGTCAAACTCGAGTACAAAGTCTGGTGTCAACTTTTTTTCTACCATAACAAGAACAATCCTCATCAGAATTAGGGGGTGTAAACTGATACATAAAATCCACATTCCCCAATCATGATTTGACCTCACTAACAACCTATTGC
Source organism: Thysanoteuthis rhombus (assembly GCA_963457665.1). Taxonomy (NCBI): domain Eukaryota; kingdom Metazoa; phylum Mollusca; class Cephalopoda; order Oegopsida; family Thysanoteuthidae; genus Thysanoteuthis; species Thysanoteuthis major. The sequence continues at coordinate 8,790,549 of OY735240.1, read as the reverse complement.
CAGCAGACTGTCTTACTGACTGAGCAAAGAATGAAAATGTATCATAGATATGTATAGGCTTATTTCATTCTAATAAATAAATACATTTTTACAGAAAAAATATCTTTATAATTTTCCGTTCATTATACATACAATACAAAAGTTGCAGTAGTCATCATCGGAATAGAAGTTGGAGCTGAGTTTGACCCTGCAGCAGTCAGTCTTGTGATTTATTAATCACTGCCAACCCAGAGACGACAAGTTTCAACAATGCATCCAGGTTTAGGGGATTTTTATATTCACTAGACACGATGTATCAACCCTTAGTACAGACCACACCATTGATAGTAGAGACTTGTATTTTTGTGCATATCTCTTAGGGATGAGAAAAAATTTTTTCAAATTCCCTTCCAGAAGAGATTTTAGACTTCAAACTTCAATTAAAAGAAAAAGAAAAAAAAAAGACACTCTAGTCAGGTGTTCTCAACCGGGGGTCCACAGATCCCTTGGAAAACGGGAAAGGGGGTATTTGCAATTTTCCCAAAAGAAAGATATTGCCAGTGTTACAAATTTGGCACCTTCTATGCTTTTTTAAAAAAAGCATTTATTGTTTTGGTATTGCAAAAAAGAAAAAGTATCATTTTTAGTGACAATACTTAGAAATTGAAAGAGGGGGCAGATTGCTGTGATACAAATGGTTATTAGAGCGATGCATACTTTTTTTGTCTCTGTAAAAGACTTAATTCACATAGCTAAACAGTGGGTGGTGGTGATTCATGAATTCCCTCAGAACTCTTGCTCTATTTTCTTTGTTCATTTTGTATCGGGTCTCTCACTATAAATCGAATATAATGAAAATTTCAAAGTTTTAATAAAAGCACTCGATGAATTACTGACATTAGATGAAGTTTATTGCTTGAAAGCTTCTCAATATTTGTGTACCAGATTTGTTGATGCCAAGATCATGACATTTTCCAGCTGGGCATCAGTCAATATTGTTCTCAAATCATTCTTCATTTTTGAAAATAATTGCTCACATAGATGAGTGGTGCCAAACAATTTTTCGCGAACGTAGAAAGTTAATAATAATGGAGTCAACTTCTGACTGAGAGGGCATGCAGTGCCTCGGAATTCAATATCCATACCATCATCAGCCATTATTAGTCCGTGGCTGGACAAAAGTTTTTCCTATTTCATTCCCCGAAGCCGCAATCGCACTAACCTCTACCATATCTTATCGGCAAACATTTCTATATCATCCCTCCACCTTGTGTGCATTTACTGTCTCATGGGCACCGTTTGCTGAACCTTTTGCTCCATCAGTTGACCCTGCAGTATGTCTTGCCCATCTCAATTTTTGTTGCTTAATTATTCATATATACTTCATTCTAGTCCTCTCTTTGATAGATGTTGATCTTTTTCTATCACAAAGTTGTCCCTAGCATTGCTCTTTCTATAGCTCTCTGTACAATTCTAAGTTGGTTCTCGGTTCATTTTGATAATTTCCACGTATTGCAAGCGTAAGTCATAGCTGGTATTGTGCATTCATTGTATACTTTATGTCTTAAGCACATTGGCAAGATGTTTTTTTTAAATATGTCAATTCATACCCAAATACAGCACAAAAAATGTCATCAGGAAAACCGCCAATCTTGCTGGGCCAATGGTCTCAAAAGGCCCAGCCCCAGCAATTACTTTGGTGATGTGTCCCAAATGCAACTACCCAAACCCCAAGAACATCATGAAGAATACAGCACTGTACTTGGAACCTATGTCAGGACACTCTCCACAGATATGCACCTAATCACTCTGGAAAATGAAATCAAGAACATCAAATCGGACATTATCGGTATTGGTGAAATGAAAAGACCCGGAGAGGAACTAATCGAACTAAACAGCAAACACCTTTTATGCAACTATGGAAGGAAAAAGGAAAACAAAGCGGGGTTGCCTTTCTAATTAATAAAAAACTCAAAGACAATGTTATTGGATACAAAGCCATTTCAGACTGTGTAGCCAGTGTCACTGAACAGCTTTCAAAGAGGTACAAGCTGAAGGTCATTCAAGTTCATGCTTCCACTTCACAAACAACCGATGAAGAGATAAACAATTTCTACGATGACTAGAATCCCTTACTCAAAGAAACCCAAAAATATTTCAACAACATTATGGGAGACTTCAACACCCAAGAAGGACAAGGTACTGAAAAATGTGTTGGTAAGTACAGATACAAATTACAGAACTAGAGGGGTAAAGATCTCATAAATTTTGCAACTACAAATGGGCTCAAAATCATGAACACCTTCTTTAAAAAGAAAGCCCATAGAAAGTGGACTTGGAGGAGCCCCAATCACGAAACCAAGTATGAAATAGACTATATGCTAGTGTACGAGAGCGACACTGTCAGAGATATGCAGGTCCTAAATCAAGTCAAAGTAGGAAGTGACCACAGAATGATAAGATGCCAATTTCAAATCAACACCAAGATGAAATGCAGGAAAATGTTCGACACCTAACTACAACCACCGACCATTCAAACTGGAACTGAAGAATAGATATGAACTCCTAATCAAACCAGAAGAGAACGTCAACGGGATTGGTAACAATACAACAACCTCTTTAATTGAAGTCGCTGGTATGTTTAAGCTAAAGAGCTCAAAAACCATGAGCAAACTCTCAGAAGAAACCAAAAATCTCATGAAAAAACACAGGAACCTCAAGCTATCAACAACAACGATAGATAAAAGATAGAGGCAACGAGCCGTGCAATACCATCCAAAAGAAATAAAGAGGAAACCAAAGAAGATACAGAACAGAAGTTATTGAAAGCTTTCTTGAAAAAGTAGAAGATTCAAAACTATTGGAAAATCTCTCAGTACAGGAAGAAAGCAAATATCTAATGTGCTGGAAGTAAACGGACAACTGACAACGGATAGGAATAGAATTGTCGAACGTGCCGAGGAATTTTACAAAGACCTTTACTCCACCAAAGAAAGGATGCAGGAAGATAAACAAAACAAGCCAAGAGTAATCAATTCAAGGATTTCCCAGAAGTTACTCTGCAGGAAGTGAAGCAAGCCATCAAACAAAGAAAGAAAGGAAAGGCTCCTGGACCCAATAACATCATTGTCGACCGACTCAAAAAGCTGGAAAAGTCATCACTAGAAAACTAGCCATCCAATTCAACTTATATCTCAAACTAAGTAAAGTCCCAGAAGAGTAGAACACTGCAATTATAATAGTCATACAAAAAAGGGAACCTGAAAGACCTCAACAACAGGCCAATAAGCCCAGTAAACTGTATCTACAAACTCTTCTCCCCAAAGTGATCACCAACCGAATCAGCAAAACATTAGATGAAAACTAACTATGGGAACGAGCCAGCTTCAGAAAAAGCTATTCAATCATCAACAATCTCCATTCAGTAAACCAACTAAGAGAGAAAGCAGCAGAATATAGAATACCACTTGCTGTCGAATATGTTGACTTAAAAAAGGCCTTTGATTCAGTGGAAATCTCAAAGTCATTGACACAATAATATAACGAGGTGTAGACCTTGTATATGTTAAAGTACTGCAATGTATCTACCGACATGGCAGTTCCTACAAAAAGATTCTGAGCTTTATCAACAAACTTTTCACAGCCTGCCTTGAGATGATCCTCCAAAATTTAAAATGGGAGAACAAAGGAATCAGGATAGACAGAGAATATCTAAGTAACAACAGATCTGCTGATGACATCGTCCTTTTTGCTAAGAACCTTCACAATCTCCAAATAATGTTAGACGAACTAAATAAAGCAAACAAGAAAGTTGGCTTCCAAATGAACTTCAGCAAAACAAAGGTTGTATACAATAAACATGTTAGGGACGAAGATACAATGATCGAAATCGAAAATGCAGAGCTGGAGAAAGTAGATTACTACATCTACGTAGGACAACAAATCTCCATGAAGTCATCAAAAGAAGAAGAAATCAAGTAAAGACTTGCATTAGGTTGGCAAACTTTCAGTAGAGCAAGCTCGACTTCGAAGAACAAGGAAATCCCACTAATCCTAAAAAGAAGGGTATACAACCAACATATCCTACCGATGGTCGCATCTAGAGCTGAAACACAGAAACTGACCAAAAGATTGGTTCTCAGACTGAGAACCATGCAATGTGCACTTGAGAGAATCATGCTCAGCCTCACATAGAGAGATTTTAAGACAGCACAGTATATTAGAGAAAAGACAGGAGTCCAAGACATCATAGAAACTGTTAGAAAATTCAAATGGCAATGAGCTGGACATGTTGCAAGAATGCCAGATAACCGCTGAACATCACAACTCACAACATGGATCCCCAGAGATCAGGTGCAAAGCTGTAGCCAACAGAAAGTAAGATGGCGTGACGAGTTAGATTTAGAAAGTACTGGCTCTGCAATGCCCATGATAGAGAGGTCTGGCGTATCTTGGGGAAGGTCTATGTCCAACGACGGATGCTAACAGACTGATGACGATAATGATGATGATGATTCATACCATATGCTTTCCAATCGATCATGATGTGTTATTTTATTTTGCTTTCATGATCTTTCTCTAACTTTATTATCTGACCAAGGTAAATAGTTTGCATTATTATATTCAAACCTAATATAGAAAATCAATTGAAAAGGAAAGAAATGGTTAGAGAGTTCAGAATGTCATCTTAATCACCCCTACCCACAATAAACCAGTTCAAACACTGTTCCTATGTTTAGGTTATTTGTGTGTTCTGACATTTATTCGTCATAAATTTGTAGTGTTGTATGCCGTATTGTTAGAAAGGAATGAACAGAAATTCTCTCAACCATCGTCCAGAGAAAGAGTCTCTAGACTTTTTAGACTCTTGCCCCATTCATGGAATCTTTGACCCTTCATTAGCCCCCAGACAGAGCTGCCAAATTAAATCTATCAAACGTACCAATACTACAGCCATACCAATCGTGCCAAATCCACGATGTATACTTATAAATCAACTGAGACAATAATCATGATGAGTCAGCATACCACATTCAATGAAAACTTGAAAAATGTCTATTCTGTTTACGTATTTTTATTTCTTGTAAGAATCAGCTTTTAATCTCGGAAGTTCAATAGACCCCTCCTAGCATTCATCAAGCCCCTTTTGACTCCCAAGCATTTATTGATCCCAAGGATAGTCCCATCAACCACTTTGACAGCCCCTAATCAAGAGTGACTTTTTTATTTTACCCTTTGAAGCACATGATCGAAAAATTAATACAGAGCGCCACATGATTGGAAAATTGTTTCACTTTTTACACTTGTAGCATGAAACAAAAGATGTGGTGTTTCTCTGAATTTTTGAGATGAGGTATTATTATTATTTCTATTATTATTCGGACCATCCTCATCTTGGTTAGTATATCTCTGAATTTTTGAGATGAGGTATTATTATTATTTCTATTATTATTCGGACCATCCTCATCTTGGTTAGTATATCTCTGAATTTTTGAGATGAAGTATTACTATTATTTCTATTGTTATTCTGACCATCCTTATCTTGGTTAGTATATCTCTGAATTTTTGAGATGAGGTATTATTATTATTTCTATTATTATTCGGACCATCCTCATCTTGGTTAGTATATCTCTGAATTTTTGAGATGAGGTATTATTATTATTTCTATTATTATTCGGACCATCCTCATCTTGGTTAGTATATCTCTGAATTTTTGAGATGAAGTATTACTATTATTTCTATTGTTATTCTGACCATCCTTATCTTGGTTAGTATATCTCTGAATTTTTGAGATGAGGTATTATTATTATTTCTATTATTATTCAGACTCTCCTCATCTTGGTTAATATATCTCTGAATTTTTGAGATGAGGTATTATTATTATTTCAATTATTATTCAGACTATCCTCATCTTGGTTAATATATCTCTGAATTTTTGAGATGAGGTATTATTATTATTTCTATTATTATTCGGACTATCCTCATCTTGGTTGAACGCTGTAGAGTACAATGGCCGAAACATTGTATGAAAAACAATCAAGATGAGGATAGTTCGAATAATAATAGAAATGAAACAAAAGATGTGGGTTTTAAATTTAAAGGACCAACATCTTGGGGGTTTTTTTTGTTGCATATTCTCATTTTTCAACCCTAACGCAATAATGTAATCATTTTTAGGATACTTTGCATGATGATGAAAAATCATAGCACTTCAGCAGATAATACTTTAAAAGGTGAGGAGTACACTGGCTGTAACAACAAAGATAGGAATACTAATCTCTAATAATCCATAGAACACCACTTGCAACATTTTCACTGAACCATTCCCCTATCATATAAATCCAATATGATTGATCATTTTAGTCCAGTCTTCAGGGTCACTGATATTGCACAACATTAAATCCATAATATTGATCAATATTCAATTAGGGACCGTCAACTAAAACTGTCACCAGCACTATCAACATTAGTTTCTCCAATTTCAGAGTTGGTCTGGATGGCTATGTATATTCGTATCACACCACACCAATGGAGCTAGAGGCCTGAATATTTAAACATTTACTTCTTATGCCTAAAAAGAGAAAATTCTAAACAAGAAATCCTGCCAAAAAGGTTTTCAATGGGATTCAATTTACACTATAAGTTTATGCTAAATTGGTCCCTTTGTTTTTCAAAAATTTTTTAGTAATCACCGCTCAACAAAAGGCAAGAGTAATTATTCATCTATTGATCATCCCTTTCTCCAATTTTTTAGTTGATTATCCCTAACATTGCATGCTGTCAAAGGATATTGGCATTTTCTGTTGGGTGAATAACCAGCCCTATCTATAATATTGATCAAGTTGAAGGCATCTTACAACCTTTTTTCTAAGATATAAGCATACTGTAGAAGGTCGATGGCATCTTTATTTGCTTGCTCCTGTAATCGACAAACACACCTATATTTACAGCTAAAGGCACGGCCTACCTATATACATGAGACGAGGTAAAAATATGCAGACTTCACTAGAGTAATTAGTCACTCAATAGCAACCATCACGTGACCAATCTTTTTTGCCAGCATGCTGTTTTGGGGGTGATCAATTAAAAATTGAAGAAATGTATGATCGATGAATAAGTTATTTCTCTAGCCTTTTGTTGAGGAGGGATTATTAAAAAAATCCAAACTTTCAACAGAAAAAATTTTTTAAAAATAAAACATGAATACTCCTGCACACAAACCATGGAATCAATTTGGCATAAACTTACATTGTAAAATGAATTCCCCGCTAAAAACCTATTTAGAAAAGAGAAAAAAAAAAGAAAAGTTTTTTCTACGCATGGATAAAAAAAATTGAAAATAAAGATGTATTGAAAATTTTAGCGCACAAGCTCCATTTCACAAAAATAAGAATAAACATTTTTTGAAGGTGTGTAGTAGTAGGTACTAGGCCAAATGATGTGTCTGGTAGCATTGATACAAGAAAACAACCAAGCAAAAAGAGAAGCCTACCTTGCCACTTGGCTGATTCGATGGTCGATTTGGTGATCATGGCTACGGTAATTAAGTATTTGTGTTTAGAGCAAACAAGAAGAAGGATTTCAATCAACCGAAATAACTCTTTGAATGCTGATGACCCTTCTCTAAACTAGAAACGGTTTCACCAGTTCTGTTTGTCACCCTTTTTTCCAATATTCTAATTGATCACCCCAACATGGCATGCTGCCAAAAGATGGTCACATGGTGGTTTCTACTGAGTGACTAACCAACCAGTTTCATTACTTATTTCAACACAGGAAATGTAGGATGATTTGACAGATGAAGAGAGCAATCCATCGACATTCCTGGAACTTATTGGTACAAGGTATTAGCCAGCGTTCTCACTAGTCGTTTGATGGCTAATTCCCAAAAGAAACCTATTTCTCAATAAAGCTGAGCTCCGGTTTGATCATTTTGGCTATTATTTGGCCATTTCTAGTGTCAGTTTGGCAATTTTGGCACTGACTTCACCAAGTCTCTTTTTGGCGATTTTTAGAATGTTTTTGACCATTTTTAGTCTCTTCTTGGCAATTTTGTGCATTTTGGCTTTTTTTTTCTCTTACAAATATGTGGACCTGAGAAAACTTCTTAATCCTATGAAAACAGTGGGGGAAATAAAATTGCTGGCTAACACCCTGTGGTCACACCTCACATTCCAATAATATTGAAAATCTGTCCGAGAGATCTCTCATTGAATCAAATTGTTTTCTAGTCAATATATTCATGAGGTATCCGAGTCTTGTGACAATTGAGTCAATGAGGTTTTGACGAGTGTCGAAAGCATTGTGCACAACATAAGTACACTGATATGAAGATAGGTAATGAACAAGTCTATCAACAGGTCTGGTTAGTCACTCAACCGATGGCTTTCAGCAGCATGCTGTGTTGGGAGTGAACAATGAATATCTCATCTCACCTTTTGTTGGGCAGTGATAAGTAAAAAAAAGTCTGAATGCAGCCAGGCACAAACTAAGGGACTAATTCATCCTAAACTTACATTGCAAAATGAAATCCCCACAGAAAACCTACTTGGGGGGAGGGGAAAAAAAAAGAAAAAATTAAAAAAAAGAAAGAAAAAGAAAAAAAAGAAAGAAAAAGAAAAAAGAAGAAAAAAGGAAAAAAGAAGAAAAAAGAAAACAAAAGGAAAAGAAGGAAAAAGAAAACGTTTCTTCTGGACATAATGGATAAATGTTTAAATTTTCAGCCCTCTAACTCCATCGGCGCGGCCTGTACAAGCCAGATAGACCAGGTTAAAAAACTGAAGAAGCCTACGTTGGCAATTTTGTTTGATGGTCTCTAATATACAGAATCTCGCTTTGAATTATTTCGTACTGAAATATTCTCCAGCTGCGAAGCTATCAGTGACAAAATGGTCACTTCTTTCTACAAAGTGTTGCGTTCAAAGCAAGACTTTGGTGATTATTGTTGATCGCTTCATTTGACTGTCTGAACTGATTTGTGGTTCAGCTTCACAAACATTGGATAATTTATTAGGAGTGATTAGGCCTGGGTTGAGGGGCAAAATTAGACATTGATGATTGGGGAAATCATAAGCTCTCTTGGGCCTCTGAAAACCATCCATCATCCACGGTTAGATAACAAACACTGTCAACATATATCTTCTTCAGTTTTCAAGTGATTCTAGCTGGCTGTCTATGTATGTGTCAAATGTACAGGCCATACCAATGAGGCCTAGAGGGCTGAAAATTTAGGCATTTGTTTCTCATCGAGCATAGTGAAAACTTTCGTTTTTTTGAAAATTCCCCCAAAAGATTGGGTGGGGGAGTAAAGTCAATTTAAAATTTAATTTCAGGCTAAATTGTTTCCTTGGGTCAAGTCCAGTAGCTTTTACTTATGGTTTTTGAAAATTCAGACTTCTTAGTGATTTAACGAAAGGTGAGAGAAGTAACTTATTCATTGATCACCTTCATTATGACACGCAGTCAAAAGATGTTGGTCACAGACCTGTTTTATCCTGTGTTTTTTAATATAGTGATGATATTTAGTTCAGAGAAACTAATGCATCTTCAATATTTCATAAAAAGCAAAGATTAACATCTCCTGCAGTTATTAACATTATTCATTACTAAGAAGTCCAGGCTACTTAGAAAACACCAAATAAGTTATTTAATTGGTCATATGGCCCATAACAATGGAATACATTTAAAAACATTCATCAGAAACAGCATAACCTGAATGGCTATAAGGGCCCTATAGCCCCAAGTTTTTGAAATTTTGAAAATTGAAATTCTTGATCCAATTTTACAAAATTTGAATTCTCTATGTATCTTTACCCACCCACCCCTGCCAAAATATAAGATTTGTTAAGTTTTTTTTATACCATACATTTATTCAGCTCGGAAAGGGTTAATGTCTTGAAGAATGCAAAGATTGAAATACTACACAGGTTGAATTTTCCAAACTTAGCAATCCCTGTAACTTCCAAAAACAAGCAGGTATTGAGCAACTGAGTGATTTCCAATATTCTGGAAAAACTCCTGAAACTTGGCAGTAACCCAGACTCAATTCACAGACCTGACATTGGGTTTTTGCAACACTCACAATGTTTTGTCTTGAAATCATGTGTTTTGAGCTTTGAGCAAAATCCAGAGTATTTTCTTATGAACGAGGTAGTGGTTAATTTTCTAAAAGTCCACAAATTTTATAAGTTGGCTCAGTGCTGAGCTAGAATTTGCCAAGTTTGTGAAACTAATCTGTAGAAAAAACCTGTGCGTCCTGGAAATTTAGGTGAGTTATAATTTGAAAATCTGTTTTTTTCCCATACATCAATGATAAAGGCACACAATAAATGTGCAACTGAACAGTTGCGGGCTCAAATGTGAATCAACAAAATTTTCAATAAAATGTAACTTAATACACGGATCAGAACAGAGCTGGCTCATATTTCATTGAATCAAAAATTGAGTCCGGCAACCTCTTGACATAGAAGATAGAAATTTGCATGACCTTCTAAACTCCTATACGATGTGGTGTCATTTTATTTATACTCTACATGCTTTAAACTTTTTTCTTCTTCTTTAAATCCCCAAAAAGTACTTTGATATATATCAAAAATACACATCTTGTCTGAATTTGGTGAGGATCAGTCAAGAAGCCCAAGAGCTGTGTACTCACAGATCAAACATAGCAAAATAAAGTTTTCGGAGACCCAAAATTTGATTCTATCAAAAGAATCACACTTCAACATAGGGCGTGATATAAAGTGTTATTGCTATGGATTTAAATAACGTGTTACATGTTATTGTTATGTTCATAAATTGCATTTCCCAATTTTCTCTAATTGTTTATTCTATTTACGTTGTCTAGGCTAAGTGATACATTAATCATGCAACGATGGGAGATCATTTCAAATAGATGTTTCTATATAATATAACGCAATTAATAATCATTCTGTCTGATCATATACATCCATTTCTTAATACATGTTATTATATAAACAGTAATGGCGCAATTTAATCAGAACAATGACAACAGTCTTAATAGATTCTTTGTACAAATTTTTATCTTTTCTTCTTTTTGAAGAAACATAGAAAATAAATTCAATCAAAATACAAACAATACAATTTACTTATGTCTGTATTTAAAGGTGTGTAATTGTTGCCTTGCTATTGTGTTTCTTTTTTAAGATTTACACAAAATAAATGCATGCATAAATAAATAAGGATATAAAACAGATCTATTTTCTATTGTTTAAAAAGCAAAACCCTTACAAAGAATTTACTAAGACTTTTGTTTTGATTCAATATTACCATAACACGTCTTATTTAAATCCATAACAATAACAGTTACGTCACAACCTGTGTTACTTGAAACATGACCTTTTCAATAAAATCAAATTTGGGTTTCCCGATAATGTCATTATGCCCCACCTGCTACAAGGGATTCAAACTCAAGTTTTCTTACCACTCGCTTCATGGTTGATTACATAACATAATTCATTTTATAAAAATGCTTTTAGAAATTGCTTTTACCTCTAAAGAGTTGAATCAAGTTAAGGAAATTTGAACAAATTTTGTAAAACATGCAATTAAGTTATATTTTTGAATCCAGTGGAGATTTTTATTTTTAGATTATTGGTGCATGACAAAGTTAAATTGAGCAAATTCTTTAAGTGCCTAAAGAGGGGAAAAAAATCCTTGGATGTCATTTACAAAGGCATGGATGACACAAATGAGTTTTAATAGACATAAATATTCACAAAATTTTCTTACAGACACTTTGGGGTTCTCTATATTGAATAGTCAAAGAGGATTATACATATAATACTATCCTGAGGGTTGTAACTGAGAGGGTTATTTGATTCTGACCACTGACAATGCTTTTGTATTATACAATTATAATTTAGTTTATTACACAAATAATAGCCCTTTTTAATCAGTAATTGTCAGCAGTCAGGAATTAATGCAATCCATTCTACCTAAGACAACAAATCTCCTTGAGATCCTCAAAAGAAGAAGGAATCAAGCAAGGAATCACTTTAGGATGGCAAGCCTTCGGCAGAGCAAGCTCAACTTTCAAGAACCACACAATCCTAATAATCCTAAAAAGAACAGTATACAACCAAGAAGAGTATACAACCAATGCATTCTCCTGATAGTCACTTACGGAGCTGAAACATGGAACTTAACAAAGAGACAGATCCACAAACTGAGAAATATGCAAGGCATGCATGAGAGAATAAAGCTCAACCTAACATGAAGAGATCACAAGACAACGCAGTATATCAGGAAGAAAACTGGAGTCCAAGACATAGAACCTATTAGAAAACTTGAATGGCAATGGGCAGGCCATGTTGCAAGAATCACGTGCAAAACCGAGGCAGACAGAATACAAGATGGAGAGATGAACTATACAAATTCAGAAAACACTGGCTCCGCAACGCCCATGATAAAGAATTGTGGCGGATTCTGGGGAAGGTCTATGTCCAACAACGGACAATAAAAGACTGATGATGATGATTTCTACCTGATTTTCAATTCATTTCTACAGCCCGGCATCCCCAAATAGAATTGATAGGCGGCTAGAGTTAGGGTTGGATTAATCTTTAAGCAAAACAAGCACTTGCTTGGGGCATCAGAGAAGAAAGGGACTAAATTATTAAAAGCTGTTTAAATTGTTTAACATAATTTGTTTTAAAATTTTATTTCTCTTATACATAGAGTTAATTTGAAGAATTCAATTGTCCACACATATACGGTTGTAGAAAACTGATCATAACGCAAGCATGAGTTTGGTTGGTCAAAATTTAGTTCAGTGAAATCAAAATAGGTTCCTTCAGTTTTCAAGTTGGTCTTGCTGGATATATATGTATGTATTATACATACAGGCCACACCAATGGAGCAAGAGTGCTGAAATTTTCACCATTTTCTCTTTATCATGTCCAGAAAAAACTTTTTTATTTTCCATTCCTCTTTAATATAAGTTTTTAGAGAGGGGTATTTTACAGTGTAAGCTCATGCTAAAATGTGCACTAGTTTGTGTGCTTGTTTTTTTGTATTTTTTTAAATCAAACACAACAAGAAAAGGAAAAGAAAAGTGATTTATTTTTTAATCATCCCTTATTCCAATTTTTTAATTGATCACTCCAAACATGACATGCTGTTGGTCACATTATGATTTCTATTGAGAGACTAACCAGACTGTTTCTGATGTGTTTTGAATGAATGTGACCTTCATTTCTTCAGGATCTATTTTCATTTCAAGTGATGGGAAGGTCAAAGTGGTCACAATTTGGGGGCTGGGTTCAGGGGCATCAAGTGGCTTCAACTCAACCCTAGGTAGGGCGGAGTTGGAGATAATTCCAACGTGGGTGTAATGTAATTTTATAGTTCAGACTAAAGTCCAGCCAAAGGCTGTAAACAGAAACATCAAAATACACGAATGGTAAAATTAAAACATCTATAAATATACATCAAGATAAACACATACCTCATATACATTATAAGTAAGGATATTCTGCGCACAGGCCCCACCATCAAAGATCCTGTGGTCTCGAAAATACCTCCAAAAATCTGTTTCCACAGCAAAGCTATTCATATACACGTATTTACATACACACATCATATAATAGATTTATATTGTTTTATAATGGTTAAGCCCCACGTACAGAGGTACGAGACGGTTTTCCACGCTGTTTTAGGTCTCAAGTCATCAGGGCTCTACGGGAATAACCCAAACGCCTGTGCAAGATTAAGTTTGGTATATCAATAAGTCTGCAGATTAATGATGAAAATAGTATACCATAGACTGTGATATAAGTCGACACCTAAAATTCTTTGATCTTAATTCAGCTTTAGACCAATGTTTGCTGCAAACTTAACCTGTCCAAATAAATCAGTGTAACTACCAAGCTCAAAGAATCTAAATGTACTGATTTGTTTCTCTCAGTTGTATTGTTTCTTTGTCATGCAAAAAAACGTCCACTGATCTGTTAGTATATATAACGTGTGTATGTGATATCTTCTGATAACAAAAAACACACAGTTATGCATTTAGGTGTTCATATAAACATCACTTATACTACTATTGATATCTTTGTAGTTGAAAACAAATATAGGCATCTCAAACACTTAGCTCTGCTTTAGCATATGCAAACACGGATACAAATGTTAATTTCCCCTTTTCCCGTGTTTTCTTTAGCAAGACAGAAACCAAAAAAGAAGTGACATTAGCTTTTTATCTATCTCTCTGTGTATATATATATATATATATATATATACATATATTATATATATAAATAGATAGATATTTATTCGAACAGAAGTTGAAACTCCATCACAGCGGTTGTTTCAAACTTAAAAGAGATCTCTCCATGCGAATGTTATACTCTTATTTTTCTGTATAATTTATCTTACTGTCTGACGGTTGTCTTTTTTCATTGTTTTACTAAGGCACCATTGTATTTTCAAACTGTTTTACTTTTTTAGATTTTGTGGTATATCACACAGAAGGAATTTATTTTGGTGCTGACATTTTAATAGGAGTTTTGATTTTTATTTTAAAGTTTTTGTTGGTCAGGGAATTTTATTATTGTTAAGTTCTCTTCAATGCAAAATATACAAGTTTTTATAACTGCTTCTGTAATTTGTGGCAAATTTTATTATTTTCCATATTATCTGTTTTTGTTATTTTGATGTATTTCAGTATTACAGTGCTGTCTGAAGCAACAGCACTTTATCCTTTACACAACGTGGGATGGGTAACGACAGATGTGGAGTGACCAGCAGCAAGTGACATTAAAATTCATTGAGAACTTCTGGAAATATTGAGTGGATAGAGACTGATGGAAAGATATTGCTAGAGAGAAAAAAAAAAGATGATAGCATTTTTTTTGAAACACCTGATATATGAATATATTTAATCTCAGCGCTTCAGAACAATTGATATTCTTTTATTAGAAAAAGTCAATCAAAATAGTCAACATAATCGTCTTCAATTTTTAAGTGAGTCTGGCTGGCTATGCATGTATCACACAGGCTACACAAAAGGAGCTGGAGGGCTGGAAATTTAAATATTTACCCATTATGTCTGGGAGAATGTTTTTTTAATTGTTTTATTGAAATTCACCTTTGGTATAGGTGTTAGAGTGAGGTTCAATTTACAATGTAAGTATATGCTAAATTAGTCTCTTCAATTTGTGTTCGCACTGCATTCACACATGTTTTTTTGAAAATTTGGACTTTTTAGTGATCCGACAGAAGGCGACGGAAGCAACTTATTCATTGGTCCTTTTTTCTTATTTTTAAATTGATCATCACCAACGTAGCATGCAACTAAAAGATGTTGGTCACGTGACGATTTCCTTTTAGAGACTAACCAGACCTGTCAAACCCCCAAATTTAGAAGATGGAGAATACCTGGGGAATATATCATTAAAGTATCAAGAGGCCAAGAAATCAACAATCAATTATATGGTGAAATTAGTTCAATTTTCTGCAGAGGGAAATCAATATTAATAATGAGCGTCTTGTTGGCGGAACTGTGATACTTACAGGCCAAACCTCATTGTCGATTGAGACTGGAAATAGGTGACGATAAACAAGTATTATAAAGTTGGCTGAGATTAAGTTTTTTTTCTCGTTTTTGGCAGTAATTTTCCATGCACAACAAATGCAAGATACACAGTTGGAAAACAGAGAAAATTTTTGTTACAATGATATTTATATGTATTTATCTCCATCAAGGACTGAATCTAAAATAGTTGACTTCAAAATCCACATATACTTAAATTTCCTTGTAAAATGCTAAATACTTAGCTTCACATTTTGGGTTGTAACTCTTTATGCCCAACAGATACAAATTGATAAGATACATAGTTAGAAAGCGGATGAAATTTATGCTGGGCATAAAGAGTTACAACCCAAAACGTGAAGCTAAGTATTTAGCAATTTATATATATTTTATATATATATAGTACCAACTCATACCTGAAGTTGACAGTTCCTTGTCACATACAGTCAAGGCAATTGTCAGCCTATATGCACTTCAGTCAAAAAATCGTCATTTAATCAAAGAAACCGCACAATTAATTGAATATTTCAAAAATATGATATTTTGGAACCGTTGATGATTGAAATCAGTGTAAAATTTATGTTTTACAGCTTGAAAAAAAAAACTCTAGTCTGCCCATCAGTCAATGTGCCTCGGTATTGTTAATGAATACATACACACACATATATATATATATATATATATATATATATAATGGAATGAGGATTCATTATTCTTCAGGAAAATGAAGAAGCCTAAACAGGGCAAAAACATGGACATGTTTATGTGGATAATCATCACTCCATTATATTTCAAGCTCTACTCTATATCAACTTATTGTTTGATATCAAATTTATCAAGTACTTTATGCAATAAACCCATCACATATCAGATATTGTATTATATCATATTATATAGTATTCCTGATTTGTAAAATATATATATATATATATATATATATATATATATATATACTTAAAATCAAAACAGGACTGGAGTATTACAGGGAGGAGTGAAATGAATTTATTTACTTTCTGTATTTTTCAACCCCATCATTGGCGGTGGTAAGTATATATCCCAAGAGGAGAAAAAATACAAGAGGATTTAAATGTTATGCAAAGTTTTTTTGCAGACTTTTGTCCTCATCTGGGTTTATTTTTTGAACACAACGTTTTGGCAGTAGGGTACAAAAAGTCCACAAAAAAAAACTCTACGTAATGATATTTCCTCTTCTAAAAAATTCCAGATAGATTTATGAGTTGGACTATTACATCGATACTGGACACAGTATTAAAGTGTCATTCTTAGGTAAGGAAGGAGGGGTTAATTTTAAACGTGTCTTTGCTTTAGATATAGTGTTCATCTTGACCTTTTTATTTCAACTTTATCTCTAGACTTCCAATGAGTTTTTCTGGACATTCTAGAGGGTTGAAGGGTCAGAATGGTAAACATTCAAACAGATTTTTGAAAATTCAAACATTTAGGAAAATAACAGATTATAACATTAAGAACCATACTGTTATGGAGGGCAACTTAATTTCTGTCTGACTTTTTAGAAGAAGGAATACCATTATGTAAAGTTTATAGTGAACTTTTACCCTCATCTTGGTTAATTTCTTGAACAACGTTTCAGCCAGCCAATGAGTGGGTGTATCTTCATCCTCCGGTTGGAAAAACACCTGCCTCGGCAGTCGCTTGGAAACATTCGCATTCCATTGTCTGATATCAGGTGTGGTTGATTTTTCGTTTCCACAATTGTTAGCTGTAATTGGTGTCAAAATTCTGTGGTTGTCTGGAGTTGATACCTTGAGGGGGAACAGGGGGGGGAAGTATCTTCATTGGACATGACTAAGAAGACATTGACCTTCATATAAAGTCATTCTCTGTTACCATTTTTCTTGGAACTTTGGCACGAATGACCACACTTGGTTTCAAACACAAACTAAATGCAAATGGCAGCTAGTACAAATGACTGTGTCTGATGAAAATGCTTTTTGGCCCAAATTTAAAATAGAAACTTATTTTGAAAAATTTCATCCTCATAAGTTCTGAAAATCTGACAATCTTTCATTAAGAAAGAACCCATGCTATTTTCAGCATTTTTAATCATTTGCCATATTTACTATGGAAGATCATACCCCTAAATTTCTTTTACTCTAAGAAAATTTTATTTTGATAAAAAGTTCAAATACACAGACTCTCCACATCTAAATTATTCAAATCTTCATTTATTTTCTTAATACACAAATTGATATGAATAAATATATACTAATAATTTCTGACAAGCCAAATCAATGAACAAAAAATAAAATTTCCTTAAAAGCAGAAGAAATTTACTAGTATGATCTTCCATGGCGAATTTTGCCAGTGGTTTAAAATGCTGAAATCACTATAGGACTCTTTGTTAAAATCCAATAATTTTTCTCAAATCTACATGTTTTGAGCGTAATGATATTGGAAACTTTCTTTTGCAAATCTTTTGTTTACATTGTCAGCACTTATTACACTATCTATTTTCAAAAATATCTCCATTTCTACAAGGAATATGCAAATAAGTTTTATCTCAAATTTTTCTCCAATCTTCATTCTTAGTAATAATATTATATGACTTTATATATATATATATATATATATATATATATATATATATATATATATATATATATATATATATATAAATAGTAACCTACTATTTATTTCCAGCTCTACTCTAAAACAACTCAATTCCATGAGTAAAATGTTGTATGTATTGAGCACTCTATGAAATAAATCCAATACATTTCAGAAGTGGCTTTATATTATTGATATATCATTATATTATGTTATACTGCTAGCCTGATTTGTACCACATATATATATATATATATATATATATATATATATATATATGTGTGAACGAAAAATATGCAGGGAGAAATGTAATAGTTTGGGAGACAGCACAGAACCTGTACAGACCTTGCTGAGAAAAAATCTTTTAAAATCGGTCTGAATGCAACCTCGGACATATTGGCAGATGGTCTGATGCTTTTACTGCCAGAAGTACCCGGTTGAAGAACTTGGCCCTCTCCATCTCACAGGTGCAGACATCGACCCGAAACGTCTGACTCAATGTTAATAATATCTGATGGTTCTGGAATTCAATTTGGAACCAAACCAGGTCATAGTATTTTTAGACTAACACTAACATCCTAAATACGAAAATGATTTCCCTGCACATGAATTCCTATCTTCAGGAAAGGAACTTTTGAAATGTATCAGATTACACTGTATATCATCTGTCAGTAATGTTTCCATTTATTCCTGACCTCTGACTATCTCTATTTTCCAACGGTTCAATGCACTTCTATAGTTAAATCACTAGCAAAGCATTTACATCACAGATAAAACTAGCACACAGTACCCATGAAATAGACAAGACTATTTCTCTCATGTACGGAGAAATCATACAAATATATTAGAATGCAATCAACTTCCAAATGCAGGGTTGGGAGTTTAACAACTGTAGCCATCAAAGAGAGTGTTGGGTTCTGTCCTTTTTCTTCGTATGTGCATATGTTTTTGTTCCATCTATGGCCATACTGTTTTGTCTATTTACTGTATTTCAGATGTTTTCCAGTGGAAATCGCCAGTGATATAAATAAAATTTATAACGACCATATCTATTCTTTGAGGAAATTTTTTATATGACTTCAAATATTGATGATAAGATTGTTCAATTATTGACTGTAATGGCGGGTTGGGTTTTTTTTCAATATGTTTGATCATTGGAATTGGTCTTGTATAAGAAACCAACAACCAAAACTGTCTACAATATTGGTTTCTTCCTTTGTTAAGTGTGTCTGGCTTGCTGGCTATCTATATGTTGCGCATACAGGCTTCTCCAATGGAGCTTGCAGGCTGAAAATTTAAACATTTACTTTTTGTGACTAGGGAAAAAGTTGTTTTTTTAAACCATCCCGAAAATAGGTTTTTAGAGGGTTTTAAATTTATAATCAAAGTTCATTCAAATTGTTCTTTAGTTCATGTCTGGCAGTAATCATGCTTGGTTTTTTGTTCTTTTTTTAATCTGGACTGATCACCATCCATCAGAAGGTGAGAGAAATAACTTGTTCATTGATCAGTCCCTTTTCCAATTTTTTTTAATTGATCATATCTAACACGGTATGCTGACAAAAGACATTGGTCATATGAAGGTTTCTATTGAGTGATTAATCAGGCCTGTCTCATCTCTTCTTTTTTTCAAATCAAATTCATTAAATAGTAGTTATCCCCTGCCATTCACGGAGGTTTGGGGTGCCAGGAGAGTACAAATGTGCTAAATTGACCTCTACAAAATCTTTTCAGTCCCCAAAAACCATAAATCGTGTACCATAAACCTTTCGATAAACAAACACTTGACCATTCCCAAACTGTAAACGTACAAGTAAATAAATGAATACAGTCAATCTTACTATAAAAAAATATTCAGTTACCAAAAACCATGAAATTCATAAAACTACAGTACGATTTTTAGTTGATAATTTTCAACAATCTTTCTCCTGATTATTAACACAAAGATTATGATAAGATAATAGAACACAAATTCCAGACACTTTTATTGATAAATATCACTTATTGTCAAAAATCCATGGTAGTTGCTAAATCATGGATATATATGCATTTATTATTTCCAAGAATTTTCATGTTTTATTTATATATGTTTTATTTATATTGCATATATTCTATGATGTGGTTTCTGTGGTACACCCCAAAAATATTCCTCCATTTAATTATTCATGATTGAACAACGAATCATTGAAACTGCAAATAGCAGGGGGTAACTGTATATCCTATACGACTAGTATAATAGTACTGTGATAATTACAATGATGATAGAAAATAAATTCCCACCAGAACAAACACAAGAGGAAATCACCATCTGCCGAATCATCAACCTCAGTTTCACTTATCCATGATTGGCCTTATTTAGATGATTTTGGTTGCATCTAGAAGTCAGAAGTTGCTATTTGGATGATTTTTATAAAAATAAGGAATATTTTTATTTGATTGATTTATGGTAATAAAATAAGGGATATTTTTAATAAAATAAGTAATATTTTGATTAATCAAAAGTTGATGATTGAAACAACAATTCATCAAACATGTACTGCAATACATTTTCTGAATTTTAGAGCTAGAGAATCCAAATTTCTCTACATGTTTTTTTGATTAAATTTTAGCTATAAACCTCAGAATAATTTAGGCAACACTGAAAGCATATATGGTTTTCAAATATCACGGATAAGTGAAATCACAGTCGTCAATTCCATGGATAGTGAGGTCCTACTGTATAATGCTATCACAAAGTTATTTAAATATTGCAGTCATGATATCAGGGGTAAACTAGAAGTGACAAACCTGGCTGCTGCAAAGTCAATCCTACTTGTTGAACACAAAAATTTAGGGGAGGCAACTCTTCACTGATCGCATTTCAAACACTGTAAATTCCAGTTAATAGACGTGCAATATGAACAACGATTTAGGACCCAATAACCAGCTGGTCTGTTCAAGTAAATAACTTAATTTTTCTTTATGCAAAAAACACTTAAGTTGCTTTTTTTAATCCTAAGGAAACTTGCATAAAAAAAAACAGAACAAGAATAAGTCCCTTATCTTATCTACTTTTTCTTTCTTTTTAAAGATTTCGCCTCCAACTTGAGTCACAAGCCAAAAATATGTTAAAGTTGTCTTGGGAACTGAAAAACATTTCTATAGTGATTCTATCGTTTTGGGGTTTTTTTTTTAAATGTTACATCTATAAAACTGCTGTTTGGTCCAAATAAACTGCATATTGATCATAATAAACAAAGTGAATAAGAGCAAATTACATAAGTTTTAATCAGTTCTTGTGTGGTTGGTCCTAATAACCAATGATTCTATCAAATGAAGTCTACATCATTTTAATATTGGAAATGCATTCATTGAAGAGTTGCATCCCTTAATTAGGTGAAAATTGTTCTTGTTGTTATGCTGGGAAAACCAAGTCAACTCTACTTTCTGATTTTAACTGGAGTTTGATAAAATCAAAAGTCTTACTCAGTAAAAGTCTGGTCAAGTTTGCCTTGTCTCCTGTGATAGCTGCAGCGTGAAGTTGCTGGTCAAAACTTGGCATGGCACTTTTTTCTGTGGGTTGCTAAAGAAAAAAAATGAAATAAATAAAAAAAGGTGAATAATAAATATATCAGAAGTTGAATAATAAATATATTAGAGGTTCCCAACCTGGGGTCCTCAAAGGTATTACTGAGAGTCTGTGAGCCTTTTCAGTAGTCAGATTTCATCTACAGGAAAATTCATTCAAATGAAAGGGGTCATTAGTAATGCAAAGGTTGGGAACCACAGAAAAAGATAAACAAAACAGGTCTGGTCAGTCACTCAATAGAAGCAGTCATGTGACTGAAATCTCTTGGCAACATGCTGTATTGGAGGTGATCAATTGAAATTTGAAAAGTGGGTGATGAATGACTTTTTGGAGCCAATCCTAGAAAGAAGGGTATATAACCAATGCATCCTCCCAATAGTCATTTATGGAGCTGAAACATGGAATCTAACCAAGAGACAGAACCGCAAATTGAGAACTATGCAACGTGCACATGAAAGAATAATGCTGGGCCTCACATGGAGAGACCACAAGACAACACAGAACATCCGGGAAAAGACAAGAGTCAAGGACATCATAGAATCCATTAAAAATCTCAAATTGCAGTGGGCTTGCCAAGTTGCAAGAATGGGGGACAACCTATGGACATCGCGACTCATGGCATGGATCCCCCGAGATCACATGCGCAACCAAAGCCGGCAGAATATTAGATGGAGAGATTAGCAAGACAAATTCAGAAAGTACTGGCTCCGCAACGCCCATGATAGAGAAGTGTGGCGAATCCTAGGGAAAGTCTATGTCCAACGACGGACGTTAAAAGACTGATGATGATGATGATGATGATGGTTCACAGTTTCTAAAAATAATAGCACAGAGGCACAAAAGTCACATAGAGGTTGAAAATTAATTCTTTTCAAATTTATTCTTGGATGAAGTATGGCAACATTATGATTAGTTTTGACTAGTTTTCACCCTCCTCCTAACTTTTAGTTGCTTTTTATCTCAACTTTGAATCGGACCATATTTCTACAGCAGCCATTAATCAGCTTGATCAGAAATAAAGAGTAAGCTCACGGTGAAAGTTGAATTCACACCCTCTAGCCAAAGGGGGTCCAGTATACACCAGGCTGCTTTTATCTATTCTTCCATGGGGACTTTGCAGTTAAACAGACGCTGAAATTACACCTTATTCGTCACCGTTGAATTAATGTCTGATCCTGAGTTGTGATAAAAAGCAACTGAAATTAGGATGAAGGTAAAAAAGCTAGCCAAAATCAATTGTTACCATACTTCATCCAAGAATAAACTTTGAAAAAATGAAAAATATTGTATTAAAGAAGATGACTAAGTCTCAGTTGTGAACAAGCATAGAATATTGATTGTAAGGAGTTAGGTTCAAGGTGTGAAATCTGTTTAACAATAAATTACCTGTGGTTGAATGATTAAACCAGCCAAGCATATGTTGGATGCCCTCTGGCTAGAGGGTGTAAGTTTGGATTTCACCATGGATTGCTCTTTGCACTCTTTAATTGTTGCTATAAGATTACGTCCGATTTAACATTGTAGCATAAAGCAACTGAAACTTAGAATGAAGATAAAAACTAGTCAATATTGATAATATCTTTTTTCTATTTCAATATTTTGTTTTTCCTCATTTCAGATCCATAAAGGAACCCTTTTGCATTCATCATAGAGATGGGCAACGGACAAAAATACACTATGTAAATATTTATAACATGGTTTAAGCATTAACTCCAACTTTCAAAACATTGAATTTGGTTTTGAAAATAGCTAAATACAAAACAAGGGAAATTATGAATCACCACCATCCACATATGCTGCTTTTTACTACGTAAATTAAGCAGCAGAGGTTGTGAAAGTAAGTTATCTTGACAAAAATACTACCAGTATGGTTTGATTCATAAATTTATGATTTAAAAATAACAAAAACATGGAACTTTCATTGTAAATTGAACCTTCCAATAAAAACCTACTTAAGGGGGTAATTTTCAAAAAACAAGAAAACCTATTTCCCTACTCATTGAAAGGGGTACACGTGCAAAATTTCTTGTTTCTTCTATGAGCGGTTAAGGCTGGGCAAAGATCAAATAGATACATATAAATGTTAGAACATATGAATAACCTAAAGCTAACAAGAGTGATTGAACCGGTCTGTTGTTGGTAATGGTGATTAAACATAAAAACCTTTAAGAGTTGTTATGCACTGGGTCCATCAATGTTAGACTCCAAGTATTTCAAACATTGAATGTGTCATTTCTATTATTATTCGGACCATCCTCATCTTGGTTGTTTTTCATACAACGTTTTGGCCGTTGTACTCTACAGCCTTCATCAGGTAGGTGTGGGGAAGTAACGAACCAAACCCTTTATTTAACCGATGAAAGACAGAAAACAATAACATCAAATACCAAAAACTGCCACCTGAGGTTTAAGGCTCCAAAAAATTAGCACCGGTTGTCCACATGGACACATAGTGTAGTGGTTACAGAATCAGACAAAATTACTGCAAGTAATCTGATGCTTCTAGGTTCAATCCCAGTGTGAGACAATAATAATACTACTAAGAGGGGAGTGCAGTCAATATACCCCCGGCGGTTAAATAAAGGGTTCGGTTCGTTACTTCCCCACACCTACCTGATGATGACCGTAGAGTACAACAGCCCAAACGTTGTATGAAAAACAACCAAGATGGTCCGAATAATAATAGAAATAATAATAAAACCTCAGAGATATATTGAATGTGTCCTGCATATTTGCCCACTTCCATCACAGAGTGGCCAATCTAATTGTTTTATCATTAGATTTTATTTGATCTTAATCTTTTTAGCAACAGATGAGAGAGAAAAAGAGCAATGAGTTTTGTTTGACTACTGATTTATTACAATATATCACTGTCAACATAGCTTTCTTCAGTTTTTAAGTTGGTCTAGCTGGCTGGCAATCTAAATATGTATCACACATACAAACCACAATGATAAAGTTAGAGGGCAGAAAATTCAACATTTACTCCTCATTAAGTGTAGAAAAAAACTTTTGTCTAATTCATTTCCTTGGCCAATACTTCTTTTTTTTTCTTCACTCTTCCTAAGTATATATATCTAAGTTTAGTCAAAATGTAACTTTCTGGTGAGGTGTCAGGATTTGAAAGATACTTTTATATTCATTTCTATCTTCCAGCTGGACAATCCTCCTCCGACCCCCCCATTTCTGCACCTGGCTCCACTTGAGTACATTATGTATTAACAGTAAATGGTATACATTATACACCTATTTTCAATCGCTGTTGGGAAATGACAACCAGCATTCTTCACGTAGCAAAGAGGAAAATTTGGATAAAGGTTTGTAAAAAAAAAAAAAATAAAAAAAAAAATGGAAAATTGATTACAATGTGAACTCACTAATAATGCAGTAGAAAATTCAGGACCCTGACTTCCACATTATAATGGGTCTACAGTGTAACATGATTTCGTTTTGAAAGCAAGGAATCAATAACTTTAACTCATATTCCTGTTATTTGAATATGCAGACACCACCATTTGAGTCGATGATATGCTGAATTTAACAGCTCTGACTTCTCTCTTTGGGGTTATTTGAAGCATAAGGTCTATATTGACAAGTCAAAGGCAGTCCAGGATCTGAAGATTATTATCCGAGGAGAAATAAGTGACCGAGGACCAGATATCCTTCGAAATCTAATTCAGAATGTTGTTAAAAGAGCAAGAACTTGTGAAATTGAAAATGGCAGGCATTTGAAAAAAAAAACAATTTTTCATATATAGGTTAATTAAATTTCACATCTTTATATATTTCATTTATTAAAAATTTATTTTTATATTCATTGCAGCTGTAGATATTTACAATGCTTAGCTTAGTCTGACACAAGGCCAGGGAATGGGAATAGGAAATCATGTTCTTCCTACCATTGTGAGTTACGAGGACCTTTCAGCCTTGAAAATCAGGGTTTGAAATCTTGGCTTCTATATGGAATCAAATACTGGCAACTGAGTCATTATTGGAGAGCTTAAACAGAACAATCTGCACTCCAAAACAAAAATGACTTATAAAAAAATGAAAAACAAGTCTGGTTAGTTACTTGATAGAAACCATCATGTAGCCAATGTCTTTTGGCAGCATTCAGTGTTGGGGTGAGCAATCAAAACAGATGATCATTGAATAAATTACTTTTCTTGCCTTTTGTTGGGTAGGATCAGAAATAGTCCAAATTTTCAAAAAGCAAACTAAAAGACCAATTTAGCTTAAACTTACATTTCAAAATGAACCCTCCTCTAAAAAACTTATTTAGGTGAGGAATTTTCAAAAACGATTAATTTTTTTTCATTTTCTAGACTAGACATAATAAGGAGCAAATATTTAGATTTTCAGCCCTTCCAGATCCATCGGTGTGGGCTATATACATGATACATACATAGCCGGTCAGCCAGACCAACTTGGAAACTGAAGAAATGTATCTTGACAGTTTTGGTTGACAGTTTCTAATAAATAAATGAATAAAAACTGCCTCTGGGGCAGATTTCAGAAGTAAAAGTATTCTTCATACTTAGTATCAACCAATGACGTAACAATGAATCTTGTCACAACCTAAAAAGCCACCCAAGTTTTGCTTGGTTGAAATATTTATTCATTGATAGTTCAAACTTACCAATCCAGATGAGGAGGATAGCAATGAAGGACTGAGAAGCTTTACTAATTCCTAATTCCTTTGCTCTATTGAAATCTAAAAGGTAAACAAAACAGAATTCAGGTCTCCATACTACATTATTCTAAAACTATATGTCCCATTTCAATTCCTGTATTAGTTTTTCCTGTAAATGGGATTTGCAAACCGTAGCAAAATAAGTTGACCTGAGTAGGGCTTCAGAAGTGGGAGTGAATTTGTCATCAGTTTTTGTGTGTCACTTTGTCACTCTTTTTCGTGGTTTTTAGTTACTGCCATCCAACATTACAGTAATGTATGAGAATAAAGCCAAAACTCAATAGTAGGGGTTGGATAAAAGAAATAGATAATTTTTGACTCAGCCTAATGGTAATCAGCCACTAGGCCTCTAAAGGAAAGAAGGGAGAAAGACAGAAAAAACATACTCAGCCTAATGGTTCATCCACCACTGGCCTTGAAAGCAAGGCACAAATAAAGTAAGGAAAGGCCTACTCGGCCTAATGGTTAATCTGCCATTGACTTGAAAGGGAAGAAAGAAGAAAAAAAAACAAAAGTACAGATGGTACATAGATACAATGTCATTGTCGTATATGCTTTCTGGCTATATAGCTATCATGCATGTAATTAGGGCCTTCTAGAGGAATTTTATAATGCGGAGTAAAGCTGGTAGCTCCCCAACTCCTGTATTTATCTGCTATAACATTATGCTATTTTCTCTTGCTGAGATAGTTAACCTATTCTATTTTATTAATGAATATTTTGCATCGATTTGTAAGTTTTGATAAACAGTTCTAAACAAGCAACTCTCAGGACCCCCTTGGCCCAACGGGCACCAATGCAATTCATCAGCTGCAGTACCCTCTCAGAGGCCCTGCATGCAACCAACACTCTCTAAGCTTTGTGGTTAATAAGCTGGTATTTCTACGTCAGAGATGGTTCTGTCTGAGCGTATCTTTTTGACCGCTTTCTGTGTTTGAGTAATCTATGTTGTTTTTGGTCTTTTCACTCGTCTTTTAGTGAAGCGGACGGATTTGGCTAGGGCTTGTCTGGAGGGTGTTCATAGTGGTAATCTTAGTAGGTGTCCCAGCCGGTTAAGAGCAAGTACCTAGGCTCACTACCAGGCACCAAAGCGAGTGCAATGGTAGCCATTAATTCTCACTCTTCTTCTCCGAGCAATTTATTGTTTAGGAAAAAAGAAAATAATGAAAAAAAGATATAAACAGATAGGAGAGAAGCAATTAAATCTCAGCTTTTGAAATGTCAAAGATATCCTGAGCAAAAAGGACAGAAGGAAATGGAAGCCTGCAAAAAGAAGACAAAAAAAAAGAAGGAAATATACAATAATATATATATATATATATATATATATATATATATATATATATATATATATATATATATATATACATATATATATATGTATACATATATATATATACACTCACATACACATGTGTGTGTGGAATGAAAAGTAGGTGTACAATTCTAACCTTCCCCTTTTCAGAATGAACTGTCCTCAGAGCCACATTTTTCTAATAACTAAGTTGGACTTATTTTTGCTGTAGTATTCAAAGTTGTTGAGTAAAGCTTAGATTATGTCAGGATTTATTACAACATATCACAGTCAACATAGCTTTCTCCAGTTTTTAAGTTGGTCTAGCTGGCTGGCAATCTAAGTATGTATCACATGTACAAGCCACACTGATAAAGTTAGAGGGCAGAAAATCCAACATTTACTCCTCATTAAGTCTAGAAAAAAATTTTTTTGGGAAATCCATCCTCCATTGGGTTTTTAGTAGGGTTCAATTTACGATGTAAGTTTATGCTAAATTGGTCCCTTAGTTTGTGTCCGGTAGCATTCACAATCATTTTTTTTTTCGGCTTCTCTTTGATGTCACTGCCAGACAAAATATGAGAGAAGTGACTTATTCAATGATCAGCCTTTTTTCTAATTCTATTTAATTGATCACCACCAACAAGGCATGTTGCAAAAGATTCTGGTCACATGACTGTTTTCATAGAGAGACTAACCAAGCAAATTATATATATATATATATATATATATATATATATATATATATATATATATATAGAGAGAGAGAGAGAGAGAGAGAGAGAGAGAGAGAGAGAGAGAGAGAGAGCTGAAACTGAGGTTTATGATGCCAGAGACCAAAAAAAGTCACCCGGATTTAATAAATGTAAATTTACTGCAGTAGTCCCCGGGAGCCATGGACCCTTGTATTATTGTTTACAATAATTCATCCAATAAAAGATAAGATACAATCAGCTATCCAATCTCAGTGGTTCAAGATGCAGACCCCACGCAAAAGAGAGAGAGTATACCTGTACACAAAATGTCTATTCTAAATTCATGTATAAATTTGAGATAATATAATAGAGTAACATCTGACAAAAATAAAAATAAAATCCCGTTTAATTGATGACTAAATTGATAACTAATCTGTGAATAACAAAATCCGGGAAATAGAATGAAACAAGATTATTGGGTCAACTCTAATTATATACATTCAAATTTTTTTTTTCTCAAATGACCTGATTTATTCAACAGGTACCTTCGAAAAGGGGAAGGGGCCATAGATTCTGATAACGGCTGTCTTACATTGTACTATTTTTTTTTTTTTTAAATGTTTTATTGGCAATTTTCTGTCAATACACAGGAAAAACACTTAAAATTTGATGAAAATTACTTTTCTTGTAAGAAATTTGTGCCATTTGTAAGTATACTTATTACTCATAATTTTTAGTATAAAAATTATTTGTTTCAAAGGATAAATAGGAATAAGTTCTGAGGTCAACTCCACATGGTCTATGTCACAAGTTGATGTTTTGCAAGTCCGCATGCCAAATACCAGGTCAATAGGCCTTGTATTTTTACTGAAGGCTCAATTATTAGTATCGACTGATCAGCAAATGAATTAAGGGTGATCACATAATTTTTCTTCATTTTTTTCAAATTTGAAATGGAAACTTCTCTAGAAAAATCTATCCTTTATAAAATAAGTACTGAAAATTTCATTAGGATCCAATAATTATTTGATTTTTTATTGAATCTTAAAATTTAGGAGTAGAAGTATGGCAAATGTTATGATGCAAATTGACTTATGTTTGTTTATATTGTCACAACTTTTTATACTATTTTCTGAAATATCTCAGGTTCTATAAAAAGGTGCACAGAAATGATTTCTACTTTGGATTTTTCTTCAGGTTTTTTTCTTACTAATGGCACAAAGATTCTGACTATAAAATTAATTTTCGTACAAATTGTAATTTTCGTACA
Source organism: Thysanoteuthis rhombus (assembly GCA_963457665.1). Taxonomy (NCBI): domain Eukaryota; kingdom Metazoa; phylum Mollusca; class Cephalopoda; order Oegopsida; family Thysanoteuthidae; genus Thysanoteuthis; species Thysanoteuthis major. The sequence goes on along the minus strand of OY735240.1, from coordinate 8,760,910 downwards.
AATTGGGCATTGATCCCCATAAATAGGTGAACACAGGGCACAGGCAAGTCTACAAGCATAAAACAATGACAATATATTGAATAGCAAAAGGGCAAGGATAATAAAAAAGCAAGAGGATTTCATCAGCCTCAGTGATATTTCTGAGAATTGAAGTCGCATTCATGCAGAAGGGGAAGAAACAAAGACCAAATCGATTCATTATTTGGCTTTGTCTTTCTCTGCTTTCTTCCTTGCTTCCCTCTTCCTCCTTTACTTCATTGCCTGTATTGGCTCAGTAATAGCTATGGCCATGTATATACACACACACATTATATATATATATATATATATATATATATATATATATATATATATATGAAACCTATGTAGCTCTTTGACCTCACCACCCCTCCATTTACACTATCCCTAACATACCAAAAAATCTAACTCCACATCACTCCCCCCTACCCCGACACACTCTGCCCTCCCCAAGACCAATTGCTTCTGCTTAACCAAAGACCTGATACCTAACTGGACATTCTCCCACTTAGCAGAAGGCCTCTAGCAGCCCTTACAACACAATTTACCCACAATGCATAGCTCCTGATATTGGACTCTGGTTCCACATGGGAACTTTTAACACATACTCACACAGCACACACCACTGAAGATGGGAAGAATCCGGAAACATGTCTGGACATTTTACATCTAAGGATTAATAAACCTTACTTCTAAACACTTTACTCCCGAGTCTGTCTCACTCTTTACAGTACACATTTTATATATATATATATATATATATATAGAAAGAGAGAGAGAGAGGTAAGGTTTATTATTAGACTCAACAATTACAGACATAGGATTAAAACAAAACAATCGTCACCCACTTCCCGAAGAATTACATTTTCACACACCTGGCCACAGTTTTGCCACGGACACTAGCTTTACCATCAAAGAAAAAAATAGAAAAAACTACTCCAATTGACGTAACTAAAGTTCTAGAGAAACACAAATATATTTGGATCAACAAACTCAAAACCCTATATCCTAATGGATTAAACACTAAACTGAACAACCCTCATCACGCAGAACCCTAATGCAAAAAAACTACTACCAATAATATCCTCACACCCACATCTAAGATACATTCAATAATGGAAGCTTCAAAGTCACCCAGACCCATAGGAAAAATTCACCTTAGCCAGTTATACCTCTCGTCCAAATTATATATATATATATATATATATAAGATCTATTTTAATCAAAATATATAGCACTCTATATTGTTAACAAATAATAAAGATGTACACAGAGAAGATAGAAAATTAAAAAAACAAATTATGCTTCATTCATTATTTAGAATTTGTGTATATTTTGATACAATTGGTTGTCCCTTTTGTTAAATGCATCTACCATGAACCTCATCATCCTCTTTGCTTTTAAGTGGGAGTCCTACCCCAACATTTTCTTTACCCCCCATTTTAATCAGCCTTGCAATCAACCAACCATAAATTTGCATGGCTCCGAGAAGGACTACTTCAACCTGCATTTGATGCAAAACTAATATTACAAAATATGAGTGTTCAGCAGTGGAAATTTTTCAATTGATTTTCCACATCTTTTTTCTAATAAATTTGAACACAAATTTCAAAAACAAATAACTTTGTTATGGAAGAAAATAGTTTTTATAAGATATTTCAGTTTTGAATTTTGAAATAGATTAGCAAGTCTCTTAAAGAAGCAGACATCAAAACAGAGACTCCCTTCCCCTAGTAGAGAAAGGAATGTCTTAAATAACTTCGGTTTCTGTTGTCTTTTTAGCAAAGGCAGATATTTGCCTGCCTATTTTCCTACGTTGTCAAATGTAGGTAGGGTCAGGGAATGACGGTGCGCATCTTTTACATAGTTAATCACAATATACATTAAAGCCGAAAGAAAATAAAGTCTGATAAAAGTTACAACAATTTATTGATTTGCACATTGAATCTAAGTAATCAAACTATAATTAATTGGGAATCTTACCTTCTTTATCAAATAATCAAGTCCTATGATTTTACTCAAGGTAGGCAATGCCTACTTTGCCTACCTGGGTAGCTTACCCCTGATACATATATATATATATATATATATATACAAAAACATATAAATATATTTCTATACACACACACACGAATATGCACATATCTTTTTATATATATATATATACATATATATATATATATATATACATACATATACACACACACCTTTTTATACATATATCTTTTTATATATATATATATATATATACATACATATACACCTTTTTATACATATATCTTTTTATATATATATATATATATACATATATATATATATATACATACATATACACACACACCTTTTTATACATATATCTTTTTATATATATATATATATATATACATATATATATATATATATATATACACACACACCTTTTTATACATATATCTTTTTATATATATATATATATATATATATACATATATATATACACACACCTTTTTATACATATATCTTTTTATATATATATATATATATATATATATACATATATATATACACACACCTTTTTATACATATATATATATACATATATATACATATATATATATATAAACACACACCTTTTTATACATATATATATATACACACACACACCTTTTTATACATATATATATATACACACACACACACCTTTTTATACATATACATATATACACACACACACACCTTTTTATACATATACATATATATACATATACATACACACACACTTTTTTTTATATATATATATACACACATATACATATATACACATTTATAGGTGGGTGTGTATTATGTGCTTCTGTGTATATAATTATAAGCTAAAATTTCATGTCCACTTGCCTAAGTAAGTATTGGTCTCCCATATGCCCACAAAATAACTCTCACTCAAACAGGCATGGACTCAACATAACCTCTAAAAATTTCCCAAGAGATCAACTGACAGCAACTGCACCAAGTGTTGAGGGTTCAGCAGTGTAATTATTGGTGTAAAACATCCCGTAAGAGGTCAATAGGATTGAGTTCTAAGGAGTTTGGTGACCAAGACAAAACAGTGACAGGTTATCTTCCTGAAATCATTCCTCTACCACTTGTGCTATGTGGAAAGGTGCATTGTCCTGCCTGAAGATGCCATTGTCATAATAGAATTCTATTGCCATGAAGTGGTGTACCTGGTCTCCTTTAATAATGTGGAGATGAATGGTTCAGGACAAAAGTACCTTCCCAAGATTGAAGAGAATATTTCTCAATAGAACATTCTTCAAACCATCAAAGAGTCTCCATCAACATGACTTCCCTAAGTGATGACACACATATACCCAGCCTTCCACCTCATTCAAGAGGATAAGGTTTTGGCTCCTCTGTCTATACATATATGATATTTTACAACATGAAAAAATTAATTCTAAGGTTAGTCGAAAATAATAAACAAATTCTTTGGTTAAAAATGTTGGTATGAAATCGATTCAGAGAAGTTTTTTTTCTGTGTAATTAGTATTCTTGAAGATAATATCATAAGTTGGTTTGCATGCAGTCTGAGATTAAAACTGACACCACGGATTTAATATTCACATGGGTGAACATTCTATAGAAATGACTTGAAGAGCCAGTCGTGTCTTTTGTTATACTAACTGATCCCTCATCATTAAATATGTTTTTAGGGTAACCTACGTAAGTAAGCCCTGTTTTAAAAAATAGGTATGTAGTATAAAATGATATCAATATACAATAGACATAAAATCTTATTTAAAATTACAAACTACATTTATGGCATAAACTATATAATAAGAAAGGGAGGTGGTGTTTGATCAACACTGCTGGGGTGACATGTTGATATAACTGTTTTGTTTTTTAAATCCTCAAAACAGTTACATGGTAAACAACCAATGATCCCAACAAGAGACAATTTATACACTGTACTATAATAAGAAAATATAGGGGAAACAGAGAAAAAAACATTCATTGTATAAATTGTGTAGATAGATATCAGGAAATGGTTGACTGAAGTGACAAAAAACATCTGTTGAAAAAGTTTTTTATTGTTCAGTGTTTAAAACTTTCTAGACTATACATATATATATATATATATATATATATATGAAGAGACAGTAAAAAATAGAACTATCAACATATGTTTTTTTAGCTGGTCTGGCTGACTATGTATGTATGAATATAACACGCATACAAGCTGCAGCAAAGGAACTAGAGGGCTAAAAATTTTAACATTTACTTATTGTGTCAAAAACAAAGGTATTTCCAAGTTTTTTTTCAAAATTTCTCTACAAAATTATTTTTTAGTAGGAGGTATCAATTTATAATATAAGCTTATGCTTAACTGGTCATTAGCTTGTGTCTGGCTGCATTCACGCTTACATTTTGAAAATAAAAGGCGAGAGAAGTAATTTATTCATTGATCACATCTTTTTCCAAATTTTAATTGATCATCACCCCTTATTATGGCAAGCTGCGAAAAGATGAAACACGTCAGTTTCTATTGAGTGACTAACCAGACCTGTTGTTTATATCTTCAAGAGCGTCAAGTATCAGACAAATTCAAAATCTAAATCCGATAATGATAAGTCCACAGTCTATCAAATGGTTATTAGCCGAATTTTGATCTGAAATTTCCATTGTATAAAGTTTTATTTAGGTGATTGATACTCACCGTTGAATTAAGTGCATTGACAATGCAGGAGATATTCTTGAAAGCAGCCAGATGAACCGGCAACCCAAAAGAGAGGGGAGCAGAGGGGAGGATCAGTAGATAGCCGGATCGATAAGCGGATAAACTAATACATTCAAATCGACGTTGCTGAATGAACACCGACAGAGAAAATGACCGATGAGGATAAGACAAAATGCACGGGGGGGGGGGGGTAGGCAGTTCCAAGCGTTTGATTTCACAATGAAATAGAAGCTGTCTCCTTCCAAGAAAAGATAGAGGGGCCAAAAGAGCGGTGTCTGTTTCGAGAAAGAGACTAAATAGAGAGGAAGAGAGAGAGAGAGAGAGAGATGGGGGTGGGTGGGAAAGAGGGAGACAGGAAAATGGAGGGGGGAAAGAGGGAGACAGGAAAATGGAGGGGGGAAAGTGGGAGACAGGAAAATCGAGGGGGGAAGTGGGAGACAGGAAAATCAAGGGGGGAAGTGGGAGACAGGAAAATGGAGGGGGAAAGAGGGAGACAGGAAAATGGAGGGGGGAGATGGGGAGAGATGGAGGCAGAGGGCAATTGAGGGAGGCAGAGGATGAGACAGGAAGGGAACGAGGGAGGAAAGGAAAGGGGGAGACAGGAAGAGAAAGGGGGAGACAGGGAAAATGAAGGAATAGAGAGAGAGGGGCGAGGGGAATGGACAGGAAAAAAGCTCTCATCATATTTAGAGAATGTGTTGTGAATATGATACATGAAATGACAAGTGAGTATAAACAGCGCAAATCGCAACGACTTGGGGGAAGCAACACAACCCGCTTGGGTAAGCATGGAGAGATATTTAAAGAGTTATCTTCTTTTTCTTTTTGATGACAGTGAGAACAAGGGCTGAAGTGAAGTGTAACATCTATGATTCGGCATTGGCTTCTAGGAATTGGCAGAATTTTGTTCAGAAGTTGACAGGAAAATTATCCATCAGAAAACTACATTCAAGCAGCAAGTGTTTCTTTTTATCTGAGGAGGCCAAGAAAAATGGTTTTCTGCATAATCTTGTCAATAAATTTCCGGCTTCAACAAAATAGGGAATTGAGGTATACTCTCTTCCAGCCTCTCCATCCATCCCTCTGGTATTTACTGTTAAAAGCATTTCAGATCCACCAACCAAGCCTAAGAGATAAATACAGAGTGGCTTATTTAAATATGAAATAATGCTCAGAATATTGTAGTATCTTCTCCATCACTTTGTAATATAGACATTGAGGATACAATGAAAGAGTAACCTATGTACAAAGGAATGAATGAAGTATGGAACAAAAATACTTTACTCGCTATCACAGTCAATAATTAGAGGACTGTAGCATCAACATCTGAAGTCCCGTGAAATAAATCGATTGAGGAATAAATATCGTCAGAATAAATTCTATTTATGACATCACTGGTGTTTTCTACAAGAAAACATCTAAAATAGAGTAAAAGAAATATCTAGATTCTAGGTATTACTTCAATCGGAAAATAAGTAAAGAACATCTGGAGAATCCTGTCAAACTCTCCAAAATAAAGCCCAAAAAAAGCTTTTTTTCCAAAACACTTTTAGAGGCGGTCTAATGCCAGTTTTCAAGTCTGTGGACAAAATGGTAAGGGCAAGAGTGCTGGAACACAAACACACACATATAAAAAAAGGATAGAACCCTTCACCATCTTTGATGATTATGATTCTATACATAAAATAATGCTCTGAATATCTGAATATCAGAAAATTACATTTTACACCAAGAAAATAATTCTATGTGAGAGATATTTCACAGAGGTAGGTTTTACACAATATTCCTCAAGAGTGCTATGAATCTGGAAGCAAAAAAGGGATTTTTTGGATCTGGCTGCAAGTAATCACTTCACACTAATCTGCTTAGAAAGGCATGAATCCACTGCTCTTGGCAATGGATAAATAGCAAGGCAGTTGGAGCTCTTTAGCCTTATAAGGTAGTCCATTTGATGTCTATAATTTTAAAGTACAGAGCCTAAAAAAGATCAGGTTGCATTCTATTTTTCTGACTAGAAACTCAATTAGTGGTGATGGTCTCTTTATTTATTTATGTAAGATAAAAACAACTACACTAAAATATAAACTCGTATGATTCATCCGTAAGAAAACAATCACGTAATTTTGTGTCCAGTTACCTCTTTTTCTATTGGATGTTAGCAGCACCAACGCACCAAACTTTTCATCACTGCAGCCGATTGTTTTCATATCAATTTATTATAGCCTGTATTTTAGCCCTTAAGGATGCCGACCAAAAAGTGTAGAAGATCGTGCTAGTGCTATAAAAAGTAGAAAGAAAATAGGTTTCAGGATCAATTTCTGCAGTCCAGTATTTCCTGTGAGCTGACAATGGCCAGGTACCAAGCTCACCAGATTAAGGAGGTTCAACCTATTTCGGGCCAGTTTGTGGTGCAGAAACAGTAGGAGCCCCCACACATTCACTGTCTTAGACGGAAATTTTTTCATTGAATTCAAACTTCATTTGTTTTCTCTTGAAAGGACCTAATATCTGGAGTGATTTACAGATTTTGAAAATCCAAAAAATTTCATGTTAAAAAGATGAAATAATAACAAACATCAATGAATAATGTAAGGCTGTCCATTTAACCCATTCAGGTCTTTTTTTTTCAAGGGTTACGAAGCAAAGTTGTCAATGGATCAATTCTCATTTCTAAGAAACCCTAGGAAATCATATATCATTTTGAAAGTAATAAGATATGAATTTCATTTAGGGCAAAATTATACAAATGTAATGATCATGTGATTTCATTAAATATTCAAAATTTCAGCAAAGTTTAAATCCTAGCCTGAATGAGGTTTCTCTGTCAAAAAAAGCTATGGACTTGGGGCGAGCAACTCCACTCCATAAAAACCTATTTACTAATGAAACTGCAGCAGTATGTGTGGTGTGATGTGATTGTGGCTCCATAAGAAGATTACAGGTATAAACAAAAAGTCTTGTATACATTGACTGACAATCTAGCCTCTGTGATTTTATCCAATTTACTACCTAAGTTCGAATGATATGCTCTCAGTACTAACATAAGAGGAAAAAGTTAGGTAGTCTACTGAAGCGGGTAGAAAGATTCTTACGTGTGAAACTAATTCATGTTAGAAACTTATAAATTTCTTCAGTTTTCAAGTTGGTCTGGCTGGCTAAGTATGTATCACATATACAGACAGCATCAATGGAGTTAGAAGGCCAATATTTTTGAAGATTTACTCCTCAAGTCTACAAAAAAATGATTTTTTTTTTTTTAAAATTCCCATCCAAAATAGGTTTTTAGTTATCACAGCCCAACTAAAAACAAGGAGTGACTTTGTATATCTCTGAATTTTTGAGATGAGGTATTATTATTATTTCTATTATTATTCAGACTATCCTCATCTTGGTTGTTTTTCATACAACATTTCAGCCGTTGTACTCTACGGCCTTCATCAGGTATCATCTGGTATGAAAAACAATCAAGATGAGGATAGTCCGAATAATAATAGAAATAATAAGGAGTGACTTATTCATTGATGACCCAATTTTTTAATTGATCACCTCCAACACAGCACACTACCAAAAGATGTTGGTTTCTATCAAGTGACTTACCAAACCTGTTTGATGAAATCAAGTGCAGGCACTTATAATGGGTGTTATAAGTATTTGGCAACCACCTCAGACAACATCTAGAAAATTAGACAAACCTAGCTCTAAAAAAATTGGCATCATTCTTTTAGTGAACTTATACTGAGGATTCATTGAAATGCTTGGTATCCCTACTAGTATACTAATAAAAAAAATCTTTCTTTTGGCAACATCTTTAGTGCTTGTAGCTTTCCAGATTATAATGCCTATACAACAATAAAACAGCATACATACAGTTTTGAGTGGTTAATTGATATAACTTTCATTAATAAATTGATTAGAATCTCAATTTAATACAGACGGATATTACACTAAATGATAAATACAGTAAAAATTTGAAGACTCTGACTTTAAAAACTGACCTTGAGAAAGACCAGTAATGTTCAAAAGTACACAGAAAACTGAATATAAGTACAACATGAATTTTGGAAAATATTAAGAATAGAATTTGACTGATTTTAACCTTTTTCAAAGACTTCTTTAGCTATAAATAAACCATATTTGGCAACATCAATTTCTTCCTTATTTGGCCCATATGCCTACTTTTATCAGCAAATCACGGTCTACCCCCCCCGCCTACAAACCATTCGATACACCCCTGAACTACTACAAAAGAGAGCAACAAGTAGAACATCAAACATCCCAGCCTTTTGTCTCTAACAGTAGATGTTCAAAGAGATTGAATATATATATTAATTAACGATTACCCCGCCTCCAAAAACTAATTAATGCATTCAAAGTCCTCCTGTACTTGGCAGGATTGTCTTTCAATCATCAATACAATTGGACAGTGTCTGTAAACAACAATACTAATCATGTGTGGCTGGAGTTGGCATATGTCCAGAAGAAAGAGGGACACAGGAAAAGCTAAACCATTCCACACTATATATATATAGAGCACTCTGGTGGATGAGGAGTTTCTGCATAAATGAATATATTGCTTAAATTCTGCCTTGCTGACCACCCAGTTCCGGAGTCCAGTCCGATGTGAGGGTTTCAATTCTGCCTCGCAGTACTGGATTAAAGTCTATAGCCACACTGAAGAGATGTAATACATCGAAACAGCTATCTGTGGATGACACAATAATTAATGCTCCTCTATTCAGGGTTGAGCACTCTTTAAGTGAGGTAACTCATCCATTGTAAGCTTATGCAGTGCTCTTCCATAGGAATAGAGCACTCTGGTGGATGAGGAGTTTCTGCGTAAATGAATATATCTCTTAAATTCTTTCTTACTGACCACCCAGCTGTCTGTGTATGACACAATAATATATATTAGTTGCGTATGTTCTTGTGTTCAACCAGGGCATTTGTCCTATCATCCAGTCTGAGGGCTGTCTTATGCTCATACAGGAAATAATATATAAGTATAAGACAGCCCTCAAACTGGATGATAGGACAAATGTTGTGGTTGAACACAAGAACATACACAACTTCAACTTTCACCAAACCCATTTCATATATTTATATTGTGGATATGAAGTGGTCCGATAGAATGTAAATGAAAATGACAATTGGAAAGTGAAGAGAAAAACTCAAGAGATAGGTGTTACATCTCATATTATTCTTTTCTCATTAAAGATAAACCAAACACCCACAGAGACAGGAAACATACAACCCCTAACCCCACCTCTCAAACTAAATGTTACCCTCATCTACACTGATACAAACACCTCCCCTCCCACTCCTACTAAACAACCAAACAGAAATATTCACATTCTCTTCTTCAGCATTGAACATGTAAACAGCAAACTCTTCTCTGTGAACCGCCACAAATGTTTTTCTCTGAAAAAGATGGCTGGACCCCATCAAAATGCATTGAACTATGCCCACAGAGTAATAAAAAAAATTTGAGTTTTTCTGTACACCTTCCAATTGTGTATATATATATATATATATATATATATATATATATATATATATACATGATTATGTTATACTATATTGAAACTTATCTGAAATGATCTTCCTCTATTAGATGGTTAATGTATAACTTAGCCTAGACAATGTAAATAGAATAAACAATTAAAGAAAATGGGGCGGCTGCAGGAATCAAACTTGTAACAGATAGGGTAGCTGCTTCAATGTGGCGTTACTCTTACCATTGAGCTTAACAATACAAGTTATTAAGACAGTTATTTAGGCCTTTGCATTACTGACAACTGTTCAACTCAATGGTAAGAGCAATGCTACGTTGAAGCGGCTACTCTACCGGTCACAGATTTGATTTGCTGCAGCAGCCCCATTTTTTAAAATTGTTTATGCTATTTACATTGTTTGGGCCAAGCAATACATTAATCTAATAACAGAGGATCATTTCAATATAACAAAATGCAATTATTAATCATTTTGTTGGATTATAAATCCATTTCTTAATATATATATATATATATATATATATATATATATATATATATATATGCAATATCCGATATATAATGGCTTTATTTCATAAAGTGCTCGAAACATTAAATATTAGATTAAGTTAGAGTAGAGCTTAAAATATGATGAAATAAAGGATTCGATCTAGGAACACATTTATGTTTCAGCCCTGTTTGGGCTCCTTCGGGCAAATGATTTGATTTGTTTTAGATCTCTATCTAAGACATTTTTGAGGGGGGGGAAGGGGCTATTTTTCTAGGGTTTAGAACCGCTGTCTTACTCTACTTATATATCTTCTCTCCTTTTTTTTCCTCATTTAGTTGTTGGACACTGCTTGTTATTTTATGTATTTATAATGAAGTAAGGATTCGCTACACAAACCCGTTTAAGAAGTCCAAACAGGGTAGAAACATACACGTGTTTGTGTAGCAAATCCTTACTGCGAATTCTTTTAAGCTCTACTGTAAATCAACTTAAAGTTTGATGTATTGAGCACTTTATGAAATAAACCCATCACACATCAGATATTGCATTATATTTCTGATTTGTACTGTGAATATATATTACACACACACCCCTTCAGTGATTCTTCACTTGATTTCTTCTTCTTTTGAGGATTCTATGGAGATTCATTGTCCTAGGTAGATGCAATGGTCTACTTTCTCCAGCTTTGCATTTTCAATTTTGATCCTTGTGCATTTAATTCCAACATGATTGTTGCACATGACCTTTGTTTAGCCAAAGTTCATCTATTAAATCAAATGCTCTACGCATCACAATTGTACATAACCAGTGCAGTGGCCATTCCAAAGGTGCATGTTTAGTATGTGAAGCAGCCAGCCATAATTGTTCAGTATGTCATTTTGAAACTACAGCTTTGAAGTAGTTCAGTTACTTCTTTTCAGGCTTGTCAGTTTAGATAATTCATATCTAAATTTAGATTAATAATTTTAGAAGGAAGATCTATAATCAGTAATTTTTATTTATTTCTATTTGATTTTGATTTCTATTTGAGAACTGCTGATCAAAAAAAACTTCAAATGCGACACTGCAAAGCTTTGTGTGGTGACTAATATATATGACAAATACGCAGCTATATCTGAACTAAAAAGCACTCAGAGAGCCTATACCTCTTAGAGTTCAGTCTTGGGGGAAAAAAAATATTAGGATACTGGTTTTATTAAAAATAAATTACTTAATGAAATAGCTTTAGGTTCCTTGGAGCCAATCCATACATAAATAACACAGTCATTTTTGATGGGTACATGCTAGTACTTTGTGATTAACAAGCAAAAGTGCTGTTAATATATTGCAATCTTTGGAAGAGCATTCACAGAACAATGGAAGAGTTTCTCTAATTGCAAAACGAGGAAAAAAAAAACAAGGGAAAATTCTAATAACAAAATCTTATTAATAAATTCCACATAAAATGCCAGTGATGCAAGTTTTGGTTGAAAGGTCATCATGGGTTACCCAAAAAAAAAAAAAAAAAGTCAGATTTTGGAATCAATTAAACTGACAAATAGATTCTAATTGGAGTTCAGATTTTCTGTTCTTAAGAATCAGGAAGACTATTCACTTTGATTCAATGTTTTATGTAGTTTTTAAAAAAGAAAAAAAAAAAAGGATTGATTTATTAGAAATTTTAGTCCTAAAAAAATTAGGAATTAAAAAAAGAAAAATAGGTCTCATTAGTCATTCAATAGAAACCGCCATGTAACTAATGTCTTTTAGCAGCAAGCCATGTTGGGAGTGATCAATTAAAAAAATAGAAAAAGGAGTGCTCAATGAATAAATTACTTCTCTCGTCTTTTGTAGAATCACCAAAAAGTCAGAATTTTCAAGAAACAATTGTGAATGCTGCTAGGTACAAACCAATGTCTAATATGAGTTTAACTCACATTGCAAATTGAAATTAAGAGGAATTTTTAAAAGATTAAAAAAAAACAAACATCTTTTCTAGTCAGAAAGAGTAAATGTTTCAATTCACAGCTCACCATTAGTGTAACCCGTCTGCATACACAGCCAGCCAGACCAACTTGAAAACTGAAGAAACCTATGTAGACAGTTTTGGTTGATGGTTTCGTAAAAATTTTATCATTGAGAGAGTTATTTTTGTTGTTATCAAAATGTTTTTTCAGTCGATTCTACTGATCAATGTGACCCAGTGTTCGAGAGCTCACCTCTATATTCAGTAGGCTACGGTTCAATACACTGCTTAATCATACCAAAGACTTTAAAAAATGGTACTCAATGCCCCTCCAATAAGCACTCAGCACAAGGACTAGGATTAAGGAACCCATTCCTGAGGCTAAGAGATGTCGGCCAAATCATGTTGGCTACAACTTTTCAAGTAAGATCACCAAAGTTCAGCAACATCAAGCCTGGTCAGTACCTAGATGGGTGACCATTTCAGAATAGCAGGTGCCATAAGCAGAACAAAGCTTTGACTCGACAGGATAGCCAAAAGTGGGTCTAACTGACAATTGCCCATGTATACTTTATGACACTCTTGATAGGGTTATAAGCAGAAAACAATTATACATGCTGATGCTAAACTGGGGAAAGTGGACCACTACATCTACTTAGGACAACAAATCTCTTTGAAATCCACAAAAGAAGAAGAAATCAAGCGGAGAATCACCCTAGGACGGCAAGCTTTCGGCAAAGCAAGTTCAACTTCCAAGAACCAGATGATCCCAATAATCCCAAAAATAACCAATGCATCCTCTCAATAGTCACTTATGGAGCCGAAGCATGGAACCTAACGAAGAGACAGACCCACAAACTGAGAAGCATACAGTGTACGCATGAGAATCATGCTCAACCTTATATGGAGTGATCACAAGACAGCACAATATATCAAGAAGTAAACCAGGTTCAGAGACATCATAGAATGCATTAGAAAACTCAAATGGCAATGGGCTGGTCATGTTGCGAGGATAAAAGACAACCAATGGACATCACGACTCACAGCATGGATCCCCAGAGATCACATGCGAAACCTAGGCCGACAGAATACAAGATGGAGAGATGAACTCGACAAATTCAGAAAATACTGGCTCTGTGACGCACACAATAGAGAAATGTAGCGGATCCTGGGGAAAGTCTATGTCCAACAACGGATGTTAAAAGACTGATGATTATGACATAGATTCAATGTCCTTCAGTAATTTTAAGAGGAATCATTATTATTCAGAGATTCATTCGGAATATTAGAAACCATCAACTACAACTGTCAACATTGACATATAGCCAGCCAGAACAACTTGAGAACTGAAGAAACCAAATTTGAAAAAAAAAGACCCCCACCCTAAATAGGTTTTAGTGGTTGTTCAGTTTACGATGAAGGTTTATGTCAAATTGATCCCTTAGTTTGTGTCCAGCAGCATTCACTCTTGTCTTTTCAAAATTTAGACTTTTTCAATGATCATTATCATCACCCTTTCAACATCAGTTGTTGGATATAGACCTTCGTTGAGATTCTCAATAATTCTCTAGCGTGGGTATGACAGAGCCAGTACTTTCTCAACTTATCTAGTTTGTCACACCATCTTATATTTCCTTGGCCTAGATTTCACATGTGATCTACGGGGGGATCCACATTATGAGTTATGTCCAGCAGTTGTCTGCCATCCTTCCAACATGACCAGCCAATTGCCATTTAAGTTTTCTAATGGATTCGATGATATCTTGGACTCCTGTTTTTCCTCTAATATATTGTGCTGTCTAGTGATCTCTCCATGTGAACATGATTCTCTCTGGTACATATTGCACAGTTATTAGTTTAAGGGTGAGTCTTTTGGTTAGGTACCATGTTTCAGCTCCATAGGTGACTATCAGGAGGATGCATTGGTTGTATACCCTCTTTTTTTAGCACTACCAGAATTTTCTTATTCTTGCAAGTTACCCTGCTGAAAGCTTACCAACCTAGTGTGATTCCTCACTTGATTTTTTTCTCCTTTTGAGGATTTCATAGAGATTTCTTGGAAGATGTAGTGATCTACTTTCTCCAGTGATGCATCTTCTATTTTGATTGTTGAGTTTTTATCTTCAACATATTCATATTATATGACATTTGTTTTACTGAAGTTCATGTGGAGACCAACTTTTTTGCTTTCTTCGTCAAGTCAGTCCAGCATCATCTAGTGGGTTCTCCGCAAAAAGGACAATGTTGTCTGCAAACCCAAGGTTGCATAGGCATTCACCGTCAATTCTGATTCTTTTATTTTCTCAGTCTAAGTTTCGGAACATCATCCCAAGACAGACTTTGAAGAGTTTGGATGAGCTGGTATTTCTTTGTCTTACCCCTTTTTTAAGCTGGAAGAGGACCGAGTCTTTATGTAGCCAGATGAAGGAACTGTAGTGTTGGTAGGTATGTAGCAAAACTCTGACATATACCATATCTACATCTAGTTGAATGACAGCATCAATAACTTTTAGGAAACAAAAGCCTTCTTAAAGTTAACAAATCCTATAGAGAGTAGCATTTTACATTCTGCTGCTTTCTCTTTCTGTTGATTTACCGAATGGATGTCGTCAATGGTTGAGTAGCTTCTTCTGAAGCTAGCTTGTTCCCATGGTTGGTTTTCATTTTGCTTCGGTGGTTCGGTTGATGATCACTTTGATGAATGTTAAAAAGGCGAGAGAAGTAACGTATTCATTGATTCATCCCTTTCACCAATTTTTAGTTGATCACCCCAAACAGTTTGGCTGATTTATTCTATGACATTCTTTAGGTATACATTCCCTATAGAAATGCATAAAATATACAAGGGAGAAATCAGCTGAGTCTTTGACTGTTAATTTCATATAAGACAATTAAGATGTTAAGAACAAGAAGAATAACAACTGAACAAAGTTAACTCCCTTCTAATTTAGGCTAAATTTTTTAAATTCATAATCTATTCCATCTGTCATAATAAATTTTGTTTTCTTCACAGAAACACTCTGCTATCAATTAGGAGTGGTATCAAGCATTTATGACATTAAAAGTTCAAGTTAGACTCCAGGAATATGAGAAAACTATCTCCATGGCAACACACTCTCTGTAGTGAATGCAGGAACAGGTAAAGTTGTCTGTTGAAAAAATTCATTTTTTCTAAAGTTTCTAATTACACCTGAAGAACGCCATAGAACGTTCTTTATTCATGTAGGCTCAATGTGATGCAGCTATGGTTTCTAAAGGCAGTAGGTTTTACAGGGTGGAGTTGCTAGCCCAACAACCAACAATCTCCTTTACCTCAGCTAAGGTTGGACATCCTTAAAGAGCTAAAAGGATCCAACTGCCAAGATATTTACCCTCAGCTTCAGGGAGAAGTGAATCCATGTCTTCCCCAAGGGGATTAGAATGAAGTAAATATAAACAGCCTCGGCCAAAACTCAAACTCAGGTCACTGATTCTGATTCACTTCTGGGCCATAGAAGAGCATAGCTAGAGATTGGGGGGGGGGTGAAATAGAATTTATAATGTTTTTGGGTGACCAGTGGACATTTTCAAATAGAGCCCTTCTCCGTCTCCTCAGCTCAGAAAGCAGCGCAAAAAATGAGATTGATGGCCCAAACAATAGTTACAGCCAGATCACATTGGATGCACCAGTTCTTGTACACTCATCCAAGTTAAGCAATGTCGAGCCCAGTCAGTACTTAGATGGATGTCTCTTTTGGAATATCAGGCACTGCAAGCAACTGTGGATCATGTAGAGAGCCTGCTGTGGTGATCCTGTAATCCTCCTAAAGACGAGACCAATCTCTACATTACATTCAATCGAACAAGGCAAAAACCCATCCTTCCCTCAATCCTCTGACTGGCCTGGCTGCAAGTGGCTAGGAATGAGATCAATAGGGCAAATAAAGCTTAGAATAGAAATATGTTATTTTAGAGCTTATTAATCAAATGCCCAGACACACCAGATAAGAGTCGAATCAGAAAATTTTATCTTTCGGAAAATACTTCCTCTACTCTCCCACTTCGGAACTTGGTTTTATTTAGCAAAAGGAATGTGATTTATTAGGAAACCATCAACCAAAACTGTCAGCATAGGTTTCTTCAGGTTTTTTGTTCATCTGGCTAGCTAGCTAGCTATTTGTGTATATATCATGTACACATGTCATACCAATGGAGCTAGAGGGCTGAAAATTTACGTTTTTTTAAAAGTCTCCCTCTCAATAAGTTTTTAGTTGGGGCTTCAATTTGCAATGTATGTTTACGTTAATTGGTCCCTTGGTTTATATCTGATACTGTTTAGGCTTGTTTTTCAAAAATTCAAACTTATTTCGAGATCACTTCCCAACAAAAGGTGAGAGAAGTAATTTATTCATTGATTGTCCTCTCTTTTCCAATTTTTTTTTATTGATCAACCCCAACATGGAATGCTACCAAAAGACCTTGGTTCCTATTGACATAAATGTCATTGATCATTCAAATGATTTTCATAGTAACAAATGTACTTGAATGTACTTGAAATAGACTTTTTTGACAGCACTTAATTGCATCAATAAGCCGGTTTCAGTTCAGTGGGGGGGGGGGATAAAACTAATGAGAAAATTGGTAGTTAAATTCGGTACGACCAATATCATAATAAAGGTTATTCGAGAAAATATTGATAATCTTGGATGTGACCGTTTTTTCACATAGGCTGTTCCATATGTTTGCTTCTCTAGTAGAGGAGAAATCTTTTCTAATACCAGTGGAGGTCTGAGTTTATAGTTTATGGTTACTTCCTCTGGTTTTACTGCAGATACATGAAGTCAGTGTTTTCTTATCAGAGCATTTTGAGCAATGAACGTCAGTATCCATTATGTATATTGTTTTGGATTCTATAGACTTCCGATTGGTTAGCTGGTTCTCTTCTGTATTCCAGGATCTCTAGATTAAGTTGTTTTAATCTTTCAGGGTAAGATAGATCTCTCAGTCTCCAAATAGTCTTGGTGATTCTCTTCATTACTCTCTCTCTCTCTCTCTCTCAATGCCATCTAAGTTGTACTTCAAATGTAGGAGGATGTACCAGAGACTTGTAAAGTAGTAGGATACTCTCACCATTGATGAACTTATTTTAATAATTACATTTCCCAATGATTTACCTCCCTTAGATTACATTTGGTTGATTATTTTGTACTAGTTAATCCCGTGAATAAATTCATGGATATTATAGTATTTCCACCAGACTTTTTTCTGAGGAAAAAAAAGAAAATGAATCTGTTTCCTTGGAACAGTCCATAATTTCAAATTGTAGGTACAAGATTTTTTCATCAACAAAATTGCTACCTTCAAATGAAAGAATCTATTTTACAGACATAAGAACAAAAAAAATTGGACAACCATAGTTTTTTTTTCATTTGTGCATACGTTTGTGTTTCAGCCATACTGGCCATACCATTTTGTCTTGGAAATTGGCATCAGTATTGCACTAGACCCCTTCTAAAATAGATTTTTTTTTTTTCACATGACTTCAAATTTTGATGCTACGGTTGTTCAATTATTGACTGAAATGGCAAGTTGCACTGTTCATTATATAAATAGATAAAGCACTGATTCTGAACATCAGGTGCACGCTCCCACAAATTTGATTACATTGGAAGACAATTTGGAATTTAGGCAAGAAGAGCAAAAAGCAAGCCATAATTCAAAACAAAGTGATGTTAAGTCTTTACTGATTATTTTTTAATTATACAATACTATTAATTCCTAATAACAATACTTTTAGTTACTAATTTTACTACAAAATTCCATGGAAACTAATACTTGACTCATTATCTTTTTGAGGTATAAAAGCAAGGAGGTAATTGTATTCTTAACCTCAAATAATGAAGAAATTAAAAAATTTTCAAAGTACCCTAATGCTCATTTGTCAGTATTTCTTTTTTTTTTCTTTTACAAAGAATTTAATTCACTGCAGATATTTTCCTTGATTTAAAACTGAATTTTTGTAAACTTCCTAATTTGACATAGCCCTAGCACTGTAATAGAGCCTGTTAGGAATATTTGAGCTGACTAATGAAACCAATTAGACATACTAGAAGGACCTTCAGTGACGAAAAATATCTTGGGTAAAAATTCCAGACAAATAGCAAAAGAATTTTTAGCGCCATCTTTCATAATGATGGATTTTCGCTGTAGTTCCCAGAACTCAGAATGAAATTTTCAAACATAATCATATTGTATATCGTTGGATAGGAAATTCTATGCCGAGTAAAGTTTATAAAAGAACCATATGCTTTAGAGAAGGTCATTTTGAACTATCTACCACCAAATGTCACCTCTGACAATGAAGTTTAAGTGGTATACGTATTGTCTGTTTTTTCATTAGTCAGTCAACAAGATCTTTCAAAAGAACTCCATGAATTTCAAAGAAATTTTGTGGACGGATGGACAATGGAGGAAGGAAGATTTGGTTACTATGACATTATGATACCTTTTCAACACAAACTTGTTTTATTACAGTAAGATAGTGTAATGGTCCGCACGCCTGTCTGGCACACAGAAGGTCCAGGGTTTGATTCCTGGTATGAGCAAAGAGTGTGGAAAACTCATTCCTAAGACAAATTTCTATGTGCATTCAGCAGCTACACTCCAAGTAGTGTAATAAGCATGGAGGTATCCTTTCAGTAGACTTGCATCTGATTGTAGAACCCCCTATTTTTTTTTAGTAAGGAATTAAATACAAAACTCTTCTTTTAGCTAGATATCGAAAACATCACTTCCTCTGATGACCCCTATAAAGCCCCTGGACACACATGGTCCAATGACTCATTAGCCACAGCATTCCTAGCTGGTTACGCTTTTGGCCCTGGCACTTGTTGCCAGCTGCCCCGGCACTTATTGCCGGCTACTCTCTCTCTCTCCTTCTCCCTAAGATCGTTATCATTTCGCTGACCTCCCAGCGGATCTGATCGTAACCATTTTTCCAATGGACCTATCTCTGTACTAACCTTGCCCATTTCACTTCATTGATGTCGAAGCCTCACACATAAGCACTGCTATGCCACTGCATCTTCAACACACCTCTCACTCCCGTGAATGAAATGGCAAGGCTTTCCACTATTCAATAGTCATGATAATCTTTCCTAAATTTCTTTACTTTGGAAAAACATGCATGGATAAAACTCCATGGTCTCTGTCTTTCATGGTCTGTCTGCTGATAGTCTACCAACGTCAGAGAATAGCCCCCAAGTCCACACACAACTTGGCGGTATGGCTTGCACACTGAACCTGGTTTCTACATATCTCTTGGTACGATCCAAGCCATACAGATTCCAAAGCTTTTCAGACAACTCTACTCCAGCTTTAACGCCAGTACTGTCAATGACAAGAAAGCTCCCACCTTTCAGTATCTCTAATCATCACTTTACGCGATCAATCAGATTTATGTTATTCTTATAAGTATATTTTCATTTGTCATTTATGTCCTTGTATTAAACGTATGTCTTATTTGTCTATCCAAAATACTTGAGTGTGTTCTTTTCACTTTGTTTCATCCCCGCATCATACTTGTTCATACTTGGCATGCATTCTCTTTGTACATCTGCCCTTTCTCCTTCCACATCTCCAGGGCTGCACACGCACTACACTCCAAACCACAAAGAGGAGACCAAATTCTTCATTTCTCAACCATCGATTGCGCTATTCACATTCCAACAAGAACAAAAGAAGTCACTATAAAACTACCAAGAGGATGGTCATAAAACCTTGTAAGTCCGAGTCTCAACCAGACTTGGGACTTTCTAGAATCACTAAATTGACACAAGCAACAGAAACCGAGAACTTGATTGAAGCTGAAAATTAGTTATATCTGATGGTTGCCACTTGTTCAGTAAATAAGAAAGAAGTTTGATCTTTCACCATATTTAATGAACAGCAATAAATCAAAAGGCAGTTCGGTTGTCTCTTTATATTTTCAAAAGAAAGTTTGTCACAGTACCATTGTCAGACATTCAATTTTGATTGATAATCTCTATTTAGTATATAGGCAGCCTAATATCTCCATTTTAACCCTGTTAACATGATGGCAAAACATAATTTCTTCAAGTAATCGGTAAAAAGATGTGTAAATTGTGAAGTGTTACAACATTCTGTCAATCTTCATCTGTGCTGTCGAAAGGGGTAGTCAAAAGTGTTTGTGTTTCTGAGGATTGAAAGGTGTCAGTGAAAGAGAAATAGTGTCCAAACCTTGAAATAATCAACAAAACAAATAGTTTTGGGCGTTTTTTTTTCAGCCTAATTATTATAAACTGTGGAGGACACTTCATTTTTTTTTTAACGATTTAACAAATTCACCTGTGTTGAAATTAAAATTCAACAGATATTTTGAGATTTCCACAAGATAATCAGTTGAATCCCCAGCCTTTGAATATGAGTTCACCACTTGTTTTCGATTTCAAACTCATCTGACTTCTAATAATTTACCCTTCTGAAGCATATCTCTCAATACACCAATGTCGATTTAGAAAGCCTTGTTCTCCACAGCTGGGTTTGGAGCTGTTTTTTTTTTTTGTTTGTTTGTTTAATTACATTTTGTCAGGTACAGTAGCACATAGTTGTAAGTGGATACTGTTATCTGGGTTAAAATGGATGTAATAGTCAGCCTGTATTAAACAGTGACAGGCTCTTTATGGTTCAACGACCAGATACACGCAAGTCTGTTGGGGAAGCAAGCTGTTGCTACATTCATCATTAACATGCACAGCTTAGAATTTACTCAATTAGCTGCTGAGTGCACAGGGAAATTTATCCTAATGAAGAGTTTTCCATTCTCTTTGCTCATACAGGGAATCAAATTATGGACCTTCTGCATGAGACAGACATGCAAACCATTAAAGTATCCAAGCAGATTACCAAGAATTGGTAGCCGCATAGAAATAACTGCAATGTACTGAAAATGTTTGATACACTTCTAGAATAATCCAGAAAGAAAACTTAGTATCAAGTACCATCTACTCTTAAAACAGTGAATTTAAACACTGGATTAACACAGTGATTTGTGATAATCCAGTTATATGCTGCTTCCGATCCTTGTGACTGTTCATTAGCACTTTGAATTACAATTGCAGAGAATTATCAAAATTTTTGAATATCACGTGGCACCCCTTGGAGCTAACCACAGCATAAACTTTGGGATTTACTGAATTAAACTGATTAACTACTAAGCAAGAGTCCCTTTGATACAGCATGGTTTGTAATACAGGGTGGTTGATTGGTGGAGTAAAATTTTTACCTATATGTATTGATACCACTAGTCCAAATGACAAATGAAAATGTACTTATAAGAATAACATAAATCTGATCAATCGTGTAAAGTGATGATTAGAGATACTGAAAGGTGGGAGCTTTCTTGTCATTGACAGTACTGGCGTTAAAGCTGGAGTAGAGTTGTCTGAAAAGCTTTGGAATCTGTATGGCTTGGATCGTACCAAGAGATATGTGGAAACTGGGTTCAGTGTGCAAGCCATACTGCCAAGTTGTGTGTGGACTTGGGGGCTATTCTCTGACGCTGGTAGACTCTTGACAGATAGACTATGAAAGACAGAGAACATGGAGTTTTATCCATGCATGTTTTCCCAAAGTAAAGAAAGTGAATAAAAACGGAATACGATCAAGAGATTACTTGATGACTGAAATATTGAATTTGCAATCAATTAACATATAATTACACGGAATTTTAAATATAATTTCTTTGATTTGTGATGGAAACATTTTCATTTACCGTGACTTTCTGATTGACCTTTGATTATCTGCATTTCATTTCTGATGCAGTCTTTTGTTTCGGACCTGAACAACCACATTTTGAAGACTACTGTACAACACTGATGCAAGAAAAAAAAAAATAGAGAAGAAAATATCGTCAACAGACTTTACCTTTGTGATAACTGGAGATGTCTTTTCAACCTGCATCACAATTGGTGTGTTCGCAGGAGGACTGGAATATGAAACCTGCACAAAAAGGAAAGTAAAAAAAACATTTATCATGGGGTAGATGCGTCATTCACACATTACATTGAAAAACTGATTTTCTTTTTGCCTTAAAGAAAACAAAAGCAAACAATACTGTCCTTTTGTCACTTGATACATGTCTGCAGAAAAGGAGCAATTCAATGTAAAAACTAAATTTTCAAAATTTCGGGGAAAAAATAGGTTTCAGTATTTTTAGGGTAGCTCTTTCAGATAGATTCCATGGAAACCTCTCCAGTCGACTACAAACCACTGATAGACTGAATGAGCCACTTAATTTGTAAAAGACAGACATGCGGATAAAGGTTTATAATAATAGATCGACGAGTAATTAGTCACAATAGGTGAATAGAGAAGGGGTGGGGAAGATAGATAGTCTTACAATTGGGAGAATAAAAAAACGAGACGAACAGGTAGATGGGTAATTCACAGGACTGATCAGTAATCAAAGAAAAAGACAAATCTGGTTAGTCACTCAATAGACACTGTCACGTGACTCAAGTCTTTTGGCAGCACATTGGGGGTGATCAACTGAAAAATTTGTGATCAATGAATAAATTACTTAGCTTGCCTTTTTTTGTGCAGTAAGACTAAAAAGTCTGAATTTTCAAGAAACGAATATGAACGCTGCCAGACACAAACTTAGGGATCAATTTAGCATAAACTTACAAATCGAACCCTGCCCCACCAAAATGCAATCATGAGGGGAAGGATATCCAAAAAAAGTGCTCAAGACATGAGAAGTAAATGTTTTAATTTTTAGTCCTCAAGCTTTGTTGGTATTGCTGGTATACGAGAAACATACCTACATAGCCAGTCAAACCACTGAAAACTGAAGAAACCTATTTTGATGTAGATAGTTTTGGTTAATAGTCTCTATAGACACAAGTAGAGATAGACAGATAGATAGATAGACTATATATATATATGCCAGTAACCAATTCTAGAGACAGCCATCACCACCAACAGGGGGGGTCGTAGAATGATAAGTCTCATTTTACTGATTTTATAGAACCATCTACTGCTCAACCAACACTGAAGATGTCAGACCTTTCCGCTGAAGATAAGGCTTTTCCACTTCGAAACACGTTTGGAATATCTATGTCAATAAACTACTCCATATATAAATGTCCATATATCTATATATATAAATGTCCATATATCTATGTCTATAAACTACTCCATATACACAATACACTCTGGCTGTTTCAACTTTTTTATAGTACAACATAGATAGATAGATAGATGTGTACAAAGATAGAAAATACTGAGGAGTAAGTGGGGGGGGGGTACTGACCAGAGGGAGGGATAGAGAGAGAGAGAGGGAGAGTTACAGCAAGGAAGAGATTGAGAGGCTAACACTCTAATATTCTATAACCTGCTCAGTTATCAACGGATCTCCAATAATCCTAACGTGCACGCACGCACACATACATAGGTTCCAAAAGCTTTATAAGTAGTAGTTCACCTACAAAGTCTTACTAAATGTTAGAGTGGGTCCTTCAAGGACCCGTATCTCTCTCTCTCTCTCTCTCTCCTTCCGACCCATACCTCTTTTTGCCCCCAAATTGCCAACCTCAATTTTGCACACCCCCACACACAGCCTTCAAACCTACTGAGAAGCGGGGGATGAGGGGCATAGATAGAAACGTACAGTAAGAGGGAGAGAGAGACTAATGTACTATGAATTGACGAGTCATCCCCAAATCTCCCCATATCTCCCCAAATTCTCTCCCATACAAAAAAAGAGCCTTTATCAAATCTAATGAGAAGCAGCTCCCTATTTGGACCAGAATTGTTTCCCAGCATGCCTTCTCGCTGAAAATCATTCAGACAAAAAAGATCTATGGCTTGGCAGTCACCATAGCCTGGATAAAAGAGGAGGGCTAGAGTTAGGTGTGGGGCTAGTAACCCTACGCCATTATAAACTTATTGATACAGCTACCGCAGCAAAGTGATTGTGGCCCTATGCCCCACAAGGAGTCTACAGAAATAAATAAACGCCATTTCATTTCATCATCAATTAAAAAAACCTTGAACCAAAACTGTCACTAAAAATGTAAACATAGGTGTCTTCAGTTTCCAAGTTGGTCTGTCTCTCTGGATATGTATGAATATATCACATGTACAGGCTGCACCAGAGGGTTGAAAATTCCAACATCTACTCATTGTGCTATAAAGAAACATTTTTTTTCTTAAAATTCCCTTCTAGCTTGGTTTTTTTTAGGGGGGGGGCAGTTTGCAATATAAGTTTAGCCTAATTTGTCCCTCAGTTTGAATGACAGTGTTCAACCTTGTTTCTTTTTTTGAAAATTCAGGTTTTTTTTTTAGAGATCACTGTCCGAGAAAATGCGAAGGTAGAAATTCATTCAATGATGACGCCTTTTTTCCAATTCTTATGATTGATTACCCTCAACATCAGCATGTTAATACAAGAGATGGGTCACATGACAGTTCCTATTGAGTGACTAACTAGACCAGTTTGATACTAATGTTCAATAATATGCAGTACCATAAGACCAAACAATTTTTCATCTCAACTAATGGTAAATGAGAAGCATATATCAAGACAGCGGGCGTGGTTGATGGCTCACTCGGATTCTAGATTAAAATCTTCAGATTTAACAATAAAAAGCACCGAAAAGCAAGTGCAGAGATAATTTGGCTTTGAATCAGCAATTCTGTATTCAGCCTTTGGTCAGATTTGTCATAAATGTTTGCCTATAATAAAGCCAATTTTGAAGTGTTGGACACTGACCAATACTGTTAACCCTTCTTTTCTGAATAGATGATCAGGGTGTTAGCCAGCTATTTGATTTCCCCACCATTTTAGGAGATTAGGAAGTTTTCTAAATTTTTGTATCTTCTAAGAAAAAGAGAAAAAAAAAAGAAAAATCCAAATGGCACAAAACTGACAAAAATCTCCAAAATGATGTTGAAAATGATAGAACAAAATGCCAGAAATGACCAAAAAGACATTACAAATGGCTAAAACTCACCCAAAATTGGTCAAAAGCACCAAAAATGATCAAAACAGAGCTAAGTTGAATTGGAATTAGACTTCTATTGGGAATTGGTCATCATTCGGCCAGTGAGAATGCTGGTGAACACCTTGATCATTTTAATTTTTGTCTAAATTTCAGAGCAGGGTCACAATTTGGTGCTTTTGAAGACCATTTTAAATTATCACATGGAATAGATACGTAGTTTTTATTTAATCAAAATAAGAATCTCCAACATCTGGGAATTGATTTAGTAAAACTTTTTTGACTATTCCAATAGCTATCAATTATTCATATGTGCGTACTTCAGTATTTCTGTCAACAAAACAAAGCAGATGATTCAGTTTTGTGTGTACTTTTCAAATTCTCACACTTGATGTTAAAAATGGTGTAAAATAAATAAATAATTAAGAGAATAGGAAAAATTTCTGTTGAAGAATTTGCTAAATATACCAAATGTTGGTGAAAACTAAAAAAAATGTCTATTGACAGACTGACAGAGCACTTGGCATGTGATGTCATATGCATTGTCGTTTGAAAATTTCCGACTGACTCAAATCAATTTCGGGGACCCAGATTCAATAGTTAATCAAAATCATAATTCAATCCATTTTTCTTGAAAGCTTAGTCTGATGATTGATTTAGAGTTATTTGATTATTTTGGTACTGGGCTACTTAATTTGGTCGCAAGATTTTGGTACACAAAAGACATCAGGGAATCCTTTTTCTGAAATCAGGAATTCTTGTGATATGTTAAGGTTTGTTTCTTGTTTTCAAACTAAAATATCGAACAGAGGTAACAAATAATTTATACAGCTACTATTACTAACATATCAAAGAATTAATGGAAGCAGAAAACTCAACTGATTAGAATTTTATTAAATTAAATTTATTTATAAAAGATATGTATTAGTTTTAGAGTTGGTGTCACAAGCAAACTATTGAATATTTTTTTCATAATTATAAAATTGAAAAAATATACACTAGCAAACAATGATAAAAATTAATTGAACAACCCTAACACCTAAAACCATAAAATCAAATTATATCCTTTAAAATTGAATTTAATAAAATACAGTTTTGAATGATTAGATTTTTTATGTTAGCAACAGCCGTGTAAGTCAGTGTTACAGTTACCTCCCTCAGATATTTTAGTTTGCGAATGAGTAACTAACTCTTACCCCATAATTATATATCGATTTACCTGGACTAGTTCAACATAGCTGAATGGATGAAAAGCATTGTTTAAGCCTATCTAGTATGGTGGTCGTGAGTTCAATCCTTGGGTTGGATAGTCAAATATTCAGGTTCAGTGGAAGAGGCAAACACACATAATCACAACAATAAATTAACAAAGAATAATTAACTGATATGAGATATAATCTGGTATAGACAGTGGAATACGAACGATCTACTCTCATAGATAGAATTAAGGGTCTAGTTTGAAATTCCCAGATCTGAAGAAAGCTGGAGGGTACCACGGTTGAAATGTGACTATATCAACAGAATAAGTCACTTCTTCCACCTTTTCTTTGGAAGTGATTGCCAAAATGTTTGAATTTAAAAAAAAAAAAACAGTGTGAAAGCTGCCGGACACAAACCTAGATGAGTACACTAGTCAGAGAAAATCAGTGAATAATGATAGAAGATTTTAGTTGAACACATATCTGGATTTGCATTTTTTTATTGATCCATTGTAACCGAGAGTTCACCCATCAATCATTAGTGAAATGATTTCCTGTAAAAGGTCCAGGTCGAAATCTGATAGAAATAAGGATGGAACAGAAATATTCTTCACCATATTTTGGGTCATGTTACAGTATGGAACAGAATTCAAATAGAACAGGTCTGGTTAGTCACTCAATAGAAACAGCCATATGATCAATGTCTTTTGGCAGCATGTGGTGTGTGAAGTGATCAATTGAAAAATTAGAAAAAAAGGGTGAATAAGTTGCTTCTTTTGCTTTTTGTTGGGTAGTGATCAGCAAAAAAGTCAGAAAAACAAGCATGAATCCAGCCAGACAGTAAGGGATCAATTTAGCATAAACTTACATAGCAAATTGAAACTCTTACTAAAAAGCTCTTTCTTCAGGGAATTTTCAAAAAACAAAAATAAATAATTTTTCCTAGACATAAGGAGTTTGCGTTCAAAATTTCAGCCCTCTAGCTCCATTGGTTCACACGATACATAGCCAGCCAGACTAACTTAAAAACTGAAGAGACTTACGTCGGAAGTTTAGATTGACAATTTCTAATGAGATCTTTTAGTAAGTAGCATATTCAATTCCAGGGCTTTCAAACAAAATCCATGTAATCTTTTCAATATGAGTAGTCAAAAAAAAAAATTAAAATTTTAAAAAATAGGCATTTTTTTCGTTAGTCCTAACTCATAAGTATCTGAAAGCAAAAAAATCCAAATTAGATCAAATCAAGTTGCATTTTTTTTTTTCTTCAAAAGACTCTCCCATAATAGTTTGCACACTGAAATCATTATACTGATTGTGGGCTTACATTGTTATTCTGAAGGACGATAAGTTTTCTGTTGACCAAATCAGGACATTTTTTTTGCACACTCTTCAGTACCGAATAATCGCCCCCACAACCTTTATCAATTTTCAAACAAATTCTACCACCTCCAGCTATTATTCCACCACCCCTATCATTGATTATTCTGACATGAAGATCCAATTCTCAAAATCAGACAAAAATATTGACTCCAAGTCAACTTTGGGGGTTCTGGATGGAGAAATCCCGATCGAAGTAGGAAATGAGGAACCCCTCGGAAGAAATGAACGCCGTGTCAGGAAGTATTGGAATCAGTGAGGATGAAGACGTTAATAAAAGATGCTAGATTCCTGGACGCCTTCAACCAGGTTCTTATAAAACACCAATTCTGTTCACTCCGTTTTGGAACCGAATCAAGACAGCAGACGGAAATGCTAGGCACAGTTTGAAGAAGCGAATCCAACCAAATAGTAGTAGTTGAATAGATAAAAATATCTATATCACTTGATTTTATTGATTGATAGATTTTAATTTTCTTTCATCCAAACTAATTTCAACACCCCCACAAATTAGATTTTAAATTCTGTTCCAAGCCTCCAATTATTCAGTGCTCAAAAGTAGATCCTTACCTTACACGAATACGTTCTTAAAAATAAATATCTGCAGTGAATTTGTCTTATCTTATTCTAAGAGCTTATAATAGACGAAACCTATATAAAACTTACCCATGAATGTGATATTCATGCAGAGGCATAGCTGGTGGGGCTGGGGAGCTATTTGAGAATCCCCCCACCCCTAATCATTATAGATAGTAGTTCATCTATATAGTATTTCTACTGCCTTGATACAATAACGATATATTTGCACATTCATGAATTCTATGAATAATAATTCAGCCTTTGCCGTTGTTTTTTTACCTTTTAAGTGATAGTGTATGTCTATTTATTGCAAATTTTCCTTTTTCATTGAATCTCACTAAATGTTGGCAGGGGCCCTTTCAAGGAACCAACCCCCTGGGCCCCTAAATCTCCAACTGTGCTTCTGTATTGTGAATGGGGATCTATAGGAACTTTCTAAACAACATAATATTTTTCAAGGCTGAAAATGATTCGATATAAAAAAAAGAAAAAAAGAAAAGGAAAGAAGAAAAAAGAAAAAAGAAAAGGAAAGAAGAAAAAAGAAAAAAGAAAAGGAAAGAAGAAAAAAGAAAAAAGAAAAGGAAAGAAGAAAAAAGAAAAAAGAAAAGGAAAGAAGAAAAAAGAAAAAAGAAAAGGAAAGAAGAAAAAAGAAAAAAGAAAAGGAAAGAAAAAAAAGAATAAAAAGAAAAGGAAAGAAAAAGAACTTTTTTTCCTGAATCAAGCAGGGAAATGATTGGAAAGAGATTTTCATTCAGGTAGCAGTATGTTAACAGGAAAAAAAAAATTCAAGTAAACAGGTCTGGTTAGTCACTCAATGGAAACTGTCATGTGACCAATGACTTGGCGGGGTGATCGATGGATAAGTTACTTCCCTCACCTTTTGTCAGGCCACGATCACTAAATGGGTCTGAATTTTCAAGAACGAGCGCAGACAAACTATTAAGCATAAACTCTCATAGAAGGTCTCACTAATATTGTATTATGGAGGGGTTAAAATTTCAGCCATCTAGCCCCATTGGTATGGCCTGTACACATCATACATACATATACTGACAACTGAAACAACTTGAAAACTGAAAAAATCCCATGTTTACAGTTTTGGTGATAGTTTTAAATGAAAATAAGAAAATGTCACTAGGTGCTCGGAGCAACCCCATGATTCTAACATATTATAAAAAAAAGTGATACACATATAATTATTGGAATTGATAAGTTGTCTACCTACTATTTAAACTAATTTTACTATCTGCAGGTGGTATGCATATCACACTAAGGGAAGAAAAAGAAAATCAATGGTAAAATCAATCAATACTATAGAACACTGGTTTTTGGTTTGTAATAATAAAAACGTACCATTTCCTTTTAAATTTGTATTCTGAAGCAGTTGAGAAGATAACAAATACAAAAGGCATTAAACTTGGAGTAGAGAAATATTTTTAAGTAATTTTTACTTCGAGAAAGATTTCATTTTAGATGTGATTTTCTTCTCCGGAAGCTAAAAATAACAGAAGAAATTTTATACAGGTTTGGTTAGTCACTCAATAAAAACCATCATGTGACAAACATCTTTTGACAGCATGCCATATTGTTGGTGGAAAATTGGAAAAAGTGGTGATTAATGAATAAGTCAATTTGCTCGCCTTTTTTAAGGTTGTGATCTTGAAAATAGTTTGAATTCTCAAGAAATAAGCAGGCGGAATCCCTTAAAAACTGAAACCTATATTAACAAATTGGTGACAGTTTCTAACTAGTGTAGTACCTGTCAAAAAAGGTAGGATCATTTATGTTAAATATGAAAAAATTATGGGTTGATGAAATATACAAAGATCAGCAGTAGTCATTCCAGCTGTGCTTGCTGTGTGCTTGGTTGATTAATAACTTGTAACTTATTTTCATCCAATTTTCAAGTTGCGGAATGTTGGCCTAATGAATACATTACTTGCCTGTCAACCTCCAGGTCAGATGATTAAATCATGCCAGGATTTTCTTAATTTTATACATGTTTACTTTGGCATGACAGAAACTGACAATTAAACAAACAGACAAAAAAGTTGCCTCTAAGCTACATTTATATCGCTTTTATATATGGTACCGGTCATAAGCATTAGAACAAACAGCTATTTTACTTCTAATCGCTTGGGTCTGAAGGTTGAAAAATCAAAAATCAAAAGCCAAAATGGACCTTGCATCTCAGGAAATAAAAACAGATTTTGTGCTTGTCCAAATACTTATGGGCAATACCTTTATTTTTTTTTTCACAGACAAATCCTTTGAGTATTATTCGCAAAATGAGTGTGCTCAAGTCAGGGTTGCCAAAACGGGGTACAAAGGAAAATAATCCAGACAATTTTCAGTACTTACCCAACACAGGCATTAGAAGAGTATCAAATTTGAAAACCAAGCAAGTCTTGCAGTAGAGGTTCAATCAAGCCTGCTATCATTATTGAAGGTTGGAATTGAACCTCTGCCTTCAGACATGCAAGATTTCTAAATTCAATCCAATTTTAATGCCTGAGTTGGGTATGTCCCACTTATTGAGTTTCGATTGTTTCCCCTTGTAGCGTAATCTGACAACACTGGCATGAGCACACGCATAAAGCTTAGAGACAACTATGGTTATTGTCTTTTTTTTTTTTTCACAGATTATACACGAAGATGTAGTTAATTTAAACCACAAGCTCCAACTAGTGGAGATAATCTTCATCCTAAAATGAATTGGGTTATGCATAATTTTATATTTTGTTTAAGCGCAAATTTTGATTCAGATGGAATTTGCCAAGAATAAAATAAGCATTAAACTAGAAGTTTTTTTTAATATTTATGGTTTTTTTTCCTCTCTTTTTTCCACCCTGATTAGAGACAAGAATTTCTTTGAATTGAAAATTGCCTGTTGGAAATAATCAGACCTAAATCTTCTAGGATTTTTTTTCCCTTCCCCACCAAGATTATATCATTCATCAAATACGTCTTATTTAAAACTAAAGGCATTAATAATAATGATTTTGAGGTCACGCAACGAATCAATGAATAAAAGCCACATTAATGAAATTCTTATAAAATCTAAAACTGCCTCTGAAAAGTAATACAGTAATAAAGGTTGACCACCAAACACCAATATTTTTTCTCAACTGTTTTGCTCTGTACCCCACCATGACAGCTCAAGAAATTTCATGTCCTCCTTACAGTAATAAAACGAGTTGAAAAAGCATAATCCACACATATAACTGACATTTATGCAACTTAAAATACACAGCTCTTGATATATCCTGATATATTCATAGTTCCTGATATAATCTAACATTCATAGTGGACTCACCATAACCTGATACATTCATGTCCAAGAGATATGAGATAGAGATAAAAAATGATTTTTCTTTTCTTTTAAATGGACAGATTCCTGTTATAACCATTATATTAGGACATAACTATAAAACGTACATCAGTGGAACTCTTGAAACTTTGTTTGATGACACATTGAAACAGATTCAGTTGAGTTAAGACTTAGAATTAGGCTCCTTACAGCTGATTCATACATAAAAAAAAACATTTCTTCAAAAGGTAGATTATTGTAATATGAATATTAAATTCAGAAATTTACCAACATTTAGAGTTTTGAATCAAGGAAAATATCTGTAAAGAAACAAATTTTTTGTAATTAAAAAAATACAAACACTGAAATAAGAACTTCAGGTTACTTACTACCAGATGTTCCAGACCTTGGGGAGGCTGGAGAACCGACTGGCCAAAAAAGAGATGGAAATAATAAAGGCGAGGGTACTCATCAAAATGAGTGACTCAAAGTTCCTTGAAAACTACTAGATGTGACAGACCTCGGGAAGGCTGAAGAACCCATTCACAAGTGATTGAAACAGTAAAAATACTCGCAGAATGATTTATTGACTAATGAGGATTACAACCTTTAAGTGCAGACAGGTGCTGTTTAGTTGAAGATACAGAAAAGTAAACATCAAAACATTTTGAAAAATAGAAAACTCACACAGAATCCATACCTCAGCCAACATCATACAATGAATGGAAAGAAATAATTTTGAAAAACAAAAGAGAAAACTTAAAACGAATAATTTTGAAAAACAAGAGAGAAAACTTAAAATGTACAAATATTGTGTTACATCCCTTGAAATTTATATTTGAATTCTTTATCAACTGTTCATTTCAAACCTCTTTTCTGGTAAAAGAAAAAATGAAGTCTTGGATCTGCACCAAAATTCAAACAAATCTCCCATAGACTATGGCCATACCTTTCACAAAATTCCATAGTCATTCATTGAGAACTATTGGAGATACCGTGTAGCAGAGGACAGATACAAGTAAATGTATATACTTCTACCTACCAAGGTTAATTTACACAATAGAAGCAAAATTAGCAAGTGGGACTTGGTTTTGTTTAATTTCATTGGAAAAATAAAAGACACTTTAAGTCACTCAATAGAAGTGGTCACGTGACCAACATCTTTTACTAGCATGATGTGTTCAGGGTGATCAATAATAAAATTGCTAAAAAGAGTAATCGATGGATGAGTTACTTCTCTAGCCTTTTGTAATGATGTGATGGAACCTATTCAGTGGGACGGTTTAAAAAAAAAAAAAAAAATTTTTTTTTTCCAGACATAGGAGTATATGTTTAAATTTTTAGAATTCTAGCACTATTGCTTTGGCCTGTACACGCCATACATACATAGACAAGCTTAAAAACTGAAGAAACTCAATATTGAGGATTTTGACTGATGGTTTCTAATTCTAAAGAGAAAAACATTTCTTTCATGTAGAAAGCTTCAAGCAAGGAAGAAAAAAAAATTTTTTTTTGCAACAAATGTCGTTAGCTCTACCAGCCAAATATTTTTTTAAACTTAATTGAAAAAGGTAGAAAGTATCTGATACAGGTCTATGAGAGCCAAATTCACTTTCTTTCAGACCAAATTGAAAAAGGTTGAAAGCTGCTTGCAGCTTGCTAAGACAGGTTAGATACTTTAATGGGAGAGTGGGAAAGAAAGAAGCTGCTTGCAAACTGAAGAGGAGGCGGGGAGAGTGCGGGGAGAGTGCGGGAAGTAGGAAGTCACCAAATTCACTTTCTATCACACCAAACTGAAAAAGGTTGGAAGCAACAATAAATGAAATTCTGTACATGACTATAATGTCAGAATTGTGTAAACAACGTTGCAGGTTTTGAACAGAGTCTGTTCTAGTTCAAATCTTGAAATAAAGCAAACAAAAATGTGTCTGCTTCAAATGACTTGCATTTGGTATTTCTTTTCTAGCATATCACAAACCTGAATCAAATTAAACAACACAGGAAATTGTTCATTTCTCCTAAAAAATCTTTCATACGAGCTGTTGTTACATTTTTTGTTGGTTAGTTTCAGTCACATTAAAGGAAACAGAGAAGGGTGAAAGACTTAGTGTCTGCGCATTTACCTATACTAAATCAAACAACTACTCTGTATATGTCCACAACTAAATGACTACTACTCCTACTGCTGCTGATGTCTCTGAAGTACAATAGAAAATAGATGTAGACATCAGAGTTTTCATGAATTTTTCTCACTAAAAGATAATTTCCCTTTTCACCCAATTCTGTGGCCTTATTGTTCAAAACTTATTGAAAACAGAAAATATGAAAAGCCCAGGAAAATTATCGAAGAAGAAAAAAAAAATTGTTCAAGGAATGTTTTTTTGCATTACATTTATTCCAAAATATATATTTGTATGATTTATTCATCAGTAAATAATCCTGTTGGAGAACAACTGCCATTACAATGAGGAAAATCCAGACATTTACGAATACCTGCCACAGAAGAATTCTAAAGATTCGATGGCCAGATGTTATCAGCAACAAGGAACTGTGTTAACAAATAAGACAGCAGCCTGTGGAAGAAGAAATTCTTTGAAGACACTAGGGATGGATTGGTCACACTCTTCACAAGCCTGCACCCAGCGTCACAAGACACGTCCCTTTTTGGAATCCACTGGGGAAAAGGTAGAAAGGCTGAACAAGAGACACCTGGTGCCATGACTTGGTTATACATGGGGACTGCTAGGGAAATTGGCCCAGGCCTAGGATATCTCGTGTCTTTGTTGGTTGCCTATGTCCAAAATGAGGTCACAGGCTTGGATAGATTGATAGATCAATAGATAAAAATAATACCATCTTTTTTTATGGGTACTATACTATAAAATAAATAAAATTTCTCAATCTATTTTTTTTTAACTATTATCTTTTTTATCATTTTCTTAAATTTTTAATTACAATTAGCTGTACCTGTGGAAATTCCATGAGTATTGACACAGAGACATCATCATTACTCTAACATATATATTTCTGCAATTAAAGTAGAAAGTAATCTATTACATATGGAATGTATCTATAACTGATAGAATGCTAGATAAATGAAACTATCGCTATCATCATTAATATTATCGATTCTACTATCGGCCTATATTTCTATGACTAATTATTACAATAACAATTTTTTTCTGACTTGCATGATGGATAAATGACAGCTTCATTAAAAGTTGAGTCTTTTGCTTCCATCCAAGCATAAGCACCCTCATCCATTCTTACCTTAGTTTATAACATGGGTGGGTGCAGAAGGAAGAGAGAAAGATATGAAGAGAGTTTCAATTTCATTGCCATGACATACTATGGTTTAGTTCCTGTGAATAGTAATTGACTGCTCGCCTTTTTTACCCACTTCCATCAGAAAAAAAAAAAGAAAGGAGTAATGAAACTCATGAATATTCTGAAACAAAGAAATCAATAGGCCTTCTTGGTGCGAGAAGACGCCAGAGAAGAAATGAATAATAACCAGAAAGCGTAACCGTCCTACATACGAAAAACAGAATAGTATACATTTCCTCCAATTCTATCAGTACTTTCAGAAACAACTTAATGAAAGATATCAGAAAGTCAAAGTTCAAGTATCAATGTTCGTATTATCATAGTCTCACCCTGTCTGCCTGGCTATGCAAGACTGTTTGGTGGACCGCATATGGTTTCATGACATTACTCAGCTGTCATTAAAACCTATTTTAAGGTAGCGATGCGTTTCAGTCGAATCTAAGAATTGTCCAAACTATTGATCTGATTTTGTTTGGTGTTCTTGTTATTACCACAACATTCCTTCTGTAGGGCTGCCATTTTTGTTTGTTTATACTACTTAAGGAGAAAAAAACCTACCTCTCTCCAAATGAATTGTACACCTGAAGAAGGCCAGAGACAAAACATTGGTAGCAACAAAAAGAATAAGATCATTAGTCCAAACAAGTCTTGCAAAGATAATCACTCATCTAAAAAATACAGAAAGTATCTTTGTGTATCTGAAGAAGGCTGTAGAATAGATCCTCAAATATGTTCTTCAGCCTTCAAACTAAATTACAGGAATTTACAATAGAATAACAAGCTTTAGGTGAGACGAACTCATGTCCGGTATGATGCATACTGACATGGTGACGATTGATGAAAATGGATGCACTCAGTTAAGGACCCAGTTGGATGTGAAACTGCATCAACCATGACAGAACAAGTCAATTTTGGATGGTATTCCCTGGCACAGCTGGTGCACATGGAAGCCGATGGGCGAGGCTGGGTGATTGCTACTACAGCTTTTCTTCTCTTTCCTCTGACTGACCACAGTAAAGCTGGTTTGCAGTGGTGATATCTGTACATGCAACTGAAGTCCCCGCAATGCAGTTGTGGGCACCCTATACCAATGGTCCCCAATAATCAAGCCAGACTGGTACCAGGCTACAAGGAAATAATATAACTGGTTGATATGAAACACTATGAGTCAGCTGCACCTTTCCTCCTAATCAAATTTGTAAGATAAACACTTCTAGAAACAAAATTGAGTTTATTAGCCATTCATAATTGACTGATAGTTAACTTATCACGTATATTCTGGTCATAATGTATTGAATATGACTGTCACCACACAGAAATCATTTGAAACTTTGATGCCATAATTCTCTGCAGTGACTTCATTACTTCAAAACATCTCACAACAATGTAAGAAATCTCTCTCTGTATGAGCCACCGTGGAATGGTTGGCCATAGGCAAAGGGAGAATTGATAAGATTTAGGAGTGGATCCGGGTATTTTTCCGCATTTACTTGTCCTGGATCGCAGCTCTACATAAACTGATTTTCATTCAGTTTTTAGTTTCTTTTACAGTCACAGATTATAAGAAAATTTGAAGCTCAATATTCATCTCACCAAACCAGTCAATGACTCTTCAGCAGAGAGTACATTATACTTATTGTCACCTCAATGCTGGATATGGACACAAACGTTTTAAAAATCTTTCTGTGTATGTACCACAATTACTCGACAACTGACCATTGTACAAACTGACAAACACCAGAAATATTAGTCAGCACAC
Organism: Thysanoteuthis rhombus; assembly: GCA_963457665.1. NCBI lineage: Eukaryota > Metazoa > Mollusca > Cephalopoda > Oegopsida > Thysanoteuthidae > Thysanoteuthis > Thysanoteuthis major. The sequence continues at coordinate 8,723,675 of OY735240.1, read as the reverse complement.
AAGGCATTGCAGAGTCGAGTTTCAAGTTGTTTAGGTCAGCAGTTGGAGAAATCTATTAAAAATGAATACATATCTAAATTCAGACATGAAATATCTAAATTGGCAACACTGAAGAGAAGTAACCAAAATACTGCATAGCCTTAGTTTCGTACAACTAATAGAAAATTATTTTACATGACTAGTATGATAGGCTGCTCAACATACTATAAAGTGCGGCCCCCTTCCAAACATGCACCAGGTGCTGTCCTAGTTAATTTTAATTCAAGCAAGTTCAAATATTTTGATTTGTGATTTATTTTACAACTAGGTGGTAAAACTGCTTACTTGCAAATATTAACGAAACATACGGAAATATTGGAAATCAATTCGTGCGTTGAAAATAACGCGCTGAAGGGCAGTTTATAGTGTTGCATTGTACCGTTATAGTAGTGGAATTTAAATTCTTTTGGTAACTAACAACTGTTATGTGCATCCAAGTTGCCCCGACATCAAAATGCCTCTGGAACAACGTTTTTAGAAACCATCAACCAAAACTGTCAACATAAGTTTCTTCATTTTTCAAGTTGGTTTGGCTGGTATGGGTATCATGTGTACTGGCAGCACTAATGGAGCTATTGGGATAAAAATTTCAACTTTTACCTCTTATATCTAGAAAAAAAATCTTCTTTTTTTTTTTTAAATTCCCCTGCCCTAATAGTTTTAAGTGGGGGTTGACTTTACATTTCAAGTTTTTGGTCAATATTTTGTGCTCAGGCTGCATTTACAATTTAAAAATTCAGCTTTTTTTTAATGATCCCACAGAAGGCAAAGTAATATTTATATTGATCACACCTTTTCCCAATTTTTTTTAATTCATTACCCCCAACATGACAATCAATCAAGACATTGGTCACATGACAATGTCTCTTGTGTGACTAACCAGACCTATCTTTTTTTATTTGATTTTGTATGTGCACTATTCTTATTATTAAAGCATGTGTGGTTAGTTAGACCTTTTACTATTTCTTGACCCTGAGAGAAGTTTATTCATTTTTAGAGCAATTAGCTTGTTTTTGTCTTCTTTGAAGTTTGAGGCGGGTGGGAGTTATTAAAGGCATCCCGTTGGGTGTAGTGATCCAAAAAACCAAATGCTTTATAATCGAGCTGCAATAACTGTTGGGTGGGTACGGGCGATATTCATGGGCAGGCAATAATATTAATAGAGGAAGGTCAACTAATATCGTCAATTGTATACAAACTAATTAAGATTTGAACAAACAAAGGCATTCTTTATTGTAAAAAAACAATAAAGAATGCCTTTGTTCGGAGAAAAGGGTATTTCTCTCTCCCTCTCAGGTGCCCACACATCTCTATTAGATGCTTTTCAGTCAGTCAATCACTTTTAGTTATGTTGAACAGAAATAGGAAGGAAGATGTGCGAAGACATCAAAAAAAGGCAAAAATGGCCATTTACAATTTTTATTCAAAATAATACCAACAGAATATTTCCAGATAACAATATTTTTTAAGTATGAGAATCAAAGAAAGACTACTTGCTCTCCTTCCTCCTGCTACAATTACCACAGATAGTTGACACATTGTTGAACTTATGGTTCTTGCTTAATTAAATACTACCACCAACTGATATACCAAATATCAGTACTTAAAATCAAAATATTTATATAAATGACTAAATCCTTTGAACACTTGGCCCCTGCACCTTCAGATACCCTATACCTAAGTCAGGGCGGGGAAGGCAGAGAAAAAGGTTTAAAAAAGAGTGATGATTTGATTAATGACAATCGAAATATTTTTGTCCAATTCATTTTTACGGTTGGTTTGCGGTAAAGTAATAGTGTGTGAGCGTGTGGTGGGTAGAGTTGTATCACCTCAGTCATCAAACGGGCTTATGGTGTATATTGAAATGGTGCTCATTGCAAATTGAATGCCACACACTAAAAACCTACAGAGAGGGAGGATATTCAACAAAAAAGAAATAGAAAAAAACAACACCTAATAAAGAGTGAATGTTGAAATTTTCAGTCCTCTAGCTCCATTGAAGCGGCTTGTATATGAGATACATACACAATCAGCCAACCAGACACATGAACTGACAAAACCTTTGATAACCGTTTTGGTTGGTAGTTTCTAATTATACTTCATGACACATCTAGAGATTATTTGGTGACACACTAAAGTGTCACAACAGATAGTTTGGAAAGCTTCTGCTTTAGAGAGAGACATATCTATCTCTTCCATCCAGGCATTACATCATGGGCTAGTGTGGCAGAGTGAGTACCATCATTTCCCCCTCATCCTATGACTCCTTACTTGGGAAAGAGGGGCCAACGTCCAAAACTTTGATGGGCCTGGCAAGCCAGTAGTGAATAGAGGCAGATCACCAAAGTAAAAGAAAGCAGACAGACAGAAATTATGCGATCGCTGTCTCCACTAACCCATGACATTGAGAACAAATGGAAAATAAGACTTTAAAAAAGATGATTTGAAAAAGTATCATTCAAAACTGTCAACATCTGTTTCTTTAGTTGCAAGGTGGTCTGGCTAGTTGACCATGAGCATATCACACACATAGGCTGCACTAATGGAGCTAAAGGGTTGAAAATTTAAAACATTTGTTCCTAATTGTGTCAAAAAGATTCTTGTTTTTTGAAAATCCTCCCACCTAAATAAGCTTTATGGAGTTTGGGTCCATTTGCAATGTAATTTTAAGCTAAATTGATCCTCCAGTTTGTATTCTTATTAGATCTAGAGGAAATGTTTTAGTTTTGGAAATTCCTCCCTAATAGGTTTTTAATGGGGGCTCAATTTGCAATGTAAGTTCATGTTAAATTGGCCCCTACTGTCTGAGTGCATACATGTTTGTTTTTTTGAGACCAAACCTTTTCAGTGATCACCTCCCAACAAAATGGCGCGAGAAGTAACTAATTAATCGACAACACCACCCTCTCTTTTCTTTTCTTTAACTGATCACCCACAGATTACCAAAAGATGTTGCTCATGTGATGGTTTCTATTGAGTGTCCAACCAGATGTGTTTTTAAAAAATCTGAGCTTGAAAGTGTCTCAGCGACCTTCAAATCAGACATTTTAATAATTATTTCCTGAGAAGTGATTTATAGACAAAAATGTGGAGCTTTGTTAGCTTGACTAATCCTTCAATGCATCTGAAAAACTGAATTGTACAGGTCTGATTAGTCACTCAATAGAAACCATCATGCAACCAACATCTTATAGTAGCATACCGTGTTGGGGATGATAAATTAAAAATTGGAAAAAGGAGTGATCAATGGATATTTTTTCCCTTGGACAGAGTTCATCAAAAATGTCTGAATTTTTAGAAAACGTAAATGTTGCCAGACACAAACTAAGGGACCATTTTAGCATAAACTCACACTATAAATTCTCCCCCCCACACACACATACACACTCTAAAAACCTATTCAGGGGAGAATTTTCAAAAAACGACAAAGATTTTTCTAGACATGAACAAATGTTGATATCTTCAGCCCTCTAGCTCCATTGATGCAGCCTGTACATAATACATTTGTAATAACCAGCTAGCCAGCCAAACTGACTTAAAAACTGAATAGACCTATGTCAACTGTTTTGGTGGATAGTTTCTAAAAGAAACCGAGAATGGATCATTAATTGAGGGACAAGGCAGCATATGATTATCAGCCCAGAGGATGGAATCGGTAAACCAAGTTTAAAAACTTTCATGGAGTAAGTTTCCAATTGTAGTGCATACATGCTGTTGGGAATCACTTTCTTTGATAGCATCCTATCCAATTGCTCAATGACTTGAACCAAGTGCAACATACATTTGATATTACATGACCAATATTGAGCAGTCAATTGACCAAGCAAATGATTTTCTTTCGGTCATTCCTTTGTCGTCTCTTGTTTTACCTCATTTACCTCTGCCAATGATGTTGGAGAGGTAGAGGTATTAGGTTGTGTCTTTCTGTCTGTCCACAAGATATCTCTAAGAATTCTCGATGACTTTCAATTAAATTTGGTGGAAGGTGGGGGTAAGGAATAGTTGCTTAAACTCTGGCCAAATCCTGGATATTTCTTTTTGATTGAGAGATATCTTTCTTTTTTCAAAAAATATATTTACATACAAACTCATAACTGTCCACACAGTTCTCAATGAACCTCATTAAAAATCTGTGGAAGAGTGGAATAGGTTAGGAAAGGAGTGATCAAACTTAGGGGCAGAGCCATGCACAATTACCTCCCCCTGACAACAATGTTTGCCAAGGTATGTGCTTCCTAGTTTTCCTTTTATTTTATACCGATAATGTCCACACAATATCACCAACAGTTCCCAATGAATGACATTTGTAGAAGGGTAGGCCATGAGCCAAGGATGAATTGATTAAATTTGGTGGCGGATCTAGGAATTATTTTACAGTTATCTCCCCTGCATCATAACTATATTTTTGCTGACACAATATCTCCAATAGTTCTCAATGAATTTCAATAAAATACTCTGGAAAGGGTAGGCCACGAAAGAATAGGTTGAATTTGGTAGTGGAAAGGATCAAGGATTTTTTTTTTTTTTAATTGAAAGTACTTTTTAATTTTGTTTCATACATTCATATATTCACTAATGCTTGCCGACACAATATCTTCAAAAGATCGCAATGAATTCCAACATTTGGTGGGATGGTTGGCTGTAAGCTAAGAATTGATTGAATTTATGGGTGGATCCAGGTATTTTTTCACATTTACCTACCCTGCTTTGCACCTCTACATGAACTGGGTTTCATTCAGTATTCAGTTTCTTTTACAGTCACAGATAACAAAATATAAAGTTCAACATTTATCACATCTGACCAGTCAATGACTATTCAACTGACAGCACATTATACACAGTCACCTCTACGCTATATATGTGCGCATTTTACAATCAGGGCACAATGAAATTAATGTGTGCACAAATGCTCAGTTTTGTAAAATGATTTTATTAGAAACCATCAACCAAAACCGTCAACATCAGTTTTTTCAGTTTTTAAATTGGTCTGGCTGGCTGAGTACATGTGTATGTATGACCAGTATATTATAATTCATCCAACAATATTAGAGTGAAAAAGACAATTCAGATGACCATGTTGTGTACAAATGAGATTTCATTCATTTATTTTGATGTTTCGCCTGCACATACTAGTTTCTTCAGAATAAGTGATTGAGATACAAAAAGTTGGTAAACATTGAATTTCCAACTGCAAAATTTTACGTCACCATTTACGCTTCATAATGGCTACTAAAAGAGCCAATATTTTTACTTTTTTTTCATTCAGTTTTTTTATGAAATGGATTTTCTGAAAATAAGTGGACTATGATATGATTTGCAAAATTATAATATATTTATCTAATTATTTATTTACAAAATTTTAAAAATATTTTTGAACAAAAACAATATGAACTGTAACATTTCTTCAATTATTCATACAAGATTATATTTTATTTACAAGTATAATATTCATAGATAAGTATATGTGGTAGTCGAGCGATTGCAAGTGCAGATATTCTGCAAGAAAGATCATACTTTAAACTTACCAAGTTGATTTTATTTGTGTACTATGGAGTAAAAATATACTGAGTACACAAATGAGATTTCAGAGGGACACTGCAGCTGGTTTTGCTGCTGGCAGAACTAGAATGGCTTGGGCCAATTTCTCTAGAGATGAATGCCAAAACTATTTCAGTAACCGATATGAAGACAAACGGTGACGCATGAAGAGTGTCCCTTTCAAATCATCGGAAAATAAACGTTTGCAAAAAGTTGCCTGTTATATAAAGTCCATGTCTGATTGTGGGTGGATTTAATGATTATTAATTAAACCTACAAGATTTTGAGTATTTCTGAAAAACTAGGGCAGTGATTTACTTCTTTTAACCATTTGGCTGGGTTGAGTGCATTGGTCTACAGAGAGAGCATCAAATAACATTATGGGGTATGTATGAATTTAGTAAGTGGATTTCAAGTGCTACAGTTATATAGTTTTTTTTAATCATAATCCAGCAAGTCTCTAGGAAGTTTATCAAATGATAGTTTGAGATAAACAAAAGAGATAGTTGTCTCCAGGGGGTGCATCATTTTGGGGCGTTTTTGAAACTGATGAGTGGTATTTAGATCTAAAGAGATAGTTTAAGATAATCAGAAAATGACTGATATCAGGCAACCTCATATGGTAGACGGAAAAGAAACTTGAAGTGGTATCATGTATCAAGTGACAATGTAAGTTTATGGTAAATTGGTTCCTAGTTTGTATCCGGCTGTGATCACACTTGTTTTTTGTATTTACAGACTTTTTAGTACCCAACAAAAAGGCATGAAGTAACTTATTGATCTTTTTTTTCTAAATGACGGTTTATATTGAAAGACTACAAATCTGTTATTAATCTATTCCAACATTGTATCACATAAAAATATGAAATACTTATTGATGTTTTATTTAATGGAACAACAAACTGAACAAAGTAGTTCTAAGTATAGAATAGAATCTCAACTAAACGCATAACTTTGTAGAATGTAATAATACTTGTATGTATTATACTTAAACCTACCAATACAGGTTTATCAGCCATGATGAATAGACTGTGTCAAAATTATCTTGAAACAATTTCAAGTTTACATCTGTACTAGCATTCAGTACACACATACTTTTGTCACAGAAAAATACAAGATTTTTGCGAACACTGACTACTGTAGATCAGAAGGAAGATTGATCATAGTCCTTCTTTGGGAGTGACTCCAAAACCAATGCACATATATTCAAGTGGAAATTGTTAGTGAGTTGTTTATTTCCGCAAGAAATAGTACTGCATATATCTTAACTCACTCATATCCTTCTAAGCATTCAAACTTTCTACCTATATTGTGCACATCAATCTTCAACATTCCAACCAGTTCCTGATTGTAAGAACTGAGTTTTTAACCCATGATAAACTTCGAGTTTAAGAACCATATTTAATTCAGGAGTCTATTTCAGATGAGATCAATTTAACCCAACTTGGCTATAACTTTACAGGTCCATCTGGAAAGTATCCAACCATTTTGAATATCTCGAGAACTAGTCATGCAGCCTTGATGTAACTTGGCAGCTGATCAGAGGGGATCTCACTGTACATGCATGAACAGACACTCTCACAATGAATCACTCAGTCGGTAATGAGACACTATTGAATGAGCCAGTGGACTATGTAACCATTGCATTCACAATGACCAAGCCTGCCCATTCATCACATCATATCTGTTGGCACAACATTACATTACCCAGACCTCTCAACATCCCCGACAGTCTAGAATTGGCTGCTTACAACTTCTGGCTTTTTGACACTGACAGCAAAGGTTTCAGACCATAGACAAGATTAAGGAGAATGTGACAAACAAAACTATTGCCAAATGGCAAGCTGGTACAGGTTTCATTTTGCTCTCTGAAAGTCGAGCATTCCAATATGGAACTTCAGGAAGTGAAAATGGTGTAAAGCAAAGAAACAGTTACCATTTATTTATATTGGAAAAAGTTTGAGTGTTCCCAGACTACCTCCGAGCAGCATCACTTTATTATAATATCAAATACTCTAATGAGTGTGGTCTCGATTTACAAGTGGTAATTATCAATTCATTTTAAAATAATTCAAAGCACTACAATGAAAGTAAATTCCAATATGAATTCCAAGCAGTAATTATTAATTTATTTTAATATATTTCAAGGGGCAACAAACCATTGAGAAATGTGCAGCGATATATGGTCAGAATGTTGCCGACGTTCTTGTTGAATTGCATTATGGGTAGGATGAGATTATTTCGGACCACAGTCATTGGAGCATGAGATATGAAAACAAAGTAGAAGTACTAGCTCTGTAGGAAGCACCACGCTCAACTTTTACCCAATGTATGAAAGTAATAATGCCTTGTCTCAGAAATTTGAATAAAAATTGTCTCAGATTATTTTAATCTCCAAAGACAAGAAACGAAAAATGCTTTCATTTTTTTTTTTTTTAATACCAACAGGTCTGGTGAGTCCATCAATAGAAAATGTCACCTAACAACTTTCAGCAGCACATTGTGTTAGGGGTGATAAATAGAAAAATTGGCTAAAGGAGTAATCAATGAATAAATTACTTCCACCTTTTGTTGGGTGGTGGTTACTGAAAAGTCTGAATTTTCAAAAAACAAGCACGAATGATGCTGAACACAATCTAAGGGACCAATTTAGCATAAACTAATACCGAAAATTGACCCCCCTCCTCCCAATATGGGGAGGGGCGTAGGGAGTATATGTATAAATTTTCAGTATGATAACTATTGGTGCAACCTGTTCACGCATCACATAGGCAGCCAAAATCACTCAAAAATTGAAGCAACCTATGTTGGCAGTTTTTGGATGATGGTTTTCAAATATTATCATAATATGAAATGAATCTGTAATACAAATGCAGGGAAGGAAAGGCCCTAAATCATTCATTCCCCGAAATCGAACAATATATATTTCACGGGATACAAATTACCTACATAAGTGTCGTTATTTGACAATCTAATAAAAGCCTGTCAAATAAATTGCAACGTTTCACAACTGTCAAATAAAACTGGCTTAAATCTTTTATTTGAGGATTTCTTTCTTTTCATGCGTTGTTTTATTTACATTGAAAGAAGGGGTTTTCATTTGCGTCTTTCAGGTATCGATTGTTATTCATGAAGAATCTTGCCGAACGTGAACAAGGAAGAAGACACATTAATCTTTATTTACTTCCATTCAGAAAGACACTTTTTTCCAGTCTCTTGGGCAAGTAGGTTTGGTAGGGGTTTCGGTTAAATGGAGAAGGAGACAATGAAGTGGAAAAAAAAAAAAAAAAAAAAAACGGTCTGCCCCAAATCATGCAACAGAAACCGTCACATGACCGTCTTTCAGCAGCATCAATCATCAATTGAAAAATTGGAAAAAGAGTTGATCAGTGAATAAGTTCCTCCTCTCACCTTTCGTTGGGCAGTGATCACTAAAAGCTCTAATTTAGAAAAAAAAAAAAAAACAGGCATGAAAGCTGTCTCTATTATTGTTCGGACTATCCTCATCTTGGTTGTTTTCCATACAACGTTTCGGCCATTGTACTCCACGGCCTTCATCAGGTATCATCTGTTGTGGGGGAAGTGAAGTAACGAACCGAACCCTTTATTTAACCAGCGGAGGTATATAGACCGCACTCCCCTCTTAGCAGTAGTAGTATTTTTTAATTATTATCTCACACTGGGATTGAACCTAGAACCATTAGATTACTTGCAGTAATTCTGTCCGATTCCCTAACCACTATTCCATGTGTCCATAATAATATTAATAATAATACCTCATCTCAAAAATTCAGAGAAACATTAAGCATAAATGCAGTCGAATACAAACTAAGGAATCAATTTAGGTTAGACTTGCATTGTAAATTTAGTCCCTTCACTAAAACCTATCTCATCATCAGTCTTCTATCGTCTGTTGTTAAACATGGACCTTTACCAGGATTCACCATATCACTATCATGGGCGTCGCAGAGCCAATACTTTCTAAACTTACCTAGTTCATCTCTCCAACTCATATTGTGCCAGCCTTGTTTTCGTATGTGATCTCTGGGGATCCATCTTGTGAGTCCCATTGTCTACTATTCTTGCAACATGACCAGCTATTACCATTTGAGTTTTTTAATGGATTCCATAATGTCTTGGACTCCTGTTTCTCCCCACCATACACTTTGCTGTCTTATCTCTCCATGTGAGGTAGCGCATGATTCTTTCATGTACACATTGCATGGTTCTCAGTTTGAGGGTCAGTCTCTTGGTTAGGTTCCATGTTTCAGTTTCATAGGTGACTGTCGGGAGTATGCATTGGTGGTGTACTTTTTTGGGGACTAATGGGATCTTCTTGTTCTTGAAGGTTGAGCTTGCCATCCAAAAGTGATTCTTCTTTCAATTTCTTCTTTAGAGGATTTCGAATTGCAACCACTTAATGAAACGAAAGAGCTTTCTCGATCCTTCAAGCTTGAAAAAACTTATTCGGGAGACAGGAATTTAAAAAAAAAAAAAAACTTTTTTCTAGACATAATAAGGAGTAAACATTTGAATTTTCAGCTCTCTAGCTTCATTGGTGTGGCCTCTAAACACAATATATACATACACAGCCAGACAAACCTGCTTAATTACTGAAGAAACCTATGTTGACGGTTTCTAATAGTCAAAAAATTCAAGTATCAAATATATTCAGTTTCAGTTATTACAGTGTATATACAATATACAGGCTTGTGAACCATTATAACACTGATTGTGAAACTAAGAATTTCATGGAATCACTAGTTTCATTATCTTACTGTAACATCACAAACATACATGTGTATATTACAATGGGATTAGAATGCTAATCCGCATTCTAAAATATCTCCAGCTCTACTCTAAAATGATTTAACATTTAAAGTTGAATGTATCAAGTACTCTATGAAATAAACCCTCATATATCGGATATTGCATTGCATTACATTATATTATACTATGTTACATTGCATCCCTAACTAGTATATATATATATATATATATATATATATATATATGGGAGGGTTTCAATTCTGCCTCGCAGTACTGGATGGGACAAAAAGTCTATAGCCACACTGAAAAGATGTAATACATCGAAACAGCTGTCTGTGGATGACACAATAATATATATAACTAAATAAATAAAGTAAGTCTTTCGTTGTGATCACTTTGAGACAGGGGTCATTCAGATCACTACTTCTTAAAAGATGAGAATGAGTCACCTGAAGGTGAATGAAATATCCGTACCTCATATAAATGAATCACCATAACCAATATGTAAAACAAAACTAATTATCTAAAAAATTATATAAAATAAAATAGATCAAGATTTGAGCATTGTTTGTCCAGAATAACTTTAGAGATACAAAAAAGCACTTTGGGTTGGGATGGGGTGTGTGGATTAGATGATGCCTAGTCGTGTACTCACGCAAATTTCCAAGGTAGTAGTCTCACAAATGTGACCAGGAGCATCCAGACATTGAAACACACACACACAGACGAGAGAAGAATCTGTAGCCCTCTTGGCTGGTTGGTCAGGCCATTTGCAGGGCTACGGTGATTCAATTATTTTGCAGGTGAATGAAATTAGAGAGATGAATGGGGTGGGCTGAAGGACTTCATTTATCGATATATTCATATTTTTATATACTTTATCAGAAAATCAAAAAATTAAATAAAACTGGAAATTCAACATTTTTTCTCTACCTACCATTAACCAATTTAAGAATTAGGATTTTTTAAATCCCCCGTTATAACGCAGATGGTGGACCTCAAAATATTAATCTAGCTCTAAAATAGCTAAATTCTTTATTGCAGCTCAGTTATAACACAATTGTTTTTTTTTTTGTTTTAGATAATAACATGAAGCAAAGGATATATAAAAGAAACTCTTTATTTATTTATTTTTTTGATCATTTTGAATTAAATGAATAAATAAAATTAAAATAAATGATTTTGATAACATTAACTGTTATCACATCGCCCATTCTTCACATCTCATGCAGGTTTTCGGGGGGCAGAACATAGCATCACTCACTTCCATCACATACCCCTCCCCACCCTACAGTCCAGATTTGGCTTCCTGAAACTTCAGGCTTTTTCCAATGCTGAAATCACCATTGAAAAAGGTAATTTCAGATCATGGATGAAATTAAGGAGAACACATCAAGACAGCTGATGGCAATCCTGAAAGAGGACTTTTTCAAAACAAGGGAATGGACCTTCGGCTAAGCAAGGTCTCAAGTGGAGTACTTTGAAGGGGATTAAGGTGCCATTGTCCTCGTTAACCTTGTATGTGATAATATGCAAAGGCAAATGAAACTAATGTTAGTGATGAAGGCTATTGATTATATTTTCCTGTGGTTTACTATAATTATAACTTAATTTTTAGACTTGAGAGGGAGAGTGCCTTTTGCTCCCATTCAAGTACAAGCGCCCACTTTTATCCTCACACTTGTTCAATACATTGCATAGGTTAGTGGTGAAGGAGATGAGAAAGGATGAAAAATACAAAGAATTCAAATCCTATTGCTGTAAGATACTATGCTTTAGTTCCTAAGGACAATTGACTCCTCACCTTCTTCACCCACTTTGTGAGCGGTGAAACATCAAAAGAGGAAAGGAGTGTTAACACACTAGTATATGTTAGACAAAAACAACAGAGAAGAATTGGATAATAATCACCCTCTTCTATTACGCATATTTACTAAATAGTAAGGGTGGAACAAGCAAAGACCAGGTATGGTGAAGAAACGTTCTATTTGCAACATCAGGAAGAGAATCATGTTTTTGCGGTGTGGGCACAAGGCTGGCTGTCTCATTCTAAAGCATACGGGTCATACATACAAACCAGCTTGAATTATACATAGGATAATCATGATTGGTAGGAAAAAAATACAGTCTACAAATTTGAAAAGTTATGCGTGATAAATATAAAAAAAAAAAAAAAAACAGTAGTAGAATGTAATATCCAGAATGTTGTGATAAAAAGCAGACAAAAAAAAAGGACAGAAAAACTCATCAAAAACAAGTCTGGTTAGTCACTTGATAGATACTGTCACATAACCAACATCTTTTGGCAGCAGGCTGCATTGAGGGTGATCAATTCAGATATTGGGGAAAGCAGTGATCAATGAATAAGTTACTTTTTGCGCCTTTTGTTGGACTGTGATCACAAAAAAAGCCCAAATTTTCAAAAAACAACCATGAATATTGCCAGACACAAACTAAGGGACTAATTAAATAAACTTTGAAAAACCTATGTATTTGGAAAACAGAAAACAATAATCGTTTTTTCCAGTCATGATGAAGAGTGAATGTTCAAATTTTCAGCACGCTAACTTCATTGTTGTGGCCTGTACACATGATACACCTATACACAAGGCAACACCCTAGCCAGACCAACTCAGAAACTGAAGAGACCTATAGTGACAGTTTTGGCAGATGGTTTCTAATGAAATGAGAGATAAGAAAAAAACTGATAAAAAATTTGACTTTGAAAAAAATATTTTAATCTACAATACATCCTGAAAAATCAATATTGAATGTTTCCCTTTTTTCAGAGACTGTTTTGAAAATACGAAACCTTGAAAAAAACTCTATTCAGTTGAATTGCAGTTTATTCTGTAACTTCAAACAATCGAAGATAAATAAATAAAGCAATTTTAGTTTAACCAAACCTTCTGAAGTCTATAAGTAGTGGTTAACATTTTTTTTTTCCTTTACACATCAGAGAATTCGGTATAAAAAATTATTCAAAGAAAGGCACTAAAAATTCAACTACAAAGATGAGATAAAAAGTTTACACAAAGTGTAAATAAAGTGGTCTGATTAGTCACTCGATAGAAACCATCATGTGACAAACATCTTTCAGATGTTGCCATGTTGGGGGTGATCAATGAATAAGTTACTTCACTCACCTTTTGTCACTAAAAGTCCGAGTATAAAAGAAACAATACCAAAAGCATTCATTTGATACCACCAGACAAACTAAGAGACAACTTTAGCATAAACTTACATTGCAGATTGAACCCCACCTAGTTTGGAGAGGAATTTTCAAAAAACATTTTTTCTAGACATCATCATCATCAGTCTTTTAACGTCCGTCGTTGGATATAGACCTTCCCCAGGATTTGCCACATTTCTCTATCATGGGTGTCATGGAGCCAGTACTTTCTGAACTTGTCTAGCTCGTCTCTCCATCTAATATTCTGCCAGCCTCGTTTGCACACGTGATCTCAGGGGATCCATGTCGTGAGTTGTGATGTCCATTCTTGCAACATGGCCAGCCCACTGCCATTTGAGATTTTTTATGGATTCTATGATGTCCCTGACTCTTGTCTTTTCTCAGATGTACTGTGCTGTCTTGTGGTCTCTCCATGTGAGGCCCAGCATAATTCTTTCATGTGCAAGTTGCATGGTTCTCAATTTACGGGTCTGTCTCTTGGTTAGGGTCCATGTTTCAGCTCCATAAGTGACTATTGGGAGGATGCATTGGTTATACACCCTTCTCTTTAGGATTAATGGGATCTTCTTATTTTTGAAGGTTGAACTAGCTCTGCCAAAGGCTCGCCATCCTAGTGTGATTATGGAGTAAATAGTGGAATTTTCAGCTCTCTTGCTTGATCAGCTTGACTTGTATACATGATATATACATAGCCAGCCAGCAGACCAACTTTAAATACCGAAGAGACCATGTTGACAGTTTCAGTTGATGGTTCTTAATAGCCAAGTACTTGAGTGCCCAAATTTGCAAAAATTGGCTGAGAGTTAAGTATTTATCAAATAAAGATCAGAAAAACAAATATCTTGATTCTTTTCAGGTTTTATCTGCTGATCTGGACATAATGAATAAATTAGTACAGTGCTTGCTCTAAAGATCCGCATTTCAAATTGGCCTGACTTTATGGTGTATGAAACAGCCTTCCATGATTGTCATCTCACAACAGTTGATTGGATCATCTGATTTGTTTTCCTTACAGCAATGTAACATTAGAATAGAGAACAAAACTGTGAAATTTTAAATGAAGTTGGTTGAATTGAATTTTGAAAAATACTTAATGTAAAATGAATTCTAAAGAACAAAAGTGAAGGGAGATAAATTATAGAAATTAGGAATAAAGATCTTTAATCCCTAATTTTTTTTATTTTTTATTATATATCTCAAGAACTGCTGATCCAAATAAGTTCAAACTCAACACTTGACTGCCTTGTGTACTGACCCAGGCTCAAGAAAGAGGCAGTGTGGTGAGTGCAACTTGTTGGAATAAGAGTTTGTTTCTCAGAAACAGAAGGAACAAAGGGGAAGAGAAAGGAAAAATCCGGAAAAATAAAACAAGTTGATTTTTAAAAAGATCAAAAGACAAAAATTGATGAAAAATTGTTACATAATGTGAGGGGGAATTAATTTGATGAAACATAGATGTTTGCAACTCTAATATTCATTCATAGTTTGAGGCCGGGGTCCAATGTTTGAAATCCAATTATACCTTGTGTCATATATGTGATCGGCAAATCACAAGATAACGCAAATAAAACTCAAAAAAAGGCTATGTAATGTTACTTAAATAGAAGAAAATATGTCTTTGGAAAGGTTCTATTTGAATTAGAAAAGCAAATCAGTGCATAATGTATCTCCATCTGACTGTGTTTGGCTCTGTTTAGTGAATCCTCTCCGTATGACAATTATTCTGAACCCTTCACAAAGACGTAGGAAGTATACACCAAAAAAATGGTCACATATATGGGTGTCCACTGCAGGAAGGCAGATGAGGCATTCTCCAGATCAGGCCTTCTCACCGTGGACGAGGAGTTTAAAACCTCATAGTCAATAAACAATAATGGTGCAGTACAATTGTTTTATGTAACGCCAACTTGATGTTCCGATATAAAAAAGATTATCATTTGCTGGTGCTCACTCCATTCCGTCAAGTCATAAAATAAAAGAATGCCACTAATACAAGTTTTGCAATATGAGGGGCACAAGCAATGAATTATTCACTTTGTATTGTTCGACACTCATCTAGACAGGCATACGTGAAGAATCAATTTTTCAAAATAATTTTGGAAATTTTTCAAAATGAGTATGACATCATTACAACTTTAATTGATTTTTTAAAAATATTCTGTGTCGATACAGTTGATGTAATGAATGCTTAAATGTAATTTTAATGCAGAAAACTGCAAGAACAGACATTCAACTCTCACTTTAAGAAACATCAATAAATTGAATTTTGGCTTAGACAAACTTGTGGATCCATCTGACATGACTCCAAACCTTTCAAACAAAGTTTGATAAAAGCAGCAAATAGTAGGATCATAACACTTCTTATTTCTCTGAATTTTTGAGATGAGGTATTATTATTATCTCTATTATTGTTCAGACTATCCTCATCTTGGTTGTTTTCCATACAACGCTTCGGCCGTTGTACTCTACGGCCTTCATCAAGTATCATCTGGTAGGTGTGGGGGAAGTAACAAACCAAACTCTTTATTTAACTGACGAGGGTATATAGATTGCACTCCCCTCTTAGTAGTAGATGATACCTGATGAAGGCCGTAGAGTACAACAGCCGAAACGTTGTATGGAAAACAACCAAGATGAGGATAGTCTGTACAATAATAGTGACACTTCTTATTTATCGTACATAACATTACATTCGCGTGAAGAGGTAGTCAAAAAAAAAATACGGACAACCAAACCGTCATTGTATTTACCGAACTTAGTTTTTTTAAATACAGCAAACTAATGGAATATGTCCTTATTCACAGAACGACAAGGGTAGACATCGGGTATAACGAACTTTCGTTTTTAACGACCACCTTGCTACCTAAGTGGTTTGTTATAGCGAGGATTTACTGACAATAAGTACAAGAACATGGTGATAACTTTCTCCGTCTAACTTTCTACAATCGTTCTCAAAATAACTCTCAAGAAACAGGAAATGGCTCGAAAACTTTTAAATTCATCAACAAATAAATAACATTAAAAAATCCTTGAAAAAAAAAACTTTGGCCAAAACGAAAACAACTTATTGAGGAAAATGGACGAATTAATTTTACTTTGAAGTGGCGTAAACTCGCCATTTTTGTAACGAATGGACGGTGTTAACTATTTCTTGACACAACGCAAACTATAGTGACAGTTTTCGGCACAACAGAGCTCTGTTCCTGACATCTCTCAGGATTTCAGTGGCGAAACTACCATTTCGATAATGCTCTCATTTGCTTCGTAATTGACATATCCTTCGAAGTTGAATATAATGAATCGTAAACATAATGAAATGTTTTAATGGTTTTGAACATTTCAAGTAGGGTCAGCACTCGGAAATTTTGAATGGTCAAAATGATTAACGCCACTTCAATGTATTAAGGTGTACATAGTGGGCTCGTTCACGCCGGTTCAATGTATAATTACCGAATTGAAATACTTACCGTTGGTGAATCGTCAGTGCTAGCAGTTTGGAATTGTTGATGCTGATGATGATAAGATGAGAACGGGGTCGCTGGAACAACCCGAGGAGCAGAGACACAACACAGACAGAACATTTCTTGCATCAAGATATCCTCAGGTCCATTATTCCAATGATACATTGTTTTGGGGGGTCTTTACACATTGGCAAGAATTGAACAATTTTTTTTCTTATCTTTCTTTAGGAATAATAAATAATGGCAAAAATGGTCCTTTTTCCCGGTTCGAGTTACGTAAGATTGAATAGCAAAAATGGTCCTTTTTTTTCTAATTGAATAAAATTACAAAAACGGTCTCTTTTTTTCTTGTTAGAGTTAATTAAAAAAAAAAAGATTAAAGCAAGGTATGAAGGAAAATAAATTCCATTCAAAAGTTTGGAGAAAATCAAATTTTACAAAATAATTTTTTTAACCGTCGTCCTGAGTTCAATTCTCAGGTACGCTAGCATAGCATCGATCGCTGTCACTGACTGACATATCGAAATCTTGATTACGTCCCTCGATCAGTGTTGTCAACTTAGATGTTTTCCATCTAAATCGAGGCGTGTTCGATTGATGCAAGTAAGTAATGTAAGAAATTCCTATTCAGATATTTAATAATAATAAAATCAGTAAGATTTTCATTTTATTTGGTCTAAACAAGTGAAGTAAGAGTAAATGTTCAAAATTAATATCTAACTTAAATTACTTCCTAGATTTCTCTACCGAAGAATTTATATTTTTTTAGGAGTTTTAAGATGTTTTTTCGCACAATTTTAGTTGTAAACTTGAAAATAAAGTTGGCAACACTGTCCTTGCTATCTTCACACAAGAAAAGAACTAGCGCATCTATGGTCAGACTTCCAGGCTTTTCATCTATTTCATCAGTTAATGTTTCTATTTGGGCTTTATTTGAAAGTTTTGTTTAAAACTTCTCAACTTGAATAAACAATAGTTTTTTTTTTAGATAAGGTGGAGTAATTCTAAATATATATGTATACATTGAATAATCAAAAACCGATTCAAAATTATTCAAATCTTATCAATTCTAATTTGGAAATAAATGATCTAGTGAATTAAAAGGAAAATATTTAAACGTTTTCTAATTAATCGTTAAAAACTCAAACAGAACAAACAAGTGCGATTTTTTAAAAGTTTCCGGAATTTTTTACGTATATAAAAAAAAAAGTATCAAAAATATTTGTTATGATACTATTTTCATACTAAACCAGAGATGGATTCTTTTCATCAATGTAGATACTGTTTATTTTCTAAGGTAAAACTACATGAAACAGTCAATGATATTTTAGAAACACTAATTCATAATTGAATTGTTTGTCGATTTTTGTTATTGAGTTTCTTCAGTTTAAAGCAAACACAGTCACACGAAAGGAGAAAATTATTTAGGGGAGAATTAAAATGAAACTTTAGATTAACCAAAAATTGAAATTGATCTAAAAACTAAAGAACAATTAATTGTTAATATTCAAACAAAGATAACTTCGCGCACGTTGTTGTTGTTCGTGATTAATGTAGATATCTCCACAAACATTATGGTTTTAAATGAATAAATAAGGATTTTTACACTCTATAACAACGTAGACACTCTACAGGCATCGTAAGACAAAATAAATGACAATTATGTCCCCAAAATATAGATAAAAACAGACCAACCCTTAAAATTTACAAAACAACCAACTCGAGAGACGAATGAATAAATGTCATTATTTCTATAACCCAGAAGTAAAATGCAGTAAAAAGGTTTAAGTCACTTTCAACTAAATAATAGATTTAAAAATAAATAAAAGATGAAGTCCAAGGATAAATGAGTTTTGAATTAGTATTTAAAACCTAAAAGAAAAGGATTTAAAAATAGAAAACACTTCTTTTTTTGTTTTTTCCTTTTAAATTCAAGTCTCATCCGCCATCAATAAACGCGAAAGTTTCCAAAAAGTTTTTTCACCGCGACATATAAATCCGAGAAGAAATGGCTTTTGGGGTGTAAAACATTGAGTTAGGGAAATTTCCAGTCCATAACGTTCGATATACGGTTTCTATATCTCTGCAGTCCGAGATTCCTGTAAAGAAATTTCATTTTTTTTCACAATTAAACCATTAAAAGTAAAAACAACTCCACAGTTGGTCTTGAACTTTCTGATAGTGCCATAACCACAAGAACTATGTTTTCCATAATTATCTCCCCTTGGAATAAAAACGTATTTTCATCATCAGCATCATCAGGATGATTATTATTATCCTATCTTGTTATCATCGTATCTTACTACCACTACTACTAATATTACTACTATTACTACTACAACTAGTCTACTACTACTAACATCATCACTATCACCAGCATCATCACTATTACTACTACTATAGATTATTATTATCATTATTATTATCTATGAGTTTTCATACTATTACTAACTGATTTCAGGAATAATGTCATCTGGATGGTTTCAATTCTTCCTTAGGTTACCAATTCTTCCTACCACTAGGCAGTATTCCATGTAAATGTTCCAAGTGGTCCAGTAATGATGGGCACAACTGTCACATTCATGTTCCAGAATTTTTCAGTCCATTTGTGAGGTTCAAATATTAGAAACTGTCAGCATGCTGCCAAAAAGATGTTGGTCATGTAACAGTTTCTATTAAGTGACTAACCAGACCTTTTTTAGCCTTTCACTCTCATTCAATTTTACACTGTGGCTTGCAGAAGCAGCGACATCCACGATCAGATGAGTTTTCTTTACCTTGTATACCTTGATTAGATCCTATCTCCTGGCCTCGATTCGGTGATACATTTGAATTTTTAAATTCCAGAGGATTTTATGTATTTTATTGTCTTGGACCATTTATCCTACAAGCCTCTAATGAGAATAAAACTCACATTGTCCATGCCAGAGAAGACTACCTGACTTTTCTGACCCCTCAGCCCCGAACACCTACAAGAGTCAATTTTCACCTTTTAAACCTACTAGTTATTCCAACTATTAGCACTTTGTTTGTTGTTTTTGTAATTGAACTAGCAGCATTAGTAATATTATAACAATAGGATTTTTATTTCGGAGTATGTACATATGTTATCATGATACAGCAAAAATGGTATACTGTAGTCTGAGCAGCTAGCTCTACACTTCAAAAATGTTCTAACTTGAAGAATAAAACAAGAAGAATTCAACTGTTACATTATGTTTTAGGAGAGGTGTCCAATTTATGATATAACTATAATGTTGAACTTGACCCTTTTTTTGTGTCCACCAACTGTGACGTCATAAAAGAACGCTGTGACTTCCAAAGAGAGCGTTTATTGTGATCACACTTTCTTTTTGAAGTTTGTTTTTTACCTGGTCTCATCATTCGTTAACACTATTTTCAATTTATTTTTTCACCTCATATTCTGATCACTGTTTTTTTCTTAAACTTAATTTTTCAAATGGCTTCATATTCTGATCACATTTTTTTTTTTAAAGTTGGTGTCCAAATTGAGGGGGAACATTTTTTTCCCTGTACAAGGTCAAGAGTAACATATCTTTTTTTTAAGGGTCAGAAATGAAGGGGAACTTTTTTTTACAGGTCAGAAGAGAGAGGGAACTTTTTTCTACCAGGAGTTAATTATAGAGTAGTTTTCCTTATTTATTTGCAAATGATTATGATATAAATTCGATACAAAGGAAGTGACTTGGTATTGAGCTAAATGGCTGAAGATAGCATTTAATTGAGTATATCATAATTATATAATAATAAAAAATGTTTTCTCTTCTCTGTAAATTTTCATTCCAACGAACTTCAGATATTTCAATGCTGAAATAGTCATGAAACCATTATTTGGTATGATAATTTTTGTGTTTCTCTCACTAGTTTTGTGTATACCATTACATCACACCAACAACCAGCCAAAGAGTCTATAAATTGATACCATTCTGCATTCTCAAAGACTGTCTGAAGATGTTAACATTGACTAGCAAAACATGTTGAATTGAATCAAGGAATCTGTAACATCAACTTTGGCTTTCCAAATTTTCTCTCCAATCTAATCATGTCAGATGAACCTATATCCATACACTGGTTATATATATATAACACACACCACTGATGATGGGAAGAATCCCGAAACATGTATGGACTATTTGCTTATAAGGATTAATAAACCTTACCACCAAACATTCCACTCCCGAGTCTGTCTCACTCTCTACAGTACACATTATATATATATATATATATATATATATATATATATATATATATATATATATATATATCATCGAATATGTTTTGAAGGTAACCTATATAAGTAATCCCTGTTTCAACTAACTGAGAAGTATGCAATGTGCGCATGAGAGAATCATGCTCAATCTTACATGGAGATATCACAAGACAGCACAGTATATAAGAAAGAAAACAGGTGTTGGGACATCATGGAAACTATCAAAAAAACTCAAATGGCAATGGGCAGGCCATGTTGCAAGAATGAAAGACAACCGATGGACATCATGTCTCACAATATGGATCCCCAGAGATCACATAAGAAACTAAGGCCAATAGAATGCAAAATGGAGAGATGAACTAGACAAATTCAGGAAATACTGGCTCCGTGATGCCCATGATAGGGAATTGTGGCGAATCCTGGGGAATGTCTATGCCCAATGACAGACGTTAAAAGACTGATGATGATGATGATGATGATGATGAGTATAAAATAATATCAATATACAATACACATAACACCCTATATAAAATGACTAACTACATTTATGACATAAGCTATATAGTAAGAAAGGGGGATGATGTTTGAGCAACACTGATGGGGTGCCATGTTAATATAATAGTTACAGGATAAACAACTGATGATCCCAACAAGAGAAAATTTATACATTGTTCCACAATAACAAAGTATATGTGAAAAAGGGAAAAAACACTGAAGAAAATTACAAGAATTGCTTTGACAGATATTGGGAAATAAGTGACTGAAGTGACACAAAAGAATTTTTGAAAAAGTTTTTCATTGTTTAGTGTTTAAAGCTGTGAATCTTTGTAGACTATATATATATATATATATAACCTGTGTATCAAAGTGAATTATAATTCATCTGACAATATTAGAGTGAAAAGATAATTTAGAAGAACATGTTGTGCACAAATGAGATTTCTTTAGTTTATTTTGACATTTCACCAGTTCATACTGGCTTCATCAGAAAGAGTGATCGATATACAAAAAGATGTCTGTTATATAGAGTCCATGTCTGGTTCTGGGTGGGTTTAGTGATTGATAATCAAACCAAATGGATTTTAAGTGTTGAAAAACTATAGCAGTGATTTGTTGAGCTGTATGTATTATTCTGCAGGAAGAGTATTGATGTGTGTTGGAATTTTTCTCCATCACTGTATCTCCATTATTTTTTCCATAAAAGCCAGTATGAACTGGCGAAATATCAAAATATCCTAAAGTAATCTCATCTGTATACAACATGGCCTTCTAACTTGTCTTTTCAATCACAGAAAGTTAATTTTCTTTCTAAACCAAACATTTTATTATTTCTGGTGGAACATAACACAATCAAAACGGATATTACAAGTTATTATTTATAACCAAGCTCAACAGCATTGAAACTCTATTGCCAAAAACATGTATATATTATCATCCAAAAATGAGTAGACACCTACAAAATACAATTTCCTGGGCTATATATTTTGGATTTCATGATTTGCAATTTTTTGTTGAGTTACTTGTCACTTTTGGAAAATAAATTGTAAGGAGCTTTACTTCTGGATACACGGAACTCCATGGTGAAACTTCCTCGTTCAATTTGTGTGGGTTCTGTTTCAAGATGTCCCAAAATCTGAAGAGTTTGTGCATTGGAGCGAATTACATTTTCTGCATGTAAAGACCTCTCTTTACCAACTTTTAGGTACATTGGAACAGAATATGCTAGCCATCCACGGGCGTCACTTCTGTGAGACAAGAACAACAATTGTGGGCATGTTAAATCTCAGCATATATTCTGTTGAGGTTTGGTTTCAGTGCATGTATTTCCGCATATTATTGTAATAAAGTGTAGTGTCCGCAGTTTTAATTCACAGTTAATGGCAGAGGAACAATGTGTATTATCATTTGTTTTTATTCATATAATTGGCTAAGACCTTTTGTCTAATTTCGCTGATTAAGATTACGCAGGAAAATTGATGAAAATGTAAGAAGACAAGCTAAGATATAATTCACCATTGAATTTCAATTACAATGGCTATTATAGGCTTCTATTCATGCAGAAATTCTTTGATGAAAATTTCAGTACGAATCTCACTACGCATTTCTCTTCAATTGACTGCAATTTAATCCAATATTTCGTCACTCCTTGTTTTGTAATGAGAGGTGAATAATTGATATTTTTACTTAATTCTTTATATTTACTTGTTTGTTTGTTTTTTATAATTCAAATCATTACAGTAATATGTATCTATGGTATTTACATAGTGTCTACATTCTTTTTAATGTACAAGTATGATATATATCTCTTACATCTCTGAATTTTTGAGATAAGGTATTATTATTATTTCTATTGATATTCGTACCATCCTCATCTACCAGATAATACCTGACGAAGACCGTAGAGTGCAATGGCCGAAACGATGTATGAAAAACAACCAAGATGAGGATGGTCTGAATATCAATAGAAATAATATCTCTTACACTTTATCAGCCCTTACACACGCATATGACATAGCAAATTTTTATATTTACTTATATTTTCTTATTTAAGATCGTAACTTTTATATTTACATGAATGTTGAAATGTATCCATGCATTTCAATCATATGCACGGATGTTGTAAGTCAGGGAGTACTTGCACATCATTTCATGCTTCTATTGCGAACTAAACATCATAACAACAAAGCATGATATTGCAGCAACTTGACGTCCAAAATCACTCAAAAAATTCCCATTGCTTGCCTTTCTGGGATTTCCTGCATAAATTTGAACTTCCTTTTAAGGCATCATTTCATTGCCATTATTGACACACACAAAAGAAAGCAATCAGTCAATTTGGTTCATTTTTGCATTTAGAGATGTTTGCTCAAGCTACATCTGTTACTGAAAACATAGTGTTGTTATACATACAAGGCATGTGTAGATTTATATATATATATATATATGTCCAAAGGTGAAATAAGGAAAGACAGTTTGTGAACTAAATTTTTGCCAAGACCAAATTATTTACATTAATAAGCAAAACAATAGCAATGATCAGAAAATAAAGAAATGAGCCTCATGCCTACTGTGAGGGTCCCAGTGGCTCAATCGGTTAGTGCAGACCTAGGCTACATAGGTGCTCCCATATAAAAGATGTAGGTTCAAATACCACCCAGGTCTCATTTCTTCATTTTCGAATGTTTCGCTCACTATCACAAATAATTTGGTCCTAAACTGTTTTGTTCCTGAACCATCTTTCCTTATTTCACATTGTTTGATACTAATATCCATTATTTATCATGTGTATGTATGTGTGTAAACCTTACTGATCAGGCAGCTTCAAACCAGAAATGATGAAAATAAAAATGCTCTTTCAAGTAATCAATATTTGATTACTAAACAATAATCATTGAACAACCGTGGCCATCAATTCTATCCTTTTTTATGTGTGTGTTTGTTTGCTTGTTTGATTCTTTGATTGTTCCAGCACTCCTGGCGACACTGTTTTGTCTACACACTTGATTATATATTCTACTAGACCATTTCTAAAAACATCTTATTCTTGGGAAAAAAAGCTTTTTTGACCATTTTGGGGATTTATTCTGATAAGTATATCAATAACATCGAGATCCTCCTGAATCTGAAGGTTTTTTTTTTCTACTCTACTTAAGAAGTTTTCCAATGGAAAACTCCAATGATGTCCTAAATAGAATTTGATTTGATCGTATTCTTCAATGGGATTTTTTTTACATGACTTTAAATTTTGATGCGGCGATTGTACCAATTAGTATCTTGCTTCGTAGTAAAATATCAGTTACTTACCACAGGATTTTTAGATTGACTTTCATCCGTTATACAGGATGTTTCAAAGAAAGAAATGCTACTACCTTTCTGACAACTTATATTTGAACAATTTGAAATCAAAAAACTGTTTTTAAAGACCCCAAAAAGTGCCAATTAAACATGCATTTAAATGTACAATAGATGTTGAAAATGATTTCCTTTCACCTGAATGCAGGTTTGAACCTGTTTTCATTACATAACATTCATTACATCAAAAGATGACAGCTGACACAACACAGAAGAACAGAAGCTCGAATGAGGCTAGCGCATGATGCAATCATCTCAACTGCTGAATACTGTTGTCTCCAAATACAATGTTGCCATGGGACTGATATTGTAAATATAAAATTTATGTGCACATAAATTCTACTCTCTCACCATTGCATTCTTTACGAAACCCCATGTATAAATGCATGTATACATACATATGTATATGGTTGGGGGTATATGTAGACCAGGCTTTCATTGAGGGAAGGGTCACTTCTGGATGGAGAAACTGAAATGACTATTTTGAGATACATATACCTCCAGGCATTTTAAAAAGTGACAGTGAAGTGCTGGGGCTAAAGGGGTAAAATTGGTGGGTTGAAACATGAGCTTTAACTTCTGCATGCAGCAGTACACTCTTCAAACAGGAACACATATGTACAGATAAATCTTAGTGTGAAACACCTGATGTGAAATAGAATCAAAACTAATACATATATACCACCACATAGATGTATGTTTATATTACGATTGGTGATAGGTTTAATAATGATGAAACTCCCCTCCCGTATATCTTTAGCCCAAACAAGTAAAGAAAGCAAACTGGAGATCATCTAGAGAGAGCAGACTTCCACCAAAGCCACTGTCATTATATATCACAAAAAATACCTGGATCCACCCCAAAATTCAATCTACGGTCCCTTGGCTCATGTCATTGAAACCCATTGTGAACTTTTGGAGACATTGTGTGACAAACTGTTAAACAGACAGATAAACATGGGTAGATGCATAACTGTCCAACTTTGTTAAAAGAGGTAAATGAACTCCTGGATCCGTCCCAAAATTTGATCGTTTGTTACTTGACCCATAATCCACTTATCCCCTTGACAGCATTGAAATTTATTGAGAATTTATGGAGATATTGTGTGGACAAACTGACAGACAAACATGGATGAATATATAACCTTTATCCAACTTTATTATCAGAAGTTTAAAGAAACTAGGTCTATTTTGTCATTCAGTGGAAACTGTCATGTGACCAATATCTTTTGGCAGCATGGCATGTTGGGGATGAACAACTAAAAATTTGGAAAAAAGTGCGATCAATTTCTCTCATTTTTTGTTGGGCAGTGATCACTAGAACAGTCTGAATTAAAGTAAAAAACAAGCTTGAATGCTACCTGGCACAAACTAAAGAACCAATTTAGCATAAACTTACATTGAAAAATTGACCTCCCCCCCTAAAAAATATTTAAGGGAGAAATTTCCCCAAAAACAAGAAAATATTTTTGTAGAATTAATAAGAAGTATCTGTTTCAATTTACAACCCTGTAGCTCCATGGGTTTAGCTTGAACATGTAGTACAATCATACAATACCCAATCAACCAGACTGACTTGAAAACTGAAAAAACTTATGTTGACAGTTTTGATTGACAGTTTCTAAAAAGTGATGCGAATAATAGTGCTTAAAGTCTTTAGAATGAAAATGATGTTACTCCTCATTAAACCCTGAACTTTATTTAGGCATCAAAATTGATTTCTTGGCAGGGAACCCACAGAAATAGATTGAACAAGACATTGTAATTGGCCAAGGGCCAGTTTCTAAGATCTCAGGCCTTAAGGGAAAAAAATAGATGTTTTTTTCCCTTTTCTGTGCTTGAAGAGAAAAGCTCTGTATTCCAAAACAAGGTTGGCATTTTCGCTATTTTGTGGCCAAATTTGACGAATTTGGCTTTTTTTAAGTATTTGGCCTTGAACTTTTGGGTGTTGCCATATTTCATTTATAGCCATT
Organism: Thysanoteuthis rhombus; assembly: GCA_963457665.1. Taxonomy (NCBI): domain Eukaryota; kingdom Metazoa; phylum Mollusca; class Cephalopoda; order Oegopsida; family Thysanoteuthidae; genus Thysanoteuthis; species Thysanoteuthis major. Next base: position 8,696,618 of record OY735240.1, on the reverse strand, counting down.
TTTTGTATTTTTTCATTTACTTTGATTATTTTATTTTAAAAGATTTTTAAAAAGGAGAAATTTTTTATTCCTTCCTTCCATAAGACCTTAATTTCCATAAGACTTTTCTGATTAGTTTATTTGAAAAAAGTCAATTTTTGAAGTTATGGGGGGATTTAGATCGTAATTTTAATGCAAGATTGGAACCTCACTTGGTTGCAGTAGTATATTTAATAAATTTATATATACATATATTCGGTCATGTCCGTCATTCTGTTTTTCATTCTTTCTGTCTTTCCATCTGTTGACAAGATATCTCCAAAAGTACTTACTGAATTTCAAGGAAAATCTATGGAAGGGTGGGATAAGGAAGAGTTGGTTGAATTAAGGGTGGATCCAGGAATTTATTTCTGATTGAGAGATATTTTTCCATTTCTTTTTTTCATACATCTATGTGCATCTATGCTCTTGACTGTCCATACAATATCTCCGAAAGCTCTCACTGAATATTAATGAAATTTTGGATGAGGGTAGACAATAAGCAACAAAAGAAGTGATTAAATTTTGGGGTAGATCTATACATTACTCCCCCTGACAAGGGCCTACACAGAGGAATGTGTTCTCTGAGTGCTTTCTAATTTTTATGCAGTCATACTGAGTTGGCAAGTTTTCAGTAGGGCAAGCTCGATTTGAACAAAAAATTCCCACTAGTCCTAAAAAAAAAAGTATACAACTAATGTATCCTACCGATGGTCACGTATGGAGCTGAAATATGGAACCTAACCAAACGAATGACCTTTAAACTGAGGAGCATGCAATGTTCACAAGAGAGAATCATGCTCAACCTCACATCGGGAGATCATAAGACAGCATAGTATATTAGAGAAAAAACAAGAATTCAGAACATCATAGAAACTGTTAGAAAACTTAAATGGCAATGGGCTGGACATGTTGCAAGAATGGCAGACAACTGCTGGACATCATAACTCACAACGTTGATCCCCAGAGATCAAGTCCAAGGCTGTGGTTGATAGAGAGCGAGATGGTATGACTAGCTAGATAAATTTAGAAAATACTGGCTCCGTGATATCCATGATAGAGAGGTCTGGCGAATCTTGGGGAAGGTCTATATCCAACAACAGATGCTAACAAACTGATGATGATGGTTGTAAGGTCTTATAAATAATCTTATTGTTTAGCCATTTTTGGGCCATTTCTTTGAGTGATTTTTGACCATAACGTCTCCAAATATTCAGCAACCCTTATATATATAGAATATAAAGCAGTGCTTCTTGAACTTGTGGATGATTCCCCTGTGAGTGGATGAAATTATTTTGGGTGTGAATCAAAATAGAGGAGTGAATGAAACAAATTAAACATGAAAGGCGAATGATTAATTTTATTCAGATATTAATATTGAACAATCATAGCAACTAAAAGGAGCGAAGGATTCTTCCCTTCTTAAATATGCATGCATCTGCATGTTCCAACACTCCTGGCCATATTGTTTTATCTACAGACTTGGAAAGTGACATCGGTACTCTATTAGATCTCTTCTAAAATTATTTTTTTCAATTTGGGAAAAGAAGCTTTTTTGACCTTTTAGGGGGCCTTATTTTGACAGATTTATTAATAACTTGCAGATTTTCCAGAATCTAGATATTTTTAGATGTTTCTTTTTAAAAAATTCTATTTCAGATGTTTTCCAATGGAAATAACATCTATGCTTCAGAATCTAGATATTTCTGGATGTTTCTTTTTTTTTACTCTATTTCAGATGTTTTCCAGTGGAAATAACATCTATTCTTCAGAATCTAGATATTTCTGGATGTTTCTTTTTTTACTCTATTTAAGATGTTTTCCAGTGGAAATAACATCTATTCTTCAGAATCTAGATATTTCTGGATGTTTCTTTTTTTACTCTATTCAAGATATTTCCCAGTGGGAAATGCCAGTTCTATCATAAATAGAATTGAATCTGACCACATTTATTCTGCCAGGAATTTTTTCACATGACTGCAAATTTTAACACTACGTTGTTCAATTATTGTAATGGGGTAGCTTGAATTGCCCCCCCAAATTGCATTCAAAATAAAAAGAAACATGTTTTGAAGCTCAATGAACTTTTATTGGACCTCACATTTTAGTTGAGCATATAAAACATAAATAATGCTATCTCTCAAGGTAATAAATTTAATTCAATTCTTTGGTTTACTGCATGTGCATATATTTGCATACACAACAAAATATCTCCTTTCAAGGTAATAACAAACTGAATTTTATTGTTAATTGCTAGTAATTGTATCTTTCTTAGACTAGTTCAACACATTCACCGGCAATTATATTGGTTAAAGTTTACTCTAAATTGTAAAATAAATGCTACCCTCTTAGTGCAACCTGTAGTGATAGGTTTTGACAAACACATCACTAGGAGAACAACAAATGAAGTTTGTGCTTCAAATTACCTCTCACAATCCTGGCAGTGTCTTCAACATGTGGTTTAATGAATTGACCAGTCATTTCTATAGACAGCCAGTGAAGGTCCGCAACCATAATTCAACCAACTTCTATTTTTGTGTTTTAAATTGCCCCTACCCACAATTTTGCAAATGATGTTTCCTCACTGCTTTTGCCTGAATTCAATCATGATTCAACTTTCTTTCAATAAGCCAGAGATCTAAGTTTACTAGTCGTAAAAATCTGACTAGACTATTCTACAGTATCTTAAGAACTAAAAAAGTCAAAACATACATTTGATCTGTGAAAACACATTGTCTACGTAAAAATGCTTGGATGTCAAACAGCTTCCTATCAGCATTGTAGTTCCTAAACTTGACACCAGGAGAAATACACTACAGTCAATAATTGAACTATTAGAACATCAAAATTTGAAGTCATTCGGAAAAATTCCATAGAAGAATAAATATGGTCAGAATAAATCCCATTTATGACATCACTAGCATTTTCCACTGGAAAACATCTAAAATAGAGAAATATCTAGAAATTTTGAAGAATCTAGATGTTGATTCAACTGGAAATTATCTAAAATAGAATTTTAAAAAACATCTAGAAATATCTAGATTCTGGAGACTAAATATTATTCCCACTGGAAAACATCTTAAAAGCACTAAAAAAATCTAGAAATATGTTATTAATAAGCCCATCAAAATGTAACCAAAAAAGGTCAAAAGAGCTCTTCTTCCAGGAGGAAAATTTTGTTTAAAAGTGGTCTAGTGGAGTACTGATGCCAATTTTCAAGTCTGTAGACAATGTGGTTTGGCCAGGAGAGCTGGAACACTCCTCAAATGAACACACAAACCAACAAATACACAAATTCATTCATATATAAAAATGGATAAAACCTTTCGCCATCTTTGATGGCTACGGTTGTTGAGTGAATTGATGATAAAAAATGAATGATGTATAAAATCAGACGCGAGGAAAAATAAGATGAAAATGATGAAAAATATAAAGAAATTTAGTTGCGTATAAATGAAATTTTGTGAGAAACACTCAAGGGTGAATCACATTGAAATAGTTCAATCTTAGATCCAAGAACTGTTTGGAAACCACTGTGGAACTCTTCAATGAATAGAGTTTGAAAAAAATGGAACTCTTTTGTGAATTAAAGAAAAATACAAAAATTTCCCCAAAATAGAGATGCTCTCCAGAGTGCAGTGGGTAAATTCATTGCTATTGAAGGAGGTGAATGAAACTTTGTGCATAGAACTGTGAAAGGGTGGCTGGCCTCATGGTTAACAGAGAGAGACTTATATCTGATATGCTCTCCAGGCTGCAATGTAAAATTCATTTCAGTTGAAGGAGGTAAATGAAACTTAGTATGCAGAAACTGTGAAGGGGTGGCTGGCCTGATAGTTAACAGAGAGAGATTTATATCTGATATGCTCTCCAGGCTGCAATGTGAAATTCATTGCAGATGAAGGAGGTACATGAAACTTAGTATGCAGAAACTGTGAAGGGGTGGCTGGCCTGATAGTTAACAGAGAGAGACTTATATCTGATATGCTCTCCAGGCTGTAATGTAAAATTCATTGCAGATGAAGGAGGTAAATGAAACTTAGTATGCAGAAACTGTGAAGGGGTGGCTGGCCTGATAGTTAACAGAGAGAGACTTATATCTGATATGCTCTCCAGGCTGCAATGTAAAATTCATTGCAATTGAAGGAGGTGAATGAAACTTTGTGCATAGAAACTGCGAAAAGGTGGCTGGCCTAATAGTTAACAGAGAGAGACTTATATCTGATATACTCTCCAGGCTGCAATGTAAAATTCATTGCAGATGAAGGAGGTGAATGAAACTTTGCACACAATGCAGGAACTGTGTCAGACTGTCAGAGGCACATAGCAATTAAGACAAAAACATAACGCATTAGTCAAGTGCACTTAACATTGATTATTGATTTTACGATTTGACTCACTCACCTCCTTGGAAGTTTATACGACCAGTGAATGTGCACTCAAATGATGGAAAAAGAAGTTGTAATCCTGTAACAGCATAGCCAGGCTTGTTAGAAACAGTCAACCAAGACTGTCACCAAAACTTTCAACATAGGTTTCTTCAGTTTTTAAGTAAGTCTAGCTGGTTGTGTATGAATGTATGTATCATGCATACAGGAAGCACTAATGGAACTAAAAGGCTGAAAGCTTAAACATTTACTCCTCATTGTGTCTGAACAAAACTTTTCTTTTTTAATTTAACTCCCCTCCAAAACAATTTTTTTAGTGGGGTTCAATTTGCAATGTAAGTATAAGCTAAATTGATCCCTTAGTTTGTGTCCAGCAACATTCACGTTTGTTTTGAAAATTTGGACTTTTTTAATGATCATTGTTCAAGAAAAGATGAGAGAAGTAACCTATTCATAGATCAAAGTTTTTTTCCAATTTTTCAATTTATTGGGTTGTGATCACTAAAAAAGTCCCGTTTTAAAAATTTTTTGATTGATCACCTCCAACATGGCATGCTGCCAAACATATTAGTCACATGATGGTCTCTCCGAGTGACTAACCTGACCTGTTTTGAATTCTTCATTGAAGAAAATTGAAAAAAAAAGAGTCAAAATCAAAATTTCCCTTATGTTCAATATGTAATCAATAACTTTTATCTTTTGAAAGATGTCAGAAGCGCTCGGAGAGTTTAATGGTGACAGAGTAGGAGGAATGTTGGATTAAGGAATGAGTCCTTAAAAAAACGCAGCGGGCAGAAACAGTGATGTATTCATCAGTGGCAAAGTCAGGCTTGTTTACCTCTGACAATGAAGTTGGAAAATGTATATATATTCATTTGTGGTTGTCTGTCTGTCTGTCTATCTGTTTGTCCTCTCAATATTTCCAAATGTTCTCGATGAATTTCATTGACATTTTGCAGAAGGTAAGGCTAAAAAAAATTGATTAAATGCTTAGATGGATCCTGACATTTTTTTACAGTTATCTCTGTCTGTCTATCTTTTTGTCAACACAATATCTCCAAAAGTTCTCAATGAATTTCACTATTTTATGGAAGAGTTAGGCAATGGGCTAAGGAAAAAATTGGTTAAATGTTTAGATGGATCCTGATATTTTTTTTACTGTTACCTTTGTTTGTTTGTCCACACAATATCTCCAAAAGATCTCAATGAATATCAATGACATTTTGTTGAAAAGTAAGCCATGGGCTAAGGAAGAATCAATTAAATTTTTGCATGGGTCTAGGAAAGAATTTCTTTACAGTTATCTCCCTAAATCTAATTATTTGTGAACTGATTTTCATTCAGTTTTGGTGACAATATCGTTTGCAGAGGTATCCACTTTTTAGTTTTATATAAAGATGATTACCGAGAAAAAACTAGGACGCACTAGAACAGCATTGTTGAGAGAAGGTAACTGTGTGTAGATAGGCCCCAAAATTAATCACTTCTTTCATGGCCCTTAGCCCACCCTTCCAGAAAATGTCAGTGAAATTCATTGAGAAATTTTGGAAACCATGTGGACATACATGAAATTTTGACGGCATCATATGGCTTGGACATATGACAATGATTCTTTGGTAGCATGTTGTCAATCCTTCCACAAAATTTAATCAAGATTTTTTTGAGATATTATGAGGATGGACTTGAAATTTCTATGATATTATGTGTTTTTGACAAGTAAATAATTCTGTATTGATCAACCCCTTGATTTAATCACTTCTTTCAAAGCCTATTGTCAACCTTTTCACAAAATTGAAATTCATTGAGAATAACAGGAGATATTGTAGGAACAGACATGAGCCTGTTGTGGGATACAAGCACTGACATCTAAATTTGATAATTCGAAGTTCAAACAATTGGACAAATGGTAGATGATAAGTACATTCTGTATTCAAAATTACAACAATGCAGATATTTTTTTTTGTCTGTGTTGATTATCAAATTATGTTTATGTTCAAAAGAGTCTGTGATGAAGTTAATATTATGTTCTGTTGATGTTTATGGGGAAAAGTGTCTGTCAGTATGAGTGTAAGACAGTAAAAAAGCCTTTTAGGGTTGTGTAAGATTGAGTCTTTGCTTGTAGGTGCGAATAGATATAACATATTGTGTGTATATACAAGCATATGCATATGTGTTGAAACATTAGAAAGGATTGTGAGGGAAAAAGTAACTCACTCTTCAGTGTGTAAGTTAAAATGTGTGTATACAAAGGTATGCATATCTCTCTATGTCTACTAACTTCCTGTTGATTAATGTCTGTAAATGTAAGGTCTTGCACGCATAGGTGAATACGTATGTATGTGAGTCAGACAACTGATGCCCCTATGCAAGCTAGGTCATGACTGACTGACTGAGGAAATCTTGGCTTCCATTGATTTATATATCATTTTGTTAGGCTCCCAGATGAAACCGAATTCGCTGGCTAAAAGCTGGCTTATGATTGGTCAAATATTCATAAATATATCCAATATATAATTTTTGAATATTTTTTTTGTTATGCTTTCGGTGGGAAACTTGTCTAGACGATTTTGTGAAATTTTCGTTTGAGTGTGTTTGAGTGGTCCCTACAATATAGTTGTATGAATAATAAAAATGGAAATATTTTTTAATGGAAAGAATTCCAGGACTCACCCCAAAATTTAACAGACTCTTCCTCGCCCCATCGCCTACTATTCCACTAAATTTCATTTAAATTCATCGAATACTTTTGGAGATATCTCTTTGTTGGTAGAGGTAATAAATCTTAAGTGTTCAATATGCAATCAATAATTTCTATCTTTAGAAAGGTTTAGAAAAAAAAACCTACGAGCTTAACAATGGAAAAGGATGGATTTGAGATTAATTAATAAATCCTAAAACAAAAACAGGTCTGGTTAGTCACTCAATCGAAACTGGCATATAACCAACATCTATTGGCAGCATGCTATGTTGGGGTGATCAGTTAGAAAATTAAGAAAGGGGATAATCTATCAATGAAACACTTCTCTTGCCTTTGTTTGGATCGCTAAAAAGTATGAATTTTTTAAAAACAAGCATGAACATTGCTGAATATGAACTAAGGGATTAACTTAGCATAAAAGTACATTGTAAATCGAATCCCCTCTAAAACATAATAAGGAATAGATGTTGGAATTTTCAGTCCTCTAGCTGTACATGTGACACATACATACATCGACAGACAGCCACCCAGAATCTCTTGGAAACTGAAGAAATGTCCTGTGGCTTGACTACCCAGGTCAGCAATAATGTTGAAATACTCCCACAAATGGGCAGCAGTTCCTCGTAGCTAGCTCACATCTGCCAGGAGAAGGAAACTTTTATTAAACCTATAGCCTTGGGGCTTTCTGTGCCACCTCAGTGGACCATAGCATGCAAACCTTCCATGTAACGGATGAGGTCGAATGTGTACACATGGCACTTCACTTTGAAAATCCATTGAACAGAATTGTGGGTTGACTTGAGATCTAAAACAATATGGAAGAGACTTCCAGATCTCTGTTTGTTGAGCTAAGCCTTCATATATATATATATATATATATATATATATATCAGCCTTCACATATATATACATTAATGCTTCTCTATTCAGGGTTGAGCACTCTTTAAGTGAGGTAACTCATCCATAGTAAGCTTATGCAATGCTCTTCCACAGGAATAGAGCACTCTGGTGGATGAGGGATTTCTGTGTAAATATATATATCGCTTAAATTCAGCCTTATTGCTTGTCCAGTTCCGTAGTTAAGAGGTAGGATGTAGGCCTGCGGGTCTGAAGTGAAGGTTTCAATTCTGCCTCACGGCACTGGATGGGATAATGGAAAGTCTATATCCACACTGAAGAGATGTAATACATCAAAACAGCTGTCTGTGGATGATACAATGAGATATATATATATATATATATATATATATATAGTGATAAATATACGTAGAATATACATATATTTAAAAATTTCTTTATTCGAGTGCTTGATGTCTTTACACTGACCAAAAAATACTAAAAATAAAATACTAAATAATTACACTTAATTCTAAAACCCAACCATATATAAACCAATTAATTTTAATTTACAAAAGAACGTTAAGATTTTCAACTTTAGGTAAAAAACAATAGCAGGATTTAAAGTGAAACTAACCTATATTCTTTCATCCATTTTTTTCTGTTTTTCCAAGAATAGAAGAGAGATAACTCTATTATCTTGATCTACTAATTAACAACGGAACCGCTAATTTTTCAATCTAGGATAATGTGCAAGTAAATGAATTGCACTTGTGAAAACCGAACCAATGTCGAATACCCGCCAGTTCTAAGGATTCCACTGGATAGAACTGATAGGATTCTAATTCTAAATCAGACACTAAATTCATTGTAAGCGTTATATATATTGAACCCACATCCATGAGGAAGCAGTCTTAACGTGACTACTTTATTCATTCATGTGGTTGGTTGTTTAATTTGCTACTCAGTTAATTCTGGTGCCAGACAAAATATGTTTTCTAATAAAATGTCTTTACAATTATCGCATTCTGTCAGACATAAACTGTCTAATCTAATGATATACATACTGTTGGCATTTATATATAGATATATGATATTTGTGAATATTTAGGCCTACAACCAAAGAGTAGAGAGATAGATGGTTTAAGTGTGCTTATTTCAAACTCCTGCTTATCAAGAGTGTTGCTAGCACAGTTGGTAGAGTCATGTTGAGACTGCTTCCCAATGGATGTGGGTTTGTAGTTGGATGTTCGATTTTCTACTCAGTTTATCCCAGTGTCAGATGAAATATGTTTCCTAATAAAATGTCTCTACAATTATCACACATATATATATAAATCTGTATTGAGCACTATGGATTTTCTGGGTGTGCTCTTCTTATATATATATATATATATATATATATATATATATATATATATATGTGTGTGTGTGTGTATAATCAATACTTCTTGAAGATATGAAAGGCTCAGAATTGACCGATGACATTATTCATTCCAGAAGAAGACAATGTAGCAAGAAACCAAATGATATAAAAAGGGCCACCAAGAGTTTAGTGACAGCTTCGCTCGAATACCAAATTAGTGAGTGTTTGCTCAGAACCTAGAGTAACAAAAGCACTTATCCGCAACAGCATAACAATGCTTCCCTATTGATCTTTGCTGAAAAAGGATGAAAGAAAAGCATTTTTAAGCTCTTAATAAATAATCAATAAGTTTGCAATCTTTTCATTGATGTATGAAAAGCCTTGGCTTTCATAACCATAAAGGGAAAGTACACTTAAAACAGACATTAGCATAAGAAGTTATTTGGCAAAGATTGATGATTGCTTTTTGATTAAAAGCATATAAGTAAAAGAAACATTGATGTTTACTAAGCTTATATATAGCACGGGGCCAAATGAGAGAATGGTAGTATGAAGATCGTGATGTGCCAATTATTCAAGTAGGATGAGCCTGATTGCTTTGAAAATCAACATTTAAATCTTGAATTGATGCAAAACGAATTGATGGTAAATTTCAAGGGAAATAACTACTGGTTTAAGTTACTTCCCTTTGACATTTAAGTAGATTTTTTTTAAAATTCTCTTCACTTCATAGGAGAATTTTATTGTGAGAAATTGACCAGACTTGATGATCAAGGATAATGAAAAGAAGACCTGCCAGATTGTGAATGTTGTTGTTCCAGCAGCTCACTGGATGAAGGAAACGTACAATAAGGACAATACCAAGACCTCACCCATGAATTAAAAAAACTGTTTCCAGCAAATTTTTCCAAGTTTTGGCCATAATTTTGCACCTAAAAGTGCAAGCCCCCTTATGAAATCCTTATAAAGTATCACTTATTTTCATATGTTGTTATATTTCAATATTTTTCCCTTGTCAATGCCAGGTAACTTGGCTAGTATATATATTTGCATGTACTTATTGAAGACGTGAAGTGACATTCAAGATATTTGACCTAAATTTTCCATCGATTGATTTCTGTGTGAAACGATCTACCAAAACTGACATCATAGGTTTCTTCAGTTTTAAAGTTGATCTGGCTAGCCCTGTATGCAAGGATGAATTATGCCTATAGGTTGCATCACTGGAACTAGAAGCCTGAAAATTTAAATGTTTACTCCTAATCATGTCTAGAGGAAACAATTTTTTTGTTTTTTCAAATTCTCCCAAATAGATTTTTTGTGGGGGAACTCAATTTACAATGTTAGTTTATGCTAAATTGACCCTTAATTTGCATTCAGCAGCATTCATGCTTGTTTATTGAAAATTCAGACTTTTTCCAATTTATTTTTTCATCAACCCTTTTTTCCAATTTTTCAATTGATCACCCCCAACATTGGTCACATGATGGTTTCTATTGAGTGACAAACCATTTTTTCTCTGATCACACAGCCCCATACACAGATTGCCAATGTCTTATTTAATTTAAGGATTTGGGACATTTTGCCAAAAATCTACTTCTGGGGTGAACTTCCTATGCACTCTTCAAACCTTATTGTAAAAGCTGCTTTTCCTCTTGAACATCGAAATCATTTCTAAATGTTTTGCAAAGAACAAAAACAGCCTTTGGCACTGATGCATCATGGGAGAAAATAGGGAACAGGGATAGAAATTATTTGAATAAAGAGCAAGAGAGAGAGAAACAGAGAGACAGAGACATAGAGAGAGAAAGAGAAATTAAGAAAGAAACAATGAAAAAGAGAAAGAGACAAAAGTCATAGGAAGAAAGGAAGAAAGAAAGAAAGGGGGTAGAAACAAGAAAACTGAGAAAGAGAGAGATTCAAAAAGAAAAAGAAATAGAGAGAGAAAAGGATGGAAATAGGAATCTGTCCTAGTTCATTCATATCTGTCTATATATCCCAGTTATCCCAGTTTGTTCATATCTAGCTATCAACCTATCTATCTATCTATCTATCTATCTATTTACAGGTCTGGATCAACCATGAGCCTTGAGAATCAAGAGTCCATTGGTTTCTTATAGTTTCCCATTTTGAACTATTATTAGTTGTTCAAATTGTTTAACACGAATTTAAAATTCAATTTTTTCTCTCATGTATAGAGTTAATTCTTTCTTTTTAACTCAGTCTATTCTTATCTATCTACCTATCGATGTATCTATCTATTAGATTTTTAGTAGGGGGCTCAATTTACGATGTAAATTTTTACTCAGTTGGTTGTGAGATGCCATTAAGTGCATTTGTTTACTGTAAGACTATTGCATTCACATTCTTCACACCCCGTGCCAGGTTTATTGGCAAAACATCCCCTTGTTCACATCTTTCAGGACCCCTACATTCCAGATTCAGTTTTACACATACGGATGTTTTTCTTGCGTGATAAACAGAGACTTGGTAGGAATACCCTGTTGCTATTGAGGTGGAGATGGCAGCAAAATACGCACCTGACGTAATTGTCCATTGATTTTCACCTAAGGAGTTTTAAAAATTACGAGTGACTTACAGCCAATAAAGTTAAATGAGAACAAGCTTATTGAGAATAAGTCAAGAAATGTATTACTCAACTGGGATGAATTTGTAGAATAGCCAAGAAGAAATGTCCACATTTGACTCTTATTGGGAATGGGCCAGAACACTGGGGGTTCTCAGTGGGTCAGTTGGCATGGGCCTAAATTTTTTTAGAGGGCCTACTGGTACAGGCAATGGGGGGGACCCTTTGATGAGGGATTCTGATATTGTAAAAAGTCAAGAGGGGTCACTTTAGCACAAAATATCAACAAGGGAAATCATTATCACCCCCCCCCCCATACATACTGTGTTGGAGGTGATCAATCAAAAAATTAGAAAAAGAGGTAATCAATGAATCAATGAATGAATCATCTCAAATAAATTCCTGCTTTTTGTTGGACAGTGATCACTAAAAAAAGGTCAGGATTTTCAAAAAATGAGCGGGCACAAACTGGTGACCAATTTAACAAACTTACGTTGTATATTCAGCCCCTGACTGAAAACCTATTTGGGAGGGGAATTTTCAAAAAACAAAAAATCATTTTCCCTACTCATTGAGAAGTTTCTACTATGAGCAGTAAAGACTGGGCGATGTCTGGTTAGATAGGAATAAATGGTGGAACCCATGAATAACCTAAACCCAGCAACAGTGATTAAAGTGATCTTTTGTGGGTAGCAATGATTAATATTTCAAAGGAGATTCATAAAGGATTAAGATTTAGATGAAACAGAATAGAATAAAAAGAACTATCATATTTATGACTTCTTATTACAGTCTTCTATTCTATTGTTTTATATACACTTTGAACAAAATTGCTTACCATTGCGTCTATCATAAATAATTCTATTTCTATTAGTCTATTCTGTCACTTGTTAATACATCATATACATTACATGTACGTATATATCCATACTTAAATCATATGTATTTAGCACTGATCATAAAAATATGCAATGCGCAGTTTGAAGAAGGGCCGATATTTCCCATCTGGCCAAGGCCTATAACCAGTTTTGCGCAGGTCCAGGCATGATCTCTCCAACAGTTCTAAGTGACTATATGTTTTTACTGAAAGTTCAATTTACAATGTAAGTTTATGTTAAATTGGTCCCTTAATTTGTGTTAGCATTCACACATATTTTTTAAAAATTCAAACTTTTTAAAGATCACTTCCCAATAAACTAAAACATTGGGAAAAAAGGGGATCAATGAATAAGTTACTTCCCTCATCTTTTATTGGGCAGTGATCACTAAAAAGTTTGAATTTTCGAAAAAACAACTGTGAATACTGCCTGACACAAACTGAGGGATCAATTTAGCATAAACTTACTTCACAAATTGAACCCCCATCAAAAACCAATTTAGGGGGGTTGTTTTAAATATACGTACATGAATAACCAGAAATCTATGTTTACAGTTTTGTTGACAGTTTTGGTTGACAGTTTCTAATAAACTAATGACTCACAGCTGAGTCCACCAACGGCTCCAGAACGACTAACTTAGTTTCGGTCAAAATTCGAAGCGCTCAATCACCCCACGTTTTTACGCATCATAATACATGTTTTTTTTATCAAAAAACAGAAACATTTTTAGCCAATCAAACACCTTAAAACAACAAGAATCAAGGAAGCATTCAAAGAGCGCATACCTCTGGTAATTCCACTGTCACTACAAATTGAATTGAAGCAGGTCTGGTTAGTCACTCAATAGAAAACCGTCACGTGACCAATTGTTTTTGACAGCATACTGTGTTGAGGGTAATTGATAAAAAAATTGGAAAAAGAGGTTATCAATAAATGTTACCTCTCTTGTCTTTTGTTGGATGGTGACCACTTAAGTCCAAATTTCAAAAAAACAAGCGTGAACACAGTTGGACATAAAGTAAGGGACCAATTTAGCATACAAATTCTCATCTTATCAACAATGCTTATTCATACGTGTGCCAAGACACAGATAAAAGCCCTGATTTTATGGAATTATAGAAATAAAAACCCCAAATTTTAATGGATTTATAGAAATAAAAACTCACATTATGTGGAATTATGAAAATAAAAAAACAAATTTTTATGGAATTATAGAAAGAAAAATCCAGATATCCTGTATGGCATAGAAAAACCCAAAACTTGGTGGGAAAACCCATCAGGTGTAACACCAAGCCAGGTGGGGAATGTCGGCTCTAATCTTAAACAGCATATCAAGTATTTTTGAGTATCTGAGATCAATTGAAAAATTTGAAACGGGGTGATCAATGAATTAGTCACTTTTTGCCTTTAGATAGGCAGTGATCTCTAAAAAAGTCTGAATTTTAAAAACAAACCACATGAACACTCTGGGCACAAACAAACGGACCAATTTAGCATAAACACTAAATTGACCTCCCCCTCCCGCCCGACACTAAGAACCTTTTTTCCAAAAAAAACAAATAAATTGTTTTTTATTCATAACGAGTAAATTTTCATCCCTTTAGCTCCATTGCTGTGGCTTGCACACATGATACATACATACATAGCCAGCCAGCCAGCCAGCCAGCCTATAAACCAGACCAACTTAAAAACTGAAGAAAACTATGTTGACAGTTTTGGTTGATGGCATCTAACAATGGAGTACAGTGTAGTAAAAAGACACAGAAAATACAATAGTATTTGCCTCCACCAGGTGTAAAGGGTCCTTTCTACATTGTAAGCTCCTACCAAATGAGCTACCTACCCCCCAACACCTCCATTCTGGTCTATCTGTTTTATTCTTTCCATCGATCTCAGCAAAAAAACCATGAGGGCCACAGTTACTCTTCAGGACTCGAGTCTAGTGACCGTATAATTACTGCTTTGACTAACGAACCAACACAGCATAACATAATAGACGCAAATGAAGGCAGGTCTAGTTAGTCATTCAATAGAAACCATCACGTGACCAATGTTTTCTGACAGCATGCCATGTTGGGGGGGGTGATCAATCAAAAAATTCGAAAAAAGTGGCAATCAATGAATAAGTTACTTCCCTTGCCTGTTGTGACCAAAAATGTCTGAATTTAAAAAAGAAAACAGTATGAACGCTGCCAGGTAAAAACTAAAGACCAATTTAGCATAAAATATCATTGCAAATTGAACCCATCCGGTCTAAGTACCTATTTATAAAAAACGAACAAATAAAACATTTTTTTATAGACATAAAAAAAGAGAATATACTGAAATTTTTAGACCTCTGGCTCCATTGGTGTGGCGTGTACATGTGATACATATGTACATACATACATAGCCAGCCAGGTAGAATCACTTAAAATATGAAGAAACCTATGTTGATAGTTTTGGTTTTAAGTTGACAGTTTTGGTTGACGGATTCTAATATACGAGTATAATCAGAAGAAGAGGCATGTCCTCGGAATAACGAATCATTTGTTGTTAAAACTAATGAACTATCTTTTTTCCCCCAGATGCCAATGAATGGCATGCAAATTCCCTAATATAAAAATTGTACGTACAAGTCTGGATATGCAAAATAGGTTGCCGTTTGTTGATGAGTAACAGCAATGTACAATTCATTAGAACTTGTATCTATCTATTCATCCACAGTTCTGGATTAACTGTTGAGCAAAATGTATATGTGCTTAGGGTATCAAGAATCTACAGGTTTCTCGCAGTTTCCTTTGTTAAATCCTTATTAGTTGTTTAAATTGTTTAACAAGAAAGTTTAAATCTAAGATCTAATTTTTTTCTCTTATATATAGAGTTATTTTAAGCACTCAAATGATTCAATCATCCACACAAAAACTATGCAAGCCATGTTTCATTGGTAAAGATTTGGTTTTCTGAAGTTTATTTTTGTGGGAAAATGTATTTTTTCTAATACATTTTGATGTGTTTTAAATGAATATAACCTTCATTCCTTGTTGAATGTTCCATTACTGAAAATCTTGTCAGTTAAGCAATGGAGGGCCTAGGTGGGAGGAGGACCTAGGTGGGAGGAGGACCTAGGTGGGAGGCTGTGCACAGGGCATCAAGTAGCTTTTCAAGAGCCATGCAACAAGCACATGAAAGAATAATGATGGGCCCCACATGGAGAGACCACAAGACAGCACAGTACATCCAAGAAAGGACAAGAGTCAGGGACATCATAGAATCCATTAAAAATCTCAAATCGCAGTGGGCTGGCCTTGTTGCAAGAATGGCAGACAACCGATGGACATCACAACTCACGACATGGATCCCCCGAGATCACATGCGCAACTGAGGCCGGCAGAATTTTAGATGGAGAGACAAGCTAGACAAGTTCAGGAAGTACTGGCTCTGCAACGCTCATGATAGAGAAGTGTGGCAAATCCTGGGGAAGGTCTATGTCCAACGACAGACATTAAAAGACGGATGATGATGATGATGATGATAATGAATGTATCTATCTACAGTAGAGTTTCTCAACCTATTTTTCCCTATCGCTGCCTCCTTTTATTCATTTTTCAAAACAATCACGCCCACAAAATTCTTAATGAAATTAAACTGAATTTTTACTTACATTGTTGATTCAATGTGACCCTTATGCTTCATGGGAATTGAAGTTGAAACAATTTTCCATTCAATACATATTTTGTAATTCAAATGGGTGTAGCTTCAACTTATTTCTCGACTTCATACCAGCATTAAATAAAACATCCTCTATCCATTTGTATGAGACAGTCTATTGCCCCCTTCAGCTCAGCTTTTACTCCTCTTGGGGTGATATTGTCTGATCTACAGCAATGCCTCGATTAGTGCAGTTTTGATTAGTGTGGGTTTTAATGTAGTATGGTTAAGGTATTGTAGTACTAATTAATGTAACAAAGTATAAACTGAAAAGACCCTCAATAAACTAGACTGGACTCGGAGAATTCATACCACTGTCAACACCATTGTCGGGGAAGTAATTGTGTATAGATCCACCCAAAATTTAATCACTTCTTCAGTAGTATATAACACAACCTTTCACAAAATTTCACAGACATTCATTTGGAACTTTTGGAGATATTGTGTGAACATATAGCTACTATGTAGGGAAGGGAATTGTATATGAATCTATCTGTAGATTTAATCCATGTTTTTGTAGTCCATTACTCACACGCCTACTAAATCCCGTAGAAATTTGTTGAAAACTTTTGGATATATCATGTTGAAAGACATGAGCATATACATGAATGAAAAATAGCTCTCAATCAGAAAATAATTCCTGGATCCGCCCCAAAATTTAACCACCTCTTCCCTACACTATTTCCCACAAAATAAGAAAATTTAATTGAAATCCAGCAAGATATCATGAGGACATGCTGTTGGAAAGACAGATGGGAAGACGCGACCAAATACATGTCTTCAACTTTGTAGGCAAAGGTAACTATAATGAGACATTAACAGAATGGTTTTGAATGAATTAACTGAACTAATCAAGGTGTGACTCTATCTGTCTACCAGTGTGTCAATATCTATCTATCACACACGTACACCTACATATACAAAATAGTTCTTTTTGATTATGACTTTTGTCGTCTGCCATGACACTTTTTCTAATGTAAGCCTCGGAAGCTATACTTTCCTCCCTTGCCAATCAGAAACCATTTTTTTCATGGTTAGCTCATTCTATGGCCTTCTTGACACCTTCTTGCTATGGTACTACATTCCTTTATCAATGTTCAGTGAAAATGCGTCTCTGGTGGCATCTGCTCTTTGGTTAACATCAGCTTTTCCCATATAATGATAATCAAAGGGAAAGTAGAAATAAGTCTGGTTAGTCACTCAATAGAAACCATCAGATGACAAACGTCATTTGGCAGCATGCATTGCTAGGGATGATCAATTAAAAAATTGGAATGATCAATGAATAAGTTACACTTCTCGTACTTTGTTGGGCACTGATCACTAGAAAAGTCTGAATTTTTTTCAAAAAGAAGCATGAATGCTGCCAGACACAAACTAAAAGGCCAATTTAGCATGAACTTACATTGTAAATTGGACTAAAACTTGTTCAGATTTTTTTTTCCAGATATACCAAGGAGTTTTTATCATTCTGGCTCCATTGGTGAAACCTGTGTACCTGAAAAATACATGCATACTTTGTCAGCCAGACCAACTTAAAAACTGAAAAAACCTGCGTTGATGTTGACAGTTTTGGTTGACAGTTCTTCAGAGTTCAATAATGATCAATGTGAATTAAACGCTTATGCATTTCTTTTTATATTTTTCCCAATTTTTTCTAGATTGTTATCAAATTATTATTGTTGTTGTTGTTGTTGTTATTATGATGATGATGATGTTTTCCCATACCATTATTTGAAATCACAACTGTTAGATTGGGAGGCTGGTCTCTTACTGACCGAGCTAAATAGATTTCCAGTCTTCTCCACCTATGAAATTTATCTTACAAATATGCAAAGGTTTATTTCAATCTAATGAATAAATGCATTTATACTTGAAAGAATATATTTCTATAATTTTCTATTTATCATATATACAAAACAAAAATTGCTGAAATCATCTTGTTGGATTAAAAGTAGGAGTGGAATGTGACCCTGCAGCAGCTAGGCTTGTTAATACTTCTTCTTCTTCTTCTTCTTCTTCTTCTTCTTCTTCTTCTTCTTCTTCTTCTTCTTCTTATCATCATCATCCTCATCCTCATCCTCCTCCTCATCATCATCATCATCATCATCATCATCATTATTATTATTATTATTATTATTATTATTATTATTATTATTATTATTATTATTATTATTATTATTATTATTTCATTCTTGTCTTTTTTAAGAAACCATCAACTAAACAGTCACCAAAATGGTCAACATAGGTTTTTTCAGTTTTTAAGCTGGTCTGGCTGGCAATGGATGTATGTATCACATGTATAGGCTGCATCAGGCCACTAGAGGGGATGAAAATTCATTTATTAATCACCGCTACCCAGAACAGACTGGTTTAAACACAGCTGCTGGGCTTAAGTTATTCATGTACTCTGACATTTATATGTATCTATGTATCATGACTTTACCAAGCCAATAGCAGTCATAGCAGAAACTTGGAATTTTGTACACACATTACCTTCAATGATGAGGGAAAAAGATATTCCTCTTCAAAATAGATTTTTGTGGGGGGGGGGGTTCAGTATGCAATTTAGGTTTATGGTGAAATGATCACCCCCAACTCAGCATATATGGGTGGGGGTTATTCATAATTTCTCTTGGAATGCTAGTTCTTCATCATAAGTAGAAAAAACATTTTTTTTATCTTTTGAAAATCCTCTCAGCAAGGTTTTAAGTTTAAGTAGGATGTTCAATTTACAATGTAAGTTTATGCTGGATTGGTTCCTTAATTTGTGTTTTCAGCAGTGTTCACACTTATTTTTTGAAAATTCAGACTTTTTAGTGATCACCGCCCCAACAAAAGGCAGGAAAAGTAACTTTTTCATTAATCATCTCTTTTTCCAATTTTTTGATTGATTACCCCCAACACTGCGTGCAGCAGAAAAATATTGGTCCTGTGACAGTTTCTATTGATTGATTAACTAGATCCGTTTCATTCTTTATTTTCATTGCTTTCTTTTTTATCTTCTTCCTTCTATTGATTTTTCTTCTTTTTCTTTTCTTTCTTCATTATTTTCTTCTTCATTAACTCTTTCTTTTGTTTCTCCTTTTCCCTTAATCTCCTTCCTGTTTTGCTGTTTCTGTATTTTCAACTGGGATGAAAGTCAACTGGGAAAATTGAGTGTTAAGACCAATTTTCATATTGGTTAAGGAGTTAAGTAACGTGAATAGAGAGTGGTTAAAGAGAGATATGCAGCATTCTTTTTTTTATAATCGGGCTATAGAGTTGGCAAAGATAGAAAGATATGATATAGAGAGTGGACAAAGAGAGAAAAATATTTTTTTCTTTTTTTACACTACACTATGTCATATTATTTCTTTTTTTAGATCCTTTCTGGAAATAGAAAATACAAGAAAGAAAGAAAGAGGAGAGAGAAAGAAAGAAGACTTCATCTATATATTGATAACTATTGCATTTTGTACGATATTTTTATTTTTTATTTTTGATGCGATCATTTTTTTTCTGGATGGTTTAACAGCGATTAGCTTGAAAACTCTATTGGGAACAGTTAGATTCATTAGAGACACAAATGTAGACAAATGCTGTCAAAATATATATACATACCATGTCGCAGTTTTTAAATGGAGTCTGTTTTTTTTCTTCTTCCTCTTCTCTTGATACTTTTTGATCACTGTTACCCACAGCGGACCGGTTTGGACCATTTTTTATGTCAGGAATTGCTATTTAGATAATTTTAAGTAAAATGCGTATTTTTTTCAAATTTACAGTAATAAAATAAGTAATACTTTAAATTGATGTTGAAGATTAAAGTCATATTCAATTTATCAATAATATATAATACGTTTCTTTTTAGATACATCTGGAGAATCTAGATGTTTCTATGTGTTACAAGATGTAAACTTTGAAATAAATCTGGCTACACTAAGCTGGTGTAATTTGTGAGAAATTTACACTGGCAGTATTTGAACTTGGTGTATTTACCAATCCTCCCACCAAGATCAGAGATTTGTACTAAGATTTTTTAGCATGGGAACTCTCACATTGCATGTGGGTAGTTTAGAAAATTGCCTATTCCATTGGCCTATTGCTGTAGATATCAGAGTATGCTCACTGACCTTATCTCTTTCAGTGCAATGAGGAGGTACTACCTGAGAAACGGATCCCATAGGAACTGGACATCCTTATATTTTTGGCTTACCTCATCTAAAGACAGAGACCAGCCAAACAGTAAATCACTTCAAAAAGAGGAAAAAGGAGGTCTTTATTTAAGAGAATAGTATACATTAAAAAACACGTGCACTGTAAGGAGACTGTAATCTTATCTTGAAGATATTCTTCAACCCAACTCCCCAAGGGTCAAACAGATCGATCTCTATTGATCCTGAAATAGTATTTGAATTTGGTTCCTCAATACTATTTTTCAGGTTATAATCATTGAGCCACTCAGCACCTTAATGATAATATCTTCCTTCTTCTGGTGCAATGAACTCAGACTTTCATGACTACAGTCATCAGCAGCAGCCTTTTTATATCTGTAGTTGGGCATAGACCTTCCTAAAGATTTGCCAGACCTTTCAGTTCCACGCTTTGTGGAGCCAATATTTTCTGAATTTATCCAACTAATCACACCACATTTTATTTTTTGGCGACCACAATTTTGCTGATGATCTCTGAGGAGCTACGATGTAAGTTGTGATGTCCAAACATTCTTGCTGTATGATCTACCCATTGCCATTTAAGTTTTCTAATGGATTTTATTATATTTCTAACCCCTTTTCTCTAATATAACATGCTGTTTTGTGATTTCTCCATGTAATATTAAGAATCTTTTAGTGTGCATGTTGAACAGTTCTTAGTTTGAGAGCCAATCTTTCAATTAGGTTCCAGGTTTCAGCTCCCTCGGTGATTATCATAAGAATGTATTAGTTGTAGACCCTTCTTTTTAAATCTAACTGGATCTTCTGATTCTTGGAGGTTGAACATCTAATATTTTTGAGCTTACCATTATAGTTGACTAGTTCTGTTATCATCTGCCATCGATCATTGTGTACTAAACTAAGTCATTTTTTGGTCGATACCAGGTTTATCTCTAAGTGGAACCCTGCTTCCAACCCCAGGAATTTTTGTCATTGAGGTTCACTCCCTTAGCTATCATCACTGGTCTGACCCCTACCCTCTGACCCGTCTAGTTTGGTTGATCCTACCAAGAACATAAACTTCTGCCAGCATAGTTCCCTGGATCATTGACATATACAATATATACCCCATCCACTCCCCTTTTTTTCTGGCCATATCTTCGGGATCAAAGTGTAGTATCTGTTCCACTACAGAGCCTGAGGCGCAGTTACTGACACTTGCCCGACAAATGGGCTGAAGATTGGTGTGTGGGTGGTGCAAAAGACCGAGTGTGCTAGTGCAGTGTATCAACCAATGAGGTTTTACTGAGGTGGCCACTGCTAAGCGCATTGGGGAGCCTTTGGACTTGTCCTTGGGCTCTCCTATTATTACTCGGCTCCATTGCACTTAAAGGAGCAGGTCCCCTGGTGGACGCTTTCATGACGGAGGTTGCTATAGCTTCTACGGTTGCTTGGCAATCGAAGTCGCGTTGGTAGGAGCCATTTTTGGACGGATGGATCCTATTCTTCCCACGTTAAGCTCGACCTTGTGTCATATTTTGCTGCAGTGGGACATCGAATAAACACCCCCCCCATTGACATATACAAGTCACTCCACTGCAACAAGGTGATGATTTGGAGTATAATCAAAAGAAAAAAAAAGAGTTTTCAAACGATTATATAGATTTTTAAAATGTCTTTTAAAAGTCATTTTAAAAATCTATATTATCGATAACTTTAAAGTCTTTTATCATCAGCTACACTCAAATTTCTTAAAAGTGTAAGTAGTCCATTATGTTTGCAATCCTAGTTCGTATTTCAAATTACGATTAAGTCAAATCTAATTGTAACAAATTGATACTTCTACCAAGGGGGAATTTTTGAAAGGCAAAAAAATGGCAATGAATGATTTTCAGAAATATTGATTACTTAGAGTTAATCAGGTTTCACACGAAAAATAGGACAATATATCAAATATCTGTACTATGCATGAATGAATCACTGTTCTTGGTGTGTATATCAGAACTAATTCTCAAAAAATCATTTATCTTTTATCTAAAATTATCTTTTAAAGTTGATCTTTTATCTAAAATTAACTGTGAAAAGTGGATCATCAAAAATATCTTTGAAAAATAGATCTTTTTATTTGAAATTATCTTTGAAAAATATAACATAAGATTTGGGCATTGTTGGTCCAAAATGACCATTAAAACCTAAAATAGCACTTTTTGAAAAAACGAAAAAAAACTTTTTTTAAACGGTACCTCCTGGTGAACACATGTAAATTTTCAAGATTGTAGCCTCAGTATGTAACCAGGAGCACCCAGAGACTCACAGATGAGCAGAAAGAGAAGAATCTGTAGCCCATTGTGCAGGTTGGTCAGGCAGGCCATTTATGGGGCTATAGTGATTTGATTTGGTTATAGTCACTTATGGAGCTGAAACATGGAACCCAACCAAGAGACAGACCAACAAACTAAGAAGTATGCAACGTGCGCATGAGAAAATCATGTTCAACCTTACATGGAGAGATCACAAGACAGCACAGTATATAAGAAAGAAAACAGGTGTTCATGACATCATAGAAACTATTAAAAATCTCAAATGGCAATGGGGCGCCATGTTGCAAGAATGAAAGACAACCGATGGACATCATGTCTCACAACATGGATCCCCAGAGATCACATAAGAAACCGAGGCCGACAGAAGACAAGATGGCGAGATGAACTTGATAGATTCAGGAAATACTGGCTCCACGATGCCCATGATAGGAAATTGTGGCGAATCCTGGAGAAGGTCTATATCCAATGATGGACGTTAAAAGACTGATGATGATGATGATTATACAAATTATTTGAAAAAGCTTGGTCCCTGCTGGGAAGCAAGCAGAGTTTTAATGTTCCAGTTGTGGGATCATAAAAACGATATGGAAAATGTTTGGTTCGAAACTGAAATTAAGTAGTTCTTTCTTCCAGCTTGTTGACAAAAAGTTGAGAGAGAGAGTGACCCTTCTTCCCTTGGATCCAACATTGCAAATCGTCAGAGAATGTGTGTTGTTCGATTTTTCCTAGTGGTGATTGAATGTGATTTATGTGAGTCAAATCAACTGGCGCAGGTTGGAGCCCGTAAAGTAACCTGCTCTGGTACCTTCCTTGCAGGTACCAAGCTCTCCCAAATCATTTGTATGGTCAACTGAAGCATAAAAACTCAAATTTTGTGGAAAGGTTTTAGCACATCTATACTTTCTACAGTTGAAATTTCAGTTCAAAATCTCAATGCAATAAAAAGTTATTCTAAATTTCCCTTGTGCAGATTTGTTTGGAACACACAGTATGGAATCACCATAGACCCACAAATAGCCCAGTCAACCAACCAGCTACAAAGTGGGCTACAAATTCCTCTCTCTTTGCGCGTCTTAGTGTCTATATGTCTGCCTTTATGTGTCTCCGGGTGCTCCTAGTCACATTTTGAGGGTCGTAACCTGGAAGATTTGCATGAGTACACCACTACACACCATCTAAAAACTTGTTTTTCAGAAAGAAAAAAATGCTTCATTGGGTTTCAATGGTCATTTTGGATCAACAATGCTGAAATATTTCAGATAAAAGACCTTTTTTTTTTGATAATTTTAGATAATTTTTTAGACAATTAGTTCTGGTACTCCTGTGGACTATGGTGATTCATTTATGGGAGGTACAGATACTATTTTTCACTTTATTCATAGAAGAGTTCCACTGTCATTTACGAGCAGTTTCCAGCGGTTTAGGAATGTAAGAATGGAAAAAAACTGCCTTTGACATATCTCATAATGAACGCTGAACAAAGGAATTCAATCAGTATATATTGGAAAACCAATAAATCAACAGCTTACTAATTGTGCTGTCAAAAATCTGCTAGGGTATTGTGAAATGAAATGCACGAAGAATCCAAGATTGTTTTTGATAAAATCATTAATATCAAACCTGGAAATCAGTATTGGAATGTTAAACAAATTAACAGGTCTGGTTAGTCACTCAATTGAAACTGTCACATGATCAACATCTCTTAGCAGCACACCGTGAAGGGGATGATCTAATCAATCAAAAAATCAGAAAAAGGGGTCATCAATGAATAAGTTACTTCTCTTGCCTTTTGTTGGGCATTGATCACTAAAAAAGTCTGAATTTTCAAAAAACAAGTCTGAATGTTACTGGACACAAACTGAGGGGTCAATTTAGTATAGATATACATTCCAAATTGAATCCTCCACTAAATTTATTTAGGGGTGATTTAAAAAAATCAAATGTGTTTTATCTAGATATGATAAGCCCTTTAGCTCTGTTGATACGGCTTATATGCACAATGCATATGTAGACGGTCAGCCAGCCAGCTAGATTCACATGAAAACTGAAGAAACCCATGTTGATAGGTTTGGTGACCATATTGTTTGACAGTCTCTGATTAAACCTCCATTCTCTCTTCCTTTTTGTCTTTCTTCCTTTCTTTTACTGTTTTTGCTTTTCTCTTTCTCTCTCTCTTTATGTTATTCTATCTTTTAACTGATCCACAATTGACTTTCTAAATCTTCTTTCTTTCTTTCTTCTCCTTCCTTTCTCTTTTTTTCATTGTCCCTTCATTTCTGCTTCTCTTTTACTTTACACATAAATCTCTCTATCTTTCCCCTCTCTATTTTCACCATTTTCTCTTCTTCTTTTCCCCTTCAATACCTCTACCACTTTCTTTCTCCCTCTTTCTCACTCTCTGCAATTTCATCTCCATTTCTTATCATGTCAAAAACCATCAATTAAAACTGTCACCAATTCTGTCAACTGGTTTCTTCAGTTTTCAAGTTAGTTTGGCTGGCTGACTATGAATGTATAACACTTACTGGCAGAAGCAATGGAACTACAGAGTTGAAAATTTCAACATATAATCTTTATTGTACATAGAAGAAACGATTATTTTGTTCTTTGAAAATTTCCCCCTAAATAAGTTTTTAGTGGGAGATTGAATTTACAATGTAAATTTAAGCATTCTTTTGCTTGTGTCTGGTAGCATTCAAGCTTGTTTTTTGAGAATTCAGACTTTTTTATGATTACTTTCTAACAAGAAGTAACTTATTCATTGATCACCCTTTTTTCCTCTTTTTTAATTGATCACTCCCAACACAGTATGCTGCCAAAAGACATTGGTTATGTGATGGTTTCTATTCTTGTTCTGTTCCCCCTGGAAACATAGCTGTGACATCCATGGTCATCTCATAATTATTTCATCATTATACTTTGTTATTCATTCCTCCCCTGACTAAGACCCCCCTCCAATTCCTCACCTAGCCACAGTTCTTCCCCTTTGGGAAATCCCTCCCCTTGGAACAAAGTGCTTCCTGTTCAAAATCAAATTTTTTATTTTCATTCCTTTTCTCATCAATATTTTTTCTTTTTTTCTCAATTTTTTCACAAACTTCACTGAATGTACAAAACATTTCTTTCTCTATTTCATTTTCTTTTTGTCTTTCATTCCTCTCTCTTTAAATTTCTCCGCGCATCTCTATTAGACACTTTTGAGTTGGTTGGTCTGTCGGTCTGTTGTTCAGTCGGCCCCATTTATGTTAAACAACAGCAACAGGAAGGAAGGAAAAGGTGTGACATCATTAAAGGTGTGATGTCGTTAATGCTATGATGTAACAAAAGAATGTTCAAGTTAGGCATTTTTATATTTAAAAAAAGTCATTTATGATTTTTATGGAAAATAATGCTTTCAGAATATTTCCAAACTGCAATATGTATGAGAATCAATTGACTCAAAGAAAGACTACTTGCCCCCCTTCTTCCTCCTGCTACTACCACTATGGATGGTGGACACATTGTTGAACCTATGGTTCTTGTTTATGGTCTGTAAACATCTTGCTCTCTTTCTCTCTGTCTCTTCACTCCACTCTCTCTCTTTTTCTCTCTCCTGTCTCTTTTTCCTTCATTCTCTCACATTTGTTTTTTTCAGGCATTATTTATGAAACTCTTTCAAACTTTCATCTTTCTATCTTTCTTCCTCTATATGAAAATGTCAACCCAAATTGTTAATATAAGTCAGCATAGGTTTCTTCAGTTTTTAGTGATTCTGGCTTGCTGATTGTATATGTTGTGCATATAGGCCGCTCCAAGAGAATTGGTGAGCGGAAAATCTAAACATTTACTCCTCATTATATCTAGAAAATATGCATAGTTTTTTTTTAAAATTTCTCCCAAATAGATTTTTAAAGGGGGCTTCAATTTACAATGTAAGTTTATGCTAAACAGGTCCTTTAGTTTGTGTCCAGCAGTGTTCACAAGGCGAAAGAAGTGATTTTTTCATTGATCAGCTCTTTTTCCAATTCTCTAATCATCCTAACATGGCATGTTGCCAAAAGACATAGGTCACATGATGGTTTCTGTTGAGTGACTAACCAGACCTATCTATTTTCTATTTTATTCTTTCTTTCTTTCCTTTTCCAATCTTCTTTCTTTTCTTTTCTTTCTCTCTCTTTTTCTCTGTTTGTTTTATAGTCTTGCTACTACATCCTTTCTCCTTTTTTTCCAGCTTTCTTTCTTTTTTTTACCAACTGACCTGTTGACCAACTAGCCGAGTGAGCTGCAGATTCTTCTCTCTATGAGTGTCTGTGTATCTGTGTGGCTACCTTTTATGTGTCTATCTATCTATGCGTTCATGAGTGTATTTGTGTATGTGTCCCTGGGTACACTTGGTCACATTTTGAGGGCTACAACCTTGAAAAATTGCATGAATACACCACTAGGTACCATCTAAAAACGCTTTTTTTTTGGTCTTCAGGTCATTTTAGGACCCACAATCCCCAAATCTTGTGCTGGTATCTTTTTTTTAGATAATTCTAGTTAAAAGATCTATTTTTTAGATAATTTTAGATAATTCTTTTAGATAATATGTTTTGGTTCACTTATGGAGTGATTTATTTATGTGAGGTACAGATATCATTCTTCTCTTCATATAATCCTACCCTCTTTTTTCTCTCTTTTTCACTTTCTTTGCCCCCACCCCACATTTCTTATCCCAATCCTTGTATTCACAATCTTACTCATAGCTTTGAGTAAACATGACATTTTTATCTGCATTGCATCAAATCCACAATCTCACCCCACCCCCTGAGTCACTCAATCCCAGCACTCCCCGTCATATATCTACACTCAAGAGAACTCATAAAATCTACCAGCAGATAAGATCATCCAAAGCCCATGACTAGTAGTATTAGTAATAATCTGATTCTTCGAAGAAATTTCGGACAAGACTATTACAACTATCAATTTATTAGGTGTAAACAAGCAACAATACAATGAAAGAAAAACTAATAAAAATTCGTAGTAATGAAAATACGTTTTTGATAACTTAAGACTATTATGACTACATATAGTGGGTGTAAATAAGCAACAAAATTAAGATGAAAGAAAGACTAGACAAAAATAAATAATAATGGCAATATACCATCTAAGGAATTCAGACAAAGCTTCTACTATAACTAAGAGTAAATAAGCTACATAAATAAAAAGAAAGAAAGACTACTTAAAAATTAATAATTAGGGTTGAATGAGGCCCAGAACTACAACACGACAGTAGGGCTCTTCAAGTATCCTGAGGTTCTCTTACGGTAGGGGTATATAATCGTAGTATATAAGGGTAAAATCGTGTGGAATTTTGTAACAAATCTTTCACTGCATCGTGTTGGTCTCATAGACACCAAGCCCAAAAGAGAGTTGAATTCTGTAACAAATAAAGCAGATGACAGAAATAGATTACCTTTGTTTGTTTCTTAGTTACACTGAATAATGTGTTTGCAAATTAGGGTTAAAACTCAGTTTAGCAAACCAGAGTAATTTTTTGTGGAAATACATTTTTTTCTACTAAAAATTGAATAAATAAAAATATTACTTATCTTATCAAAAACATCATCTTATTAATATAGATTATATACATCTACCTAGGACAACAAATCTCTGTGAGACCCTCAAAAGAGGAGGGAATCAAGCGAAGAATCCATTTAGGATGGCAAGCCTTCGGCAGAGCAAGCTCAACTTTCAAGAACCAGATGATCCCAATAATC
Source organism: Thysanoteuthis rhombus (assembly GCA_963457665.1). NCBI lineage: Eukaryota > Metazoa > Mollusca > Cephalopoda > Oegopsida > Thysanoteuthidae > Thysanoteuthis > Thysanoteuthis major. The sequence continues at coordinate 8,667,958 of OY735240.1, read as the reverse complement.
CTAAAAAGAAGAGAATACAACCAATACATTCTCCTTATAGTCACCTATGGTGCTGAAACATGGAACCTAACCAAGAGACAGGCCTACAAACTGAGAAGTATGAAACGTGCGCATGAGAAAATTACATGGAGAGATCACAAGACAGCACAGTATATAAGAAAGAAAACAGGTGTTTGTGACACCATAGAAACTATTAAAAAACTCAAATGGCATGTTGCAAGAATGAAAGACAGCCGATGGACATCATGTCTCACAACATGGATCCCCAGAGATCACATAAGAAACCGAGGCCGACGGAAGACAAGATAGCGAGATGAACTTGATAGATTCAGGAAATACTGGCTCCGCGATGCCCATGATAGGAAATTGTGGCTAATCCTGGGGAAGGTCTATGTCCAACGATGGACGTTAAAAGACTGATGATGATGATGATATCAACTAAAATACTACTGATTTCATTGAGTTGATCAGGATCATGCTTGAGTTTAATATGGTGTTGCTGTAAGTTTCTGCTTACTTCTTCTAAACATTATGGTTCTTCTTCCAATCTTTTTTCTCTTCTCTGTCTAAATGTTTCTTTTCTAAAGTATTTCTTCAATATGCAGAGAAAAGTGAGTAACATTTATGGAAGTTTGGATAATTTAAGAACCATAAACTGTTTGAATTTAATGCTATTTACCAAACCTTATCCAAAATACAAGTACTGTTTACACTTATCATGTCATTAATAAAGAGCATTCAAGTTTAAAATAGCATTTAAAAGAATTTGACTTATCTATTAAAAATTATTTAAACCAGGTAGAAGTGTCAAAATATACAGATTTTAAATGCTTAGGGCAAGGCCACGTGTTGAAACATTGGGAGATGAAGGTATGGCTGCTTAGCTATGAGTGGAGTTTTTAGCATCTGGCCTAGCTCCCAACTTTCAAAATATGTGCATTTTGATGTCTGTACCCGGTTGTAACTTGTAGAATAACTTTGAGAATAGTGGCTACTTTTATTGAAAATTATGGACATTAGCTTTTGATATGGTTCCTATAGTGAGTGAAGGAGAATAGTAATTGTAGTTGGGTTCTGTGTAGAGATGAGATGGTTTAGTTGTTGGAGACAAAAGATTTTGTCTCCACATGTTTTGTTTTTACCACCACGTGCTGATGTCACTGGCAGTGTTGAAAGAGGAAGGAGGAAGGAGGATGATAATAGCCATGACAGAAGGGAGAATTTAGATGCCGCAAGTATGGATATGGACGGAGAGATTAAACAGAGTTCATAATTGTAATAAAGACATACAAATGATGAAACAAACAAATAAAATATACATTTAATGAAGAGACATTTATAATGACACAAGGTTGAAAAGAAATACATATAAAAAAACATTAATAGGATCGATAGTGATAGAAGCTGTTTAGATTGAATTACGTAGCATCTTTATAGAGAAGAAGGGAGTTGGATATCATGTTATTTCTATACATTAAAATGAATGAATTAAAAACAGAATGATTAGTTATGGAAACAAATGACATTGCAAGTTTAATGTCATTCAGTTTATCTATTGAATGGAGTCTGATTAGTACTGTCTTTAATAATGATTGGTAAGTTTGACTAGGCTAGATTATCAAAAGTTGGTTGGTTCAGTTTTAGGCACAAGGAACTAAAGGTGTGAAGTGATAAGTGAATTGATTGCAGTGTTTGTGTTGAATCGCCAAAAATGAGATAAGTGAAATAATTGCAGTGTTTGCATTGTGTAGCCACGAAGCTCTTATGGATTCTCACATTAAGGAAGATTAGTAATAAAAGATGATATATACATTCTCAGTCAAAGAATGGAAACTATGCTGGCAAGGAGGTTAGTGAGAAGGAAAGGAAGAAAGAGAGGAAGTAACTAACTAAGAAAGCCAGGGCAAATGAGCGAGTGAACACATGCAATCAAAACTTTTATAGACAGTAACTAAGGGAATCTATTTATCTACTGTCCCACCACAGCGGAATTTGACACAAAGTTGGGCTTAACGTGGGAAGAATAGGTAACCTCTTCCAAAAATGGCTCCAGCCACCGCGACTTCGATTGCCAAGCGACCGTAGAAGCTAAAGCAACCTCCGTCACGGAAGCGTCCACCAAGAGACCTGCTCCTTTAAGTGCAATGGAGCAGTGCTGCTCCGGAGAAACTGACCCCCCACAGCTGGGCCGAGTAATAATAGGAGAGCCCATGGACTAGTCCAAAGGCCTCCAATGTGCGTAGCAAAGCGCAGCCTCAGTAAAACCTCATTGGCTAACGCTTGCACCGGCGTACTCGGTCTTTGATGCCAACCAGCACACAAGCTCCGGCCCATTCGACGGGCAAGTGTCAGTACCGACTCCTCGAGCTATGCCGTGGAGCAGATACTACACTTTGATCCAAAAAAAAGCCAGAAAAATGTGAGGGACAGTAACTAACAAAACTGATATCTTGCATATGTGGCTGGAAATAAGGTTTCATAGCTAAAGCTAATATTTATTCATTTTCGTAATTGATTTTAGCTAAAAATAAAGGAACTGCTATAAGAGAAAAATTCCAACTAATTTGGCTCTAAAAATCAACATTTGTAGCGATTAAAGCAGTAATCATAATTATTCGATCATTCATCGATTCAGTTTTCTTGCCATTGTTTTGAATTTGCTCTCTTTATTTTTTGATTTGCTTGCTCTATTTTCAATTTGCCTGTTTTATTTCCTGATTTTCTTGCTTTTTAAAAAGAAAAATTGCTCGCTTTGTTCTGTAATTTGCTTGCTTTATTTTTTAATTAGCTTGCTTCATTTTTTAATTTGCTTGCAGTAGTTTTTAATTTACATGCCAGTTTCTGATTTGCTTATCCTATCTTGTAATTTGCTCAAGAAATGTGTAGAATAAGATTACAAGTTGAAACATGGAAAGTTTAAGTTGAAGAATCTTACCTTATCACGTATATTTTGGGAAAATAAATGGCTAGGCATGGCCATATGTTTTGAGTCTTGTTCAAAGCCCATGTTCGGAATACTTATACCCGTAGAAGATGATGGGATTATTTCTGTGTTACTGGTCTAGTTAGTCACTCAACAGAAATCGTCATGTGACCAATGACTTCAAGTGGCAGTCCATGATGGGGGTGATCAAATAAAAAATTGGAAAAAGTTTATGAATAAGTAAATTACTTCTCTAGTTTTTTGGTGGATCACTAAAAATCCAGCTGGGCACAAACTAGAGACCGATTTAGCATAAATGTACATTGTAGATTGAACTCTTCACTGAAAACGTTTGGGGTGAATTTTCAAATTACAAAAAAAAGTTTTTTCTAGACTTAATAAGGAGTAAATGTTTAAATTTTCAGTTCTCTAGCTCCATTGGTGCGGTCTGTATGCATGATACATACCTACATAACCAGTCAGCCAGCAAGACTAACTTAAAAACTGAAGAAAGCTATGTTGACAGTTTTGATTGACGGTTTCTAATATATGGATAATCTCTGGATTAGTGCTACACACTTTTCTGACCCCCATTTTCCTCCATTTGGCTTTGTACACTACTATATCCAAGATGTAAACAATAGTGAATAAAGTTGTAATCAGCTGCAGCCATTCGGCTGCGCTTGCTGCTTGCTTGGTCAGTTGCTAAGTTAGATTCAACCAACTTTCAATCAGTGCAAGATTGGTTTAAAGGATATCCTATTAGTCCGTTCACCTGCAGTTTGAGGACGTTCAAATTATGGCAGGGTTAAATTGATTTTATATATTTGCTTGCCTAAGCATGACACAAACCAACCAATAGACAAACTTGCTATCACAGTAAATAATTGAACAACCATAGCATCAAATTTGAAGTCATATAAATGAATGTGGCCAGAATAAATTCTACTTATAACATCATATACATTTTAACTGGAAAACATCTTGAATAGAGTAAAAAAAAACATCTAGAAACATCTAGATTCTCCAGAATCTAGATGTTATTAATAAACCCATTCAAAATAAGGTCCAAAAAAGCTTTTTTTCCCTAAATCAAAAAAACATTTTTAGAAAGGGTTTATTGAAGTACTGATACCTATTTTCAAGTCTTTAGACTCTTTAGAACCTTTCACCACTTTTGGTGGCTATGGTTGTTCAACAAACTGAAAAAGTGACAATGGCTTTTATATAATAAGAAGATAACAACCGAAAGAACAGATCAATCAAAAATTGTGTGGGAAAAATAATAAGATGAAGGAACTTGTCAAAAAATAAAAATAGGTGAAACAGTATAACTTTAACACCGTTCGACAAAGCCTGGCGTCGCTTCTCTCAGACGAACAGGATAAAATCCGCGGTGCATAACAAGACTAATTCTAATAATCAGATTAGTGAAAAACGATGCCTTGGTAGTATCAGATTTGTTGCTATTTAGATTTTGCTGTGAAGTGTATATCATTGAAGAATCGTAGCCATCAAAGATGGTGATAGGTTCTATCCTATATGTGAATGTGTTAGTAAGATAATGTTTGCTTGTGGTTCCATTCTGTCTAGAGACTTCGAAAAATGTTATTTTTTTATTTTTGAAAGAAAAAAGCTTTTTTTATTTTTTAGGGGCCTAATTTTGACGGGTCAATTAATAACATCTAGATTCTTTTCTTATTTTAGATCTTCTCCAGAGGAGAATGCCAATGATGTCATCATCATCATCATCATCATCATCAGTCTTTCAATGTCCATCGTTGGACATAGACCTTCCCCAGGATTTGCCACACTTCTCTACTATGGGCGTTGCAGAGCCAGTACTTCCTTAACTTGTCTAGCTTGTCTCTCCATCAAATATTCTGCCAGCCTCGGTTGCGCATGTGATCTCGGAGGATCCGTGTCATGAGTTGCGATGTCCATCAATTGTCTGCCATTCGTGCAATATGGCTAGCCCACTGCCATTTGAGCTTATTCTGACCATATCTATTCTTCAATGGAATTTTTCTTACATTACTTCAAATTTCGATGGTATGATTGTTCAATCATTAACTGGGATGGTGAGTCCTACATATTTTTGTACTGTAGAATAAAAATTTTAGTTTATTTCTGTAATCTTCTTATGGAGCATAGGGCTGCAACCACTCTGTAGCGATTTCAGTAGCCAGTTGGATTTTATGGAGTGGAGTGGCTAGCTCCACATTCAACTGACCCTTTATCTTGAGGAGGGATTAAAAAAATGTCTTTTTCTAGATATAATAATGAGTGATTGTTTAAATTTTCAGTACTCTAGCTCCATTGGGGCAGCCAGTATGTATGACACATACATATATATTCGTAGCTAGACACCCACTTGAAAACTGGACAAACCTGTATTGACAATTTTGGTGACAGTTTTGGTTGATGGTTTCTAATAGTCTTCAAGACTATATCGCGAACAATTAGGAAGGTGTCCCTAGATTTAATAGTAATTTCACCCGCATAGGTTTTTAGTGAGGGTGTTCAATTTACAATGTAAGCTTATGCTAAATTGATTCCTTAGTTAGTGTCTGGTAGCATTTAAGTTTTTTTCAAAATCTGGACTTTCATTAGTGATTGCTGCCCAACAAAAGGTGAGTGAAGTAAGTTATTCATTGATCACCTCTATTTCCAATTTTTTAATTGATCACCCCCAACACACCAAGTTGCTTAAAGATGTTGATCTCATGACGATTTCAATTAGGTAACTAATCAGACTTTTATCAATTGTAGTTTTTAGAAGCGGGAGTTGTTGACTTGTTTCTCCTTCCTGTAACTATAACAAGAACAATCTTCACCCAATTTAGTGAAACTTGTCACTGTTCATCTGCCTTGTCACGTTAAACCAAATAGATGTATAAAATTAACACTTTTCCTGTTATAAATATGCAAGTGCTTATTTCATTCTAATAACTAAATACATTTCAAACATTAACATTTCCAAACTGTGATTTGAAATCACAACCAAGTGATTGGTAGGAAGCTCTCTTACCAACTGACAGAAATATATCTACAAAAAATTTATGTTACAAATATGCAATGGCTTATTTCATTCTAATAAATAAATACGTTTATACTAGAAAATATATATTTCTACAATTTTTTATTCATCATATACAATACAAAAGTTGCAGTAATCATCTTCAGTTGGAACATGAGTAGAGTCTGACCCTGCAGCAGCCAGAAAACGTAAAGTATGATATCGATGCATAATACCAGCTATGACATATGGATGCGACACCTGGGAACTTACAAAACCACTCAAAAACAAACTCAAAATAATATAGAGAGCATTGGAAAGAGAAGTGTTAGGAATACCTCTTAGTGATAGAAGATCAACATGGATCTTAGAGAGAAGGTGAAGGATATTGTAAAAGTAAGCAACAAAAATAGAGATGGGCCAGGCATGTAGCAATAAGAAAGGACAACAGATGGAGCAAAAGGCTAACTGATTGGTGCCCACGGGGCAGTAAACTCAGCAGGAAAGGGCCAGACACAAGATGCAGTGATGAGGTGAAAAAATTTGCCAGTCAGACATGGCAGAGATAGGCGCAACCTCACTTGTCATGGAAGGAGATGAGAAAGGCTGTTGCCCAGCAGTGGACTGATAATGGCTGCAGCTGCTACTGCTGTTATTTTTTTTACTCAATATTGTTCATGTATGCTGACTTTTGTTCTCATCTTGGTTTCTTTTTTTGAACCCAACGCTTCAGCCATTGTACCCTACACCCATCTTCAGTCAATGTGTGAATGGATTTTTGACTCTTGAGAAAGGGACGCCTCATTTCACTGATTGTCCAGAATGCTTGTATTCCACTGTCGAATATTGAATGTGGTTGAAGACAGCTGTAGGATACAATGGCCGAAGTGTGTTCAAAAAATGAACCAAGATGAAGACAAAAGTCTGCAAATCACTTTACATAATGACATTCCCTCAAAAGATTCAGACAAACAATACTCTTCACTCATTTTCTTTGTCTATTAAAGTTCTTTTTTGTTATTTTGATAAAAAGTGTAGAATTTGGATCTGTTTTCTGTGCACAAATGAAGAAAAAAAAGCAATGTTAGAAATCACTGACATGGGTTGTTTCAAAGCATGAAATTAACTGGAAAGCTCTTGAAGAGCATTTACCCCTGTCAACACCATTGTCACTAAAAATTGAATGATCAAGTCGCCAATCTAAAACCATACTGTGACAAAAGCTTGCAATAATTGTTTGAAAAGCAACTATAATGAATACCAACTTTTAATCTGACAATCTAAACTCTTCCTCCTAAGTCATCAAAAATGATGGCATTTATGAAATTTGTGAATACATGTGTTACTTTAGATACATGCATAACAGAGATTTGCATGGCAGTGAGCTTGGGGAATAGCATTCTGTTGACTAAAAATGAATTTTCATCATATTTTGTTTCTATTACTTAGAATTTTTTTTATTCTCCTTTAAATCCAGTATTTTTATTATATCATCATGTTAGTTTCGATCCTTAGCAAAACAGAAAACATCTGCACATGGCTGATTATAATATACATGGATTGATTATCGGTAGAATTTACTACCCATAAAAAATCTTCATCTGTCTCCTCATGAAAGTTGTATATAGCACAATGTAAAGTTTAGCATATGAGAGGGTAGTACCAAAATTGTCTGGTTCCCCTGAAATTTCCCTATGGGATACCTCAGGCATCAGGGATTGACCCTGACCTAACATCTTCAAGCAAAGTCTCTGAGAGGGGAATTTATCATAGAAGGATATATTTTCAAAGGTTGAAGGGATATTTTTTAAATATATCTTAGCAGCAATCCTGTTACCTACCCCCCTCTCCTGTGAGAATTCCTGAAGGAGGCAGATTACTCCTCCCCAGTGGATATCCATAATTCGGAATATAACTTGGTGGCTACCCTATTTCAAGATAGGTACCCCACCCACGGAGAAGGTACTGCACCCACTGCCATTTGTAGTGTAAGCAAGTACAACCTATTGTATGATCTTGATATGGTGCACTTGACCATTGACAGAGATGCATGACTTGGTAATGGTGAGACATGATGAATAATGATAGTCTTTTTATTTGGTAACATTAAGTTGGGGTTAAATAAAACAATCTTTAAAGATTCAAACTTTCAAATCCCCACATTCTAGGTAAGAAGCCCTAGTTCAGGGAGGTGGGGTCAAATGATGCCCTCTCCCCCAGAACGAAATCGATATGATTGAATTAATCCACGATACTCCAAAATCAGAAGAACCTAGAACTGACTGGTCTACTTGAAGATTTATAATAGATAATAGAAAAAAATTAAACTTATTTGATTTTTCTTCAATGTTATCATTTTTCTTGTAACTTTTTGAAGATATGATAAAATTGACAGCGCGTCTAAGTCAATTTTTTCGAATTATCTGCCCTTGTGGTTGTCGCCAGGCGGCAGCGTTGATTTTACGCCATCTTGATACAAAGTCAATGGTTTGAAACTGTGGCTTGAACTACGACTTAAAGTGAGTTAAATTATGTATATATCCATTGATAATTCTTATTCTGCACATATTGAAGATGCATGATCATTGAGCTTTAATTTGATACCAACATACTCACCTCAGACCCATAAAATCATGATATAAAAAAGTATTGAATCTATGATAAACTCGTTAAAACCTTGCCGCTATTGTATTTTTTTAAAATAGGTAAAAAAAACCTGCTTCGTTTTCGGTTTGTTTATTATTTTTCGGTGGCTTGAGAAAGGATTCGATAATTCTATAGACATAAGGGATTGGCTAATTGTGTCAATGATGCTGTCTCCGAGTGATTTTATTGTTTACCGTGTTGATAATCTATATACCTTTTAGTGTTATTAAATGTTTCATTACTTCCTTCCTTGTTCCGGACTTCTCGGGATTAAGTTCGTTATAAAGAATCTTGTTCATTATAAAGCTGATTCGTTGTACAATCTTACTGAGATATATTTTTGTCTGTAGATAATAAATATTCCACGTATGGCAAATAATTGTATCTTCTGCGCGTAATTTTGTGAAGATTATCGCTCTGTTCACGAACAATGAACACGTGTGTAAGTGTATACACGGCATGTTTAAATTCTCTCTATAGAAAACCATCTCTCGAATGGCACATTTATAATAATTTTAACCGTGTATTAGTCCATAAATATTTTAGGTTTTTATCTTGGATATATATGAAGAGTATTCGTAAATAAATTTGAAAGAAAATACTGTATTGGTTCGTTAGTTTTTTTTTACCGGCATTAACCGGGGGTTAGAAGTTGTCGTAATTGAAAGCTTCACGTGAGCGGTTTTTCTTGTATGGATACCCAATCGAGAAAACCTTGGTACAAGTATGTTATTGTTGGTAAAAATCATGGCCTCTGCTTGTTGATACTTATCAAATCTTCAACTTTTTGCCTGAGATTTCTGGTGTTTATCGCTGGGGATCAAGTGACAATCTCTAAACCTTCCAGTCCTTGACGGTCATACCGAAAATCTGCTCTGTTATTGTCCGAATCGTTGTTAAGATTCGGTTTTTAACATCACTCGTAGAAGAAAATGATTTTTTTTCAATTCAAAGTGCTTTCAATTAGATCCTATCACCATCTGGACGTCTGTTAGTTTTTAGAAACCTTTTTTTGAAAGGTTTCTCGAGGGGTATGGTCTATTTACAATGTAACTTATGAATGATTAAGTGAACGCATAATATCTATCATTTTTACGGAGGCACGACTTACATGAGTTATCCTCTCCTTCTTCCGGTTATTTTCCTGAATACCCTCAACCCTAACCCTAAAAAAAATTGAATAATTCTAATATTTTAAATTTAAAAAAATTATGCAGTCATTTTCTGTTGCTACCCTTATAATGTTGACAACAACTGATTTCGAAAATTGTAGTATTGTAGACTTAAGCTATAGATATAATTGGCAAACATGAAGTTTTTAACCGTCATTATTTGATTTGAAACTTTTTTACTCTCATTGTCTTTCCTAAATACCTTAATAACCAATTCCTTTTTTTTTTTTCATGAATTCTCTTATTTCTCTATTTTAATGCGACAATTCAACATCAAAAGTGCTAAAATTTCACTCACCGGCATAAGCCCAATATTAAAAATAGTGCAAAAATAAAAGGAAACAGGACTCAAGTGTCAAATCCAGTTCCATTTGAATGATCCTAACGTTTGCCGTGAAATAGTGTGCATGTTTTTCCTGCACAGAGGTATTTATTAGTTTCCCAACGAGGGCGGAATGAGACTCAAGGTTGAGTTTCAAGTGGGGGTCCTCACGCATGTGTACTGTACAATGTTCAAGAACTTGTTCAGTTCCTTCGGCACTACTTTTTAGGACACCTCGGACAAACTCTGGCCCTCTCCCCTTTACTTTCCACTTTTCCCTCATCTCCTTTCTCTCATTTTTTTCTCTCCCCCCACCTTCTTGTCCCTCCTCACACCTCTTTGTTCTTTGTCCTAATGGTTTTCTCCCACCCATTTGTCCTCATTGTCTTCTCCCCTCCTTGTTTGTCCTCATTGTCTTCTCCCCTCCTTGTTTGTCCTCATTGTCTTCTCCCCTCCTTGTTTGTCCTCATTGTCTTCTCCCCTCCCTGTTTGTCCTCATTGTCTTCTCCCCTCCTTGTTTGTCCTCATTGTCTTCTCCCCTCCCTGTTTGTCCTCATTGTCTTCTCCCCTCCCTGTTTGTCCTCATTGTCTTCTCCCCTCCCTGTTTGTCCTCATTGTCTTCTCCCCTCCCTGTTTGTCCTCATTGTCTTCTCCCCTCCCTGTTTGTCCTCATTGTCTTCTCCCCTCCCTGTTTGTCCTCATTGTCTTCTCCCCTCCTTGTTTGTCCTCATTGTCTTCTCCCCTCCCTGTTTGTCCTCATTGTCTTCTCCCCTCCTTGTTTGTCCTCATTGTCTTCTCCCCTCCTTGTTTGTCCTCATTGTCTTCTCCCCTCCCTGTTTGTCCTCATTGTCTTCTCCCCTCCCTGTTTGTCCTCATTGTCTTCTCCCCTCCCTGTTTGTCCTCATTGTCTTCTCCCCTCCCTGTTTGTCCTCATTGTCTTCTCCCCTCCCTGTTTGTCCTCATTGTCTTCTCCCCTCCCTGTTTGTCTTCATTGTCTTCTCCCCTCCCTGTTTGTCCTCATTGTCCCCCCCCCCTTGTCCAAATTGTCTTCTCCTTCCGTTTGTTCTAATTTTTTTTCCCCTCATTTGTCCTACTCCTACCCCCGTTAGTCTTCATTTTCTTCTCCCCACGTTTGTCTTCTTTTTCTTTCTCGCCCTCCGCGTTTGTCCTCATTTCCTCTTTGCTCCCCGTGTTTGTCCTCATTTTCTTCTCCTCCCCGCATTTGTCCTCATTTTCTTCTCCTCCCCGTGTTTGTCCTCATTTTCTTCTCCTCCCCGTGTTTGTCCTCATTTTCTTCTCCTCCCCGTGTTTGTCCTCATTTTCTTCTCCTCCCCGTGTTTGTCCTCATTTTCTTCTCCTCCCCGTGTTTGTCCTCATTTTCTTCTCCTCCCCGTGTTTGTCCTCATTTTCTTCTCCTCCCCGTGTTTGTCCTCATTTTCTTCTCCTCCCCGTGTTTGTCCTCATTTTCTTCTCCTCCCCGTGTTTGTCCTCATTTTCTTCTCCTCCCCGTGTTTGTCCTCATTTTCTTCTCCTCCCCGTGTTTGTCCTCATTTTCTTCTCCTCCCCGTGTTTGTCCTCATTTCCTTCCCCCCCCCGTGTTCGTCCTCATTTTCTTCTCCCCCCCCGTGTTTGTCCTCATTTCCTCTTTGCTCCCCGTGTTTGTCCTCATTTTCTTCTCCTCCCCGCATTTGTCCTCATTTTCTTCTCCTCCCCGTGTTTGTCCTCATTTTCTTCTCCTCCCCGTGTTTGTCCTCATTTTCTTCTCCTCCCCGTGTTTGTCCTCATTTTCTTCTCCTCCCCGTGTTTGTCCTCATTTTCTTCTCCTCCCCGTGTTTGTCCTCATTTTCTTCTCCTCCCCGTGTTTGTCCTCATTTTCTTCTCCTCCCCGTGTTTGTCCTCATTTTCTTCTCCTCCCCGTGTTTGTCCTCATTTTCTTCTCCTCCCCGTGTTTGTCCTCATTTTCTTCTCCTCCCCGTGTTTGTCCTCATTTTCTTCTCCTCCCCGTGTTTGTCCTCATTTTCTTCTCCTCCCCGTGTTTGTCCTCATTTTCTTCTCCTCCCCGTGTTTGTCCTCATTTTCTTCTCCTCCCCGTGTTTGTCCTCATTTTCTTCTCCTCCCCGTGTTTGTCCTCATTTTCTTCTCCTCCCCGTGTTTGTCCTCATTTTCTTCTCCTCCCCGTGTTTGTCCTCATTTTCTTCTCCTCCCCGTGTTTGTCCTCATTTTCTTCTCCTCCCCGTGTTCGTCCTCATTTTCTTCTCCCCCCCCCGTGTTCGTCCTCATTTTCTTCCCCCCCCCCCGTGTTCGTCCTCATTTTCTTCTCCCCCCCCCGTGTTCGTCCTCATTTTCTTCTCCCCCCCCCGTGTTCGTCCTCATTTTCTTCTCCCCCCCCGTGTTCGTCCTCATTTTCTTCTCCCCCCCCCCCGTGTTCGTCCTCATTTTCTTCTCTCCCCCGTGTTCGTCCTCATTTTCTTCTCCCCCCCCCGTGTTCGTCCTCATTTCCTTCCCCCCCCCGTGTTCGTCCTCATTTTCTTCTCCCCCCCCGTGTTCGTCCTCATTTTCTCCCCCCCCCGTGTTCGTCCTCATTTTCTTCTCCCCCCCCCGTGTTCGTCCTCATTTTCTTCTCCCCCCCATTTGTCCTTATTTTCTCCCCTCCGTGTTTGTCCTCATTTCCTTCTCCTCCCCTCCGTGTTCGTCCTCATTTCCTTCTCCTCCCCTCCGTGTTTGTCCTCATTTCCTTCTCCTCCCCTCCGTGTTTGTCCTCATTTTCTTCTCCCCCCCCCGTGTTTGTTCTCATTTTCCTTTCTCTCTATTTGTCCCCATTTTCTTCCTCCATTCCCACTATTTGTCCTTATTTTTTTTCTTCCCATCGTTTGTAATTTAATCCCCCACTTTATTCTTATTTTTCTCCCCCCCCCCGTCATCCTTTTGATTTTGATTCTCTTCTGCCCCCCTTTTGATTTTTTTGATTTTTTCCTGCACCCCCAGTTTTAATTCGATTGTACCTCTGCTCCCCTTCGATTTGATTTCTCTCCTACCCCTTCCCTGTTTTTTCTTTCCCCTCTTTCGTTTATTCTACCCCGTTATTCCTTTTTTTCTCCCCCCTATTCATGTCACTTTTTTCTGCTCCCCTTTTCTTCTCTTTCTTCTTTGCTCCCCTCTTTGTTCTCATTTTTCTCATGTTCTTATTTTATTTTTTACCCATGTCTCTTTTTTTACCTTAACTCCTTTTCTTCTTCTCTTTGAAAGGGGTGACCTCTCCTCCTTTCTTTCTCTCCCTTTTTCTTCTTTCCCCTATTTCTTTCTCCTTCTCTTTTCTTCTTTCTTCTCCCCCCCCCCCTCGAAATGCAAATAAGAGGTACAATAAAGAAAAGATTTTGTAATAATCAAAAAACTAAGGTTGTGCCCATACCGAAGGTGCATGCTTGGAAGAGACCTGCCCTAATTGTCATGTAAAATAATTTCCCGCCCAAAGTATTTGGGTTACTTCTCTTCAGTGTTGCCAATTAAAAATTCTTATATTTGAATTCAGATAATTATAAAGAGTGGAAGTCAAGGGAGATAATTCATAGAAACTATGAGGAAAGATCTATAATCTGCCATTTTTATTAATTTTTTTCATCAGAATTCTTGAGAACCACTGATCCAATGTGTGATAGCTGGATATTTCAGTCATTTGCAATTGACAGGTTCCACCCACTACAATTCTCGATTGAGACTTCATAAGCTTTGATAGACTAACATGTGATCCACCTTTCGTGTAGTGTACGCATTACTGTTATGCTATTCTTGTCCCATCGGTCTTCCATACGACAAGATTGTGTCAGCCCTAGAAGACAGAGGACGTGTACTCCTTCCTTCCTGCTTTCTTTGTGTTACTGTTTGGAATAAAAATTCAATTTGTTTAATGGTTAACGATTTAAAATAAATCTGTTACAGAGCAGAGATTCAGATCGCAACCTTAGATTTTATATGTATCGATCTTTTGTATCCTGTAAATAATAACGATTTGATATTCGCTCCTCCCATATTTGATCAATGTTATTGTTGTGTAATAATAACGATTGCATTGCTTTCTTCGTAGAGTAAAGAGAAAACAAGGAAGTGCAAAGTAACCTTATTCCGATTTGTTAAATAAATGTTTGATCTGTTTTTGTTTTGTTTTTTCAATGTAATTTCTAAATCTTAATTGTTACATTTAATTGGATTTATGTGAGCAAAGGAATTAATAGCTGCCTTAAAAATTATTTTTTCTTGAATTGCAATTTTCTTATAACTGTTTTAGTGTTTTAAAATTTTGTAATATTGATTTATTTCGAATATAGATATCAGAATAAGTAACTGAGAACTGTTGAATTCTTGATTAAAAAAAATTCAATTAAGAATTTAATATCAAATGTTTGAATTCATTCATATTTTTCACTATCTCTGTCCCATAATAGTTGATACATCTGCATATAAAAGATCACTACTAAATGTATCATTATTATTATTATTCATTTATCGTTGACTGATAAATAATTATTTTCTTTCTACTATGTCCTTCTTGCACAAATATTGACCTAATTTATATTTTCTGAAAACCTTTTAATATTATTGTCAAAAAATCTGAAAAATAAAACAATCCCTGTTTTTTTCTGCCAACGAAAGGTATACAATTTTGAGAAAAAAAAACTGCTTTCGAAAGGAAGCGAAATCTCAATTCCTCTGTCGGGTCTACCGTGTCACGTGTAAATGTCACATCTTCCCTTAGCTTATGTACTCAGTCACCCTTCCCCCAACATGCCTTCACTGTCGGTGAGAAACCGTTGGATTCTATTGTGTAGTTTCTCTCTTACCCCCCACCCATGTGGCCTCAGAGGAGAAGACAATATATAGTAGCATACTTTTTCAAACCTACTGTATTTGTGGCATAGATGACCCGACCCCCCTCTTATTTCGATGTGGAATATTGAAGAAAAACTCATTTTTTTTAATGTTCAATTATTGACCAGGTTTTTGTTAGTTTTTTTTAACCTCTCCTCAAGTTCTGGCCAATGTGAGGCTAAAGACCGCAAAGACTGAGCCAATTTTTGGGGGAAAAGATGGTCTTGCACACCGTCAAATCCGGTATATCTCACCACTTACCTACCTACCTACCTACCTGGGTGTCAGTTTTTCGTTCGAGTATGTTTTAGGGGTGGATAACTAGTCTTGCTAAATATTGACTTGAATCCAGCAGTAGACTTGATTTTTGAGGAAAAAATTATTTCATTTTGTATCTTCCACTTGTGGAGAGTGGGGGGGGGGTGCAGGTAGACGGCGGACGCTATTTCCTTTCCTTTATTTATCTCTGTTGGGAGGTATTCGGTCGGAACCGTCTCCCTTACTCAATGGATTTCAATTAAATTTTGTGGAAGGGTGGGCAAGGAGATGAAAATAGATTGGTGAAATCTTGGGGCGGATCCAGGATGTTTTTCAGTGAGATTTTTCTGTTTATTTATTAATTTTTCCCCCAAGTATATGTTCAGGTCTGTCCAGCTGATAATTCCATAAATTTCGAGGAAATTTCTCTAAAGGATGGACAGTAGGCTATGGAAGAAGTGATTGAATTTTGGGGCAGATCCTTGCACAATTACTTCCCCTGACAATGACGTCACGGAGAGGTTTATGCTTTCTTGTTTTACCCTCAATAATCTACTACAACCCACTTCTGTGCGGGTCCTGTCAAAGTGTTGGACACATGTCTCCCAAGGAAGGAGACATGGGGGTGATTGGCTCTACCCTACCATGCTGACCCATGATGTATTGTTGCGGGTTGTGGATACACTGCTTACCCCGGGACAATAGTGTGACGTGAACATAAACTGTCTGCCGAGGTTTAAACTCCACTCACCAATTCTCCATCTTCTGTCCCATCAACCCCTTAGTTTATCACACCTAAATGCTTTGCCTAAATCACAAAACTTTTTGGACCCCCCCCCCCGTCCTTTTGCAGATTTAAAAAAAAAACTTGAAAAAAAACATGTGAGTAAGGATAAACCATTTTGAAATCAATTATGCAATTATTGGCTATTCTTATGCTTAAATTGTAGATTTTTTGATTTCAGAGATTTTACCTGCAAATCTGATCAGCCATCACCCCCAATTTTTCCTTGCATATGGGCCTGTATCTCTGATGCTTGTTTTAATTCTAATATATTGTAGTCTTGCGATCTCTCCATGTGATGTTTAGTGTGATTTTCTCCTGTGCACATTGTATGGTTGTCAGTTTGATGACCAATCCCTAGGTTAGTTTCATGTTGCAGCTCTGTATATGACTATTGAGAAGATGCAATGGTTGCACGCCCTTCTTTTCAAGACCAATGGGATCTTCTTCTTGAAGATTGGAATTGCTCAGCTGAAAGCATGTCAACCTGATTCTTTGTTACTTGATTTCTTCTTTTTCCAAAGATTTCATGCAGATTTGATGTCTCAGATGAAGTGCTCGATCCTTGAAGTATTAATTGCGATTGGCATGGTGGTAATAGTGCGGACAATAGAATCTACAATCTGGACTCCAACTCTGGTTGGGGCCATTTATGTTTACCACACTAATGCCTTTGGGAAAGACATGCATCCATCTCTTCTCCCCCTCAGCTATGGGTAAAATAGCTGGGTAGATTGGGCTCTTTAGCCTTGGGAAGGCAACCAGTCTAGGAGAAGGACAACTCTGATTCCAAACCAGGGAGTGGAGCCCCCATAAGACAGTTTGATGCCCGATTTGGTGTTCTTTCAGCTGATCTCACAGCCAATTTGATGCCAGATGTATCACTCTCTGCTTTCCCTTTGGACTACATGAGGAAGATTCTGACAACTGGGCATCCTGGGATCTATATGCTGTTCACCCAGGCATGTACACTAGAGGCTACCTTTCATTGTTGTAAGAGACAGAACTGAGGCCATTTTTGCATATGACATTGGTTTTATTGAAATTCATCTGACAAACTTTCTTCTCTTGTCTTGTTCAGCATTGAGAAGAGGAATATTCAGAGTATCAAGAATGAAAAAAAAAAATCATACCAAGTCAAAGTCAATAATCAATATATTTATTCCCAGTAATCTCATTTCCTAAACCTTTTTCATTACGACTTATAATCGAACAACATTTAATTGAAAATGAAAAATACTTCCCACATACTCATGTGGTGTGGATGTATGTATTTTAGATGGAGCGTTTGATTAGGGCTAGGTGATATGGATAAAAATTCATATCCCGGTATTGTCAGGCGGAATACCGATGTCCTTGTATTTTCAAAGCCACGAGATTTCACGAGAACTTTCATCAAAACAAGCTGAAATCAAAATTACAAAGAGTAAAAAAAGAGCATCTGTCTAAAAATGATGCTTTTTCAACTTTAACAAGAACATAAAATACACTGATTATTAGAAAATAGAACAAAAAATAATCTTCTGGTGAAGTAGATGGTTCTCTATCAGATTTCTGTGTTTCCCAATATTTTTTTTTTACAGGTTTTATGTGAGGGGAAACTAGTCTATTGACCACCTCAGGCTTCAGGCATCCCCTATGACAAGTTACTATGTTAAAACTGTTACTAAGAACCTTTTCAGAAGGGGAATGGTGACTGGTATTTCTTTGCTAGGTAGCTTGGTACTGTACTTGATGTTGCTTACACCATTCGAGAGGAGGATGGGGCTGGGATTGCGCGTACAATTTGGGATGTTGGCTGGCGATCCCAAGAAAAAGCTCTAAATTAGCTAAATCTGCATCATTGTGGCTATATCACTATTGCTCGATCTTATGCCGTGTTTGTAAAAATACCGGTAGAGTTGATATACCACTCAGCCCTACGTTGAATATAAAATCGTTGTACATTTTCCCCCTCATACCATTTGTTTTGCTGTAACTTCAATCACTTGATGTACAGAACTGCAGTAAGTGGTTGAGAATTCATGAAGAGAAAAGAACTCCTTGTTTTGATGAATGTTTTTGTATCCATGTGATGCCATAATGCCAAACATTCAATCTTTTTTGTTCCCTTGACACTAGTATCCTTTCCTCCTCTTTTTTTATGTTTGTACGTTGTTTGGTAATTTGATTTGGGAGAAACCATCAACCAAAACTGTCAACATAGGTTTCTTCAGTTTTCAGGTGAGCCTGGCTATCTCTCTCTCTCAACATATATAAGTCATGCATACAAGCTTCTCACATGTAGCTATAGGGGTGAAAATTCTAACTTTCATTTTAAAAAAAATTTTTTTTTTAACCCCCCCCCCCAGTTTTTTATGGGGGTTCAATTTACAGTTGAAGTTCATGCTAAATTGCTCACTTAGTTTGTGTGTGGCTGCAGTCATCCTTGTTTGCTTTTTTTTTCTTTTTGTTCTCTTATTTTATTTTTATTTTTTTTGAATTTTGACATTTTAGTAATGACTGCCTAATAATATGTGAGAGTAACTTATTCAGTGATAATCTTTTCTTTTGAAAATTTCTAATTGATCAGCATCCCCCCCCCAAGGCATGCTACCTCGAGACATTGATCATGTGACTGTTCATATTGAGTGACGAACCAGACCTTTTTGGTAATTTTTTTTTCCATTCATCAACAGTTGTTTTCTTTTTTTCTTTCTGTGGGTGATATGATGACGGGCGTTTTGGTGTTAAGGACATTTTTTAATTTTATAAATCTGTCTGTATCCTTAACCCTATTATAATCCTTGTTCATAATAACAAAACTAAATAAAACTATTTTTTTTTGTGATTAACGGACTTGATGTTTTTATTTTTTCAAATAAGCTACATTTGCAGTTTTGAAGCTTTTCAAAGTTTCACATTTGAATTATGATGAAATCAATCAAGATTTATATCCTGGCGCCAAAACAGCAGAACCCCCATTGTCTTAGTATAGATAGACTGAGAATCAAGTCCTAACAATGTAAAGAAAACTATATATCCTGTGTCATGCCTTTTGATCTTCAGCCAACCTCCATCTGCAAATGAAGAGAGAATTGTATTGAACTGTCAGCTTCAAATGCTTTGACATTTAATGTTTAGCAAATCAAGTAATAGAATTCAAAATGGTCAATCCGTAGATGAAATACTATGAGATGGAGAGAATTTGGGACTTGACAATGAAGTGTTTGTAATAAATTTGAGAACCTAACATTAGAGCTTGAAGCTATTATTACTTTTTGGATTAACTTGTAAATTCATGTTAGAAAATTCAAATTTAGATATAAAAAGAAATAACTATTGATCAAAGTTACTCTCTCTAAGGTTTAGGTGAATTTTAAAATTTATTTTATTTTTTATTTCATCTGACGTAATAAATTTATTCAATTCGTTTCTTCCACTGAAAAACTCCATTGTGAAGTAGAGGCAGTATCAAGTGGTTTATAAATGAATTTGAGAGTTAAGTATCCTTTGTTTAGTTCGATGATTGGTGTGGTTTCCATCTTGAGTTGCCTAATCCTGAAGGTGTGCTTGTAAGTTCTTGAAACAACTTTTTGAAAATCAAGGTTCAAATTAATCTGATCTATGTTCAAGGAGTTGATATGAATAGGAACTTCATTTTGATTTTTGACCAAATGCTGTAACTGTCACACATAGTATCAGTAGCAGCCCCCTTCTTACCATTGTATTAAACTATCTTTTCTCTCCTCTTCTTTCCTACCATGTTTGTCATACATAGTATAATTAGTAGCCATCAGCTAAACCTGTCAGCAAAACATAGGTGTATGGGGGAGGGACCCCTCGAATCCTATAAATCAAGCCCAGTGCTCCTCTTGAGAAAACGGTTCCTATACACCTATGAAATACTATGAAATTTGTGCAGATTTGCTTTCATTGAAAAGAAGTCTTTAAGCAACAGTAAATGACATAAACCGATTAACAAATAACTCTATTATTTGCTTTGCAGTAACTTACAATATATCCATGTAGCAATTATTCTTCATCATTAACTATGACCATCTTTTTTTGAAACAGTAGAAAAATCATTGTATTCCTCAATGATGACTATTTGCGCATTATTAAACGGGTTATTTCTTTTATTATGAATAACCATCTGTGCAGTAAATTGGTTATTATAATAACCTATCTTGCAATTACTCCAGAGACTGTACGTTCATAAAACAAACCCAAATTGTGTTGGGGAGGCATAATAAGAATCAGCACAAGAAATAATGATTATTCTTTTCAGTCAATATTCCACAAATCGACTTTTTCTCCTCTCCTCCCGGAAGACAATGTATTCTTCAAGAAAAGGGGTAATGTGTAATAAATGAGAATTTTTCTGCATTCATTGTTCATTGAGAAATGTACAAATCTCAGCCATCTTTTAACGCTTGATTAACGCAGTAAAGCAGCTGCTACCAACCCTGCTCCCTTAGCAACTTTTCTTAGGATCCAATGGGAAATCTTTGTGGGTTGTTTAGTGAATATATTTCATGCCTGATCTAATTGGTTCAAATTTAAGCTGGGTATTTGTATTTTGCATCTAGGAGGAAGACTTAGTGGATAATTTCACTGGTTTGGTGGGAAGAATATTTGAGTGATCCCTTCCGAGCAGGAAAATGTTGAAGTCACTCCTGGAAACATTCAGTGAATTTCGTGAAGGTATTGGATGGAATGCTCCCGCAAACTATCAATTCAGATTGGAACAAACAAAAGTCCAGAATTAAGAAGAGAATAGGTTTGCTTAATCACTCAATAGGAACCATCAAGTGACCAATGTCTTGGTGTTGGGAGTGATCAATTCAAAAATTTGAACAAAAGGGAAATCCATGAATAAGTTACTGCTCGTGCCTTTTGTTGGATCACTAAAACATCCAAAAATTTTTGGTGCAACTAGATACAAACTAGGGACCAATTTAGCATAAATGTACTTTGTAGATAGAACACCCCCATTAAAAACTTATTAGGGAGGAATTAGGAAAAAGAGGATTTAAAAAAAGAAAGAAAAAAGATATTATGAGATGTAAATGTTTGAATTTTCATCCCTCTAATTCCATTGGTGGCCTGTACGCATAATATATATATGCATAGCCAGCCAGACCAACTTGAAAACTGAAGAAACTTATGGTTACAGTTCAGGTTGACAGTTTCTAATACCGATAAGAATTTATATGAGTGGACAGATTTGGAAGTAATGCATTTTAGAATTAATGCACTGATATGTGAGCCATATCTTCTTTACTTTGTCAATAAAATAAAGCATATATAAATCAATTCATTCATGAGTGAATAATATCTTTATTATTGATAAGATAAACATGCTTGGCTGCTGCAGAGGCAAACTTCACTTCTGCTTATATTCTGACTGAAGATGATAGCTACAACTTTTGTATTGTTTATATAATGAAGAATTTCATAGATATCTTAGACTTGTCAGTTTGGCTCACTTGGTAAGAGAGCTGCCTACCAATCAATTGGTTGTGATTTCAAATTATGGTAGAGGAATGTTGATTTTATATGTTAGTTTGCTTTTATGTGACATGATAGGCAAACAGTGCAGATTTTACTCCTGTTAAGTTAATTAGATGACTCTCGTTAGTTAATTAGAAAAGGATTGTTCTTATTTTGGGGGAAAAATGAAGTCAATTCTAACTTGGACTGGAGATAAACAATTTCTATGTGTTTTCCCTTGACTTTCCCTAAATTTTGATGGTTTACAATCCCCTCCCTCGACTGCTTTAGTGGAGAGAATGTTCGATTGATAGAACTTACAGAGAATGATGTTTAAATGGAAACTCTGGGGGAAGATGGGTGTTGAAATGTTGTGATATTGTCATATCTTGTACTTGATGTATTTGAAATCTTCTGCAAAATATTGGATGAAATAGATGACTCCAGCAGATCATCTGATCATCTATGTTTTTTGATGTCTTTAATAAATTGGCAAGTCTGGTTAGTCACTCAATAGAAACTGTCACATGATCAATGTCTTTTGACAGCATGCCATGTTGGAGGTGATCAATTCAAAAATTGGAAAAGGGGTGACAAATAAATAAATTACTTCTTGCCTTTTGTTGGATATTGATCACCAAAGAAGTCCATATTTTCAAACAGAAGTGTAAATGCTGGTGTACACAAACTAAGGGACCAATTTAGCATTAATTCACATTGAAAATTGATCTCTATGACTAAAAACCTATTTAGGAAGAAAGTGGAGGATATCCAGAATTTTTTTTTGTATCCAGAAATAATGATGAGTGAATGTTGAAATTTTCCACCCTCTAGCTCTATTGCTATGGCCTGCACATATAATACATACATGACCAACCAAAACAACTTGGAAATGTAGAGAAATCCGAGGTGACAGTTTTAGTTGACAGTTTCTAATATGGAAATCATGAACGTTGTTTGATCAAAACCATTATATTCTTTGATTTTCCGCCAGCCCTTTTTTCCGCCTGTCAATGTCAGCATAGTTGGAACATAAATCCCCTTTCATATTCTCTTAATTACCTCGCACTGTCGCATGACGAAAGCTATTATGTGCCTCGTCTGTGTGTGCATAAGAGTATGTAGAATATTTCAAGAATGATTCTGACAGCTCTTTATGAAATAAGCCAAATAGGTTCACAGGGTAAATATCTAGATTTGGCGATCGCTTGCTACCTTTTCTTCACCCCCCCCCCCCGATTTAACATGGTTTGTTTTAGAATGGTTTACGATAAAGGGTGGATAGGTAATGAACCCCAACATTAGTGGCAAACCAACTGTAAAAAGGAAAAGAATTAGACTAACATTTTACTGGTCTACTAATTCACTGTCAGAAAATGAGTATTTGAATAATTTTGTCAATGCATTTTACTCACAAATATCACAAACATTATGTTGCTCTGCATCTCCTTGTTTAGATTCCATCTGAATGAATCCAGATTTTTAAGCATTTGTAAAAAATAAAAATAAAGGGGTTATCTCGATTCGGCATTTGATAGTTATCTCCTTTAACAAATATTACAGACGGAAACTCTATGTTCATGTTGAACATATCCGGTTTGAGTTTCTAGGTCAACTGTAAGTAAGAATTTAGATATGAAATGAAGGCCAGTAGCATTGCTATAAAATGAAGTTGTTTTCCATCTGTTTTTTCAAATTACAGTATTTTCTATTAAATTCTCACTCGTCCCCTAAATTATTGGAATCCATATTATCAATACAGGGAACTGCTACCAACTATTTCCCCATGTCACACTATTGGATTACGCTGTAAAGAGAGTGGGCATATGAAAGTTAACTGCTGATTGTTAGAAACAAGTAAATAAGAGAGTAGAATAGGAAGGGAGAAAGTGCAGGAAAAACATAAAAAGTAAATGGTTACCACTACCATCTATATTTCCCTTGTCATGCTGTCATTTCAAGAGCTGTAGCACATCGTGATATTAAAGTGAAAGATGTGTAATCCAACAGTGGAGAAATCCTGGCTTCTAGAAAGGAATTACTTTTAAGAAAAATTGTTTATCGTGAAGTGATTAATGAATAAAATATTCTTTTCAGTAGATTTGTTTATCTGTTTAATTCATTCTACTTATTTTTATGTAACTAAATATTGTTTGTATTATTTGTATATGTTACTCATAAATAAAGCATTCAAGATATGAAATTGATCTTAAATCCTTGGTGGTTATTTTTAATTAAACTAAGGAATTCCCAGTGGTTGCTGATGCTAGTACTATTTATTATTTGTAAAAAAATTCATGGATATATTTGAATTTCCATGAGATGATTTTTTAGAAAAGCAACTACTTTAAAAATGATTTGTTCACAACTTCAAAGCTGTTAAGCGCAAATAGATGTTGAAGTTTAATCAATTTCATCTTTGGTTTCATTAAAATGTGACTGAACTTGTTGAAATGGTTGAGTTCATTGTTTCAAGTGTAAGTGAAATTGTCAATTGTTATGGACAGATGAACAGGAAAGTCACACTGTCCATTATATAGATATATCATAGTGAAATTTTTTTTTAGGAGTAAGCTAAGGTGGGACCGAATTTATTTGAAAATAATGCGATCTGATTGGTCAGTTATTGTAGCAGAAGAATTCATTTTGATTGGCTGGTATCCATTCGGTTAGATCTTATTAAGCTGTGGTGGTTTTGGTCAGTAATGATTCGAAAAATCAAATACTACCTCTGTCCAACAATAGTTGTTACATTTAGTTGTAATTTTTTATATGCAACTGTAACTACTATTATCAGGCAGAGATAGTATTTGTTCAACTCTTTTTAGTCTAATTTTCAATGTGGAGGTAATGGCTATTACCTGTTTTAGCTGTATTGAACCTTTTATTTTTCTTGATATTGTTAAATTTGAAGTGGTTTCATTATGTTTTAAATTGATTTACATTAACCTTAATGTTGGATTCTTTGTTTGAAATCTCAGAAAAAGGAAATTGAAATAAACTCGGTTAAGATTCGGATAAGGGGATAAAGCCGAAAACCGTATTGAGAATTTTTTGTTGAGAAGAAATTTTTTCTGCTTTAAATCAATAAGATATTCATTACCTTTGGAAAAGTGTCAGTTTTTGAAAAAAAAAATTTTTCTTGATATGAGGTGGGGGGATTATGTCTATGATATATATATATATATATATATATATGTATATATATGTATATATATATATATATATATATATATATATATATATATGCACTATGATACTAAACTGGAGCCTGTCTCCCTGAAAAATGTTGAAATTTTCTGTTTTTTTTCAAAACTGACACTTTTCCAGAGGTAAAAAAATATTATTGATTAAAAGCGCAGCAAATTTCTTCTGAAAATATTTTTTTTGATACACTTTTCCACTTTATGGTTAGGATTCAGATAAAGGATAAACACTTCTGATTTCTATCTTGGGTAGAACGTGCCTCTTTGTGTTTTAAAACTTAAATTTTCCAGAAGTATTCCACAATTATGAGTTGTTGTAAGATCAATGTTACTGCATATGTTGGATATGCATTTTGGAAATTTCTGATCACATTAAACCTTTTTGAAAACAATAGATTTTTTTTTAAAATAAAGGAAAATATTGAATTTTAATGAAAGTGAGAAAGTCACTTGCGCTGTTCATCTTGTTCTCTCTCTTCCTAAAAGAATTTACATCAACCTGGGATACAAGTTAGATATTGCGGTCCCTCCTACAGAGCGAGTAGTATTGCTTTATTTTTGCATGTCATACTCCAACATTACTGACATTCCTGTTGTATTACATTTGGGTTGGGGTTAAGGTTAGATAATTCGGACCATAATCATTGGGATATGAGGTACAAAAATAAAGCAATAAATACTACTAGCTTTGTAGAAGGGACCGTGCTACTTGACTTGTATCCAACACAATTTTCAGCTTCATTTTGATGGAAAATCATCTAAATTCAGCAAAAATTGTTTAAGACAGGAAATCTCTGAAAATGTTTAAAAACAGCAATTGTGTCTGTAACAATGAGAAAAAAAGCGAAAAAAAAATCTTAAAAGGTTCGTTAATGTAGTCATACACCTGCATTCATTTATCTATATAATGAAGTGCGACTTTTCGTTTGTTTTTTGTTCTTCAGCCCATAGTTCCTGCTATCTATTACTGATAAAAGATACATAAAATTAATTGAATACATTGATTAAAGATAAGAATTAAGATTAAAAAATGAAAGTAGTTGTCAATATTCCTACATCTGTTTTTATATTTTGTACTACCTCTATCCCAAATTAGTTGTTACATTTAGTAGTAATTTTTTAAAATGCAAATGTAACAGCTTTTATGGGACAGAGGTGGTATTTATTGTTGTAGAAGTATTAAATTTTATATTCCTCGAAATAACTGTTTTCACCTACATATTTTATATATGTCTTATAGTTTTTAAAATAGTCGTGGGATTTCCACAAATCTCATAAAAGATACACAATCTTCATTGTGCAATTGCAGTATAAGGCACAATAGGAGTAGGAGGAAGAGTGTAGGAAAAGACCCGTTAGGTTTATACCCAATCATCTTGTATCGGTTTCTTCTCTCAACGTCACCTTCACCAACCCCTTTCTTTTTACCCCCCCTTCCCCCGACTGTCGCTCACTTGGCACAGAGTCAACGCTTTACTACTACTACTACTACGACAACGCCAAGCACTAGGGCTGCATCAGTCAGTGCTTGCTTCTCCATCGTTCTTACTGCTTTATACCATGTGGAGTTGCAACTTTCCAGTGGATACTATATATCTGCCGATGGCTGAAGGCGAAGTTTAGCCGAACGCTCCATCTCTTGTCTCTCTCTCTCTCTGACACTCCACTACTTGGGAATTATCACCTCGCCTTAGAAAACTGGCCTTATTACACTTTAGAAGATCTTAGGCCTGGAGATCAAGTCCCGGGCCCTGTTGATATATACATATATATATATATAATATATATTTATATATGTATATATTTTATGTTTGACACCTACCTGTAGTTTTTGTGGATTTTTTATATAATACGTTCACGGATTTTTCACCTCTTCTTTTTTTTTACTTATCAAGGACTTTTTTGAGCACTTTTACTTATTTATACATAGGTAAGTTCCTTCTTTTTAATATCTATCTATCAGAAATGATTTGTCTTATGGTGGTGAAAAGTATGACTTTTGTTTCTTTGTTAGTGATCTTATTGTGTGGAAAAAGATGACCATTTTTTTTCACACACACTCACACTTATATATATGTATATATATATATATATATATATATGTTCAAAAGGTTAACTGAGTTGTCTAAAATGTTTGTGAATGAATTGGTTGAAAATATGAAATCATTAAAAAGAAATTGTAATGAGGAAAAGTGTCAAGTCATTTTGATGTATTCTATAGAAAAAGGGAATGAGTTTATAGTATGTAAAATACTGAATGTTTATCTTAATTCTGCGATAAGTTATTTCATGCCACAAGTGTGTATGTGTTAATGTATGTACGTCTATTATATATATCCGAGCAATGAGCAATGTGACTTTTCTGTTTGTTTTCCTCTCCAATTGACTCTTCCACGTAGAGGTAACAATTTTACAAATAAAAATATCTCCCAACTACCTCTTGAAAGAATGGGCTCTCCCACTTCAACGAGTTCAGTCACATTTTGATGAATCCTCGGATGGAATTAATAAGAATTTCAAATTCAAATGTATCCATTAATGTTTTCATGGGGATTAACTACTTTATATCTTCCTCTATATCTATCTCTCCCTCTATCTCTCCCTATACATATATATATATCTCTCTATTTCTATATCTCTCTATTTCTATATTTCTGTATCTCTCTCTATTTCTATATTTCTGTCTATATCTATCTCTGTCTATATCTATCTCTCTATCTATATCTCTATCTCTCTATCTATATCTCTATCTCCATCTCTCTATCTGTATCTCCATCTCTCTATCTGTATCTCCATCTCTCTATCTGTATCTCTATCTCTCTATCTGTATCTCTATCTCTCTATCTGTATCTCTATCTCTCTATCTGTATCTCTATCTCTCTATCTGTATCTCCATCTCTCTATCTGTATCTCTATCTCTCTATCTCTATCTGTATCTCTATCTCTCTATCTCTATCTGTATCTCTATCTCTCTATCTGTATCTCTATCTCTCTATCTGTATCTCTATCTCTCTATCTGTATCTCTATCTCTCTATCTGTATCTCTATCTCTCTATCTGTATCTCTATCTCTCTATCTGTATCTCTATCTCTCTATCTGTATCTCTATCTCTCTATCTCTATCTCTCTATCTCTATCTCTCTATCTCTATCTCTCTATCTCTATCTCTCTATCTCTATCTCTCTATCTCTATCTCTCTATCTCTATCTCTATCTCTCTATCTCTATCTCTATCTCTCTATCTGTATCTCTATCTCTATCTATCTGTATCTCTATGTCTCCATCTCTATCTCTATCTATCTGTATCTCTATGTCTCCATCTCTATCTCTCCATCTCTATCTCTCCATCTCTATCTCTCCATCTCTATCTCTCCATCTCTATGTCTCCATCTCTATCTCTCCATCTCTATCTCTCCATCTCTATCTCTCCATCTCTATCTCTCCATCTCTCTCTCTCTCTCTCTCTCTCTCTCTCTATCTCTCTCTATCTCTCTCTCTCTATCTCTCTCTATCTCTCTATCTCTATATCTCTATCTCTCTCTATCTCTCTATCTCTATATCTCTATCTCTATATCTCTATCTATCTATCTCTATCTATCTATCTCTATCTATCTATCTCTATCTCTCTATCTTTATCTCTCTATCTCTATCTATCTATCTTTATCTCTCTATCTCTATCTCTCTATCTCTATCTCTCTATCTCTATCTCTCTATCTCTATCTCTCTATCTCTCTATCTCTATCTCTCTATCTCTATCTCTCTATCTCTCTATCTCTATCTCTCTATATCTCTATCTCTCTATCTCTCTATATCTCTATCTCTCTATCTCTCTATCTCTCTATCTCTATCTATCTCTTTATTCCTCTATCTATCTGTCTATCTATAACAATACCTTGAAAAGTGCGTGTTTGGATGTAGTATGGTTAAGATATTGCTGTACGAACAAATTTAACTTGATGTAGCCTGAAGAAAAAACACATTAAATAATGAAGAGTCCTTGAATAGTGCAGTATTTTAGGGGAATGAATAATAATACTAATCATGGTAATTCTGTATGTAAAAAAAAAAAATATAAATATGCATACGCATGCCACATCACCCTACCCCCCACCCCAACATACACACACATAAATATATATGCGCATACACGTATGTTTTAAATGTATGCAATAGTGTGAATGGTTCTTAGACTGCAGTGAAAATCATGAATGAATGATGCATTCTACAAAACTGAATGAATGGTTTTACAACACTGCAACCAAGTTGATACATTAGTTAGTGTGTGTGTTGAAAGGTTCTGGTGTGTGTGTGTGTGTGTGTTTTCTTTTTGGCTTAATGTGAATGGTATTCAAAGTAATTTTCACACTTAACCTCATTGAATTGTTTTGGTACAATATGGCAAAAAGCAGATTTGATATGTTAGATATAAAATGATTTTTTTTTAACCCTCTTGTATCAGGTGATGTTTTCTGTCGTATTTTGTTCAGATTTCACGTTTTATAGAAACACTTAATTTTAAAAATTCTATGTTGAAATTTATGAAAGACTTTTGATATTAGAATTATTTTTGTTTTTTCCTGCTACATTCAAAAAGTATCTCTAGAGTAGTGATTTAGAACAATCCTTACTATAATTAAAGAAATCTGTATCTATGTGTATGTATATACGAGATAACTTGACAACTGGCCTTTGTACGAAGTTGATAATCACCCGTACGTTCACCGGACATTGCGGTGTCAAGTTTGATGTCATTTGGATTTACGGTCCTTGATATCGGGGTTGCTCAATTTACAATACTAGTGTTCACAAGCACAATTTCATAGATTCAAAATACTTTGATGGATTAGAGAGAAAGAAATAACAGAGCATCAAAGTTTTTTTTCTATATAACAGAACAAAATTATGATAAGTTGACTACATTTAAAAACAATTCAGCTGTGATTGCTATTTTTATCAACAACGGTACATTTCTGTTTTGTTATTATATGAACAGCATCTCATTATTTCAAGTTTAAACCTTCTGAAGATTTTTATGAAACCAGAAACACTTTTTGAATGGGCCTGCCCTAGTACAATTAGTTCCTAATTTTACAAAGATTCCATAGTAACTAATGCTTAACTCATCAACTTGGGCGTAAAAGTGAATTTCACGCTATAAAGAAGTCACAAATCAAAATTTAAGTTATCCAAAGTTCATATATCAGTATGTTTTACGAAGAATTTGCCATGTGATAAATGAATATTTTTTTTATCGTATGGGTGCTGGCAAATTTTTGTAGCCGTCAAGGTTGGGTATGGAATCCAAATATTAGGGATACATGAACTAGAGTGTTCTATAATATACATGAGGGTTGATATTTTATGATAACAATCAATTTGTTTATTTATCAATTTTAATGATAGCAAAAAATATTAGTACTAGGTAAAAAGGTGTAAAAATGAGAAAGAATGAAACTGGTTTTAATAATTTCTAGAAGGTGTGTATGCCCTCATGTCATTTTCAACAGAAACCATATGGAACCCTTGGGAACCCTTGCATATTTAAAGAGAGCCACAAACTCGAATAGTGACGGATTTCTCTCTTTTCATGTTGTACTGGGGGGTTAGCCAGTGTTCTCAATAGCCATTCAACAGTTAATTCCAAATAGAAACCTAATTCCAATTTTCCAATTAAGCCAATTTTTGTATTTTTTTTGTCTTTCTCATCATAAAAATAATACTAATACAAAAATGTTGACTTCAGAAAACTTCCCAATCCTATGTAAACGGTGGTTAAATCAAACAATTGGCTAACCCTCGATGTATCCCTGCCTGACGGGAAGCCCTGGAACCTGGGAAGAACTCTTGAGAGGGCTGTGGCCAAAAAGATTGAAAAATGCTGCTATTAGATGTAAAATTATAACCAAAAAGTGTGAATGCTTTTTATTGTAGCTACTAAAGGAAATAAGCTGTTTGTTATTAAAAGTAAATGAATTGATAGAACCTATGAGATTCTTTATACTAGCAGAATTCTTTCCCTAACAACAGAGATAACATACTGTCAAAGAGAGAGGAATTAAGTCTAGTTACTCACTGAATAGAAATTTGACCAACGTCTTTTGACAGCATATCATATTGGGGATGATCAAATAAAAAATTGGAAAGGGGGTGATCAATGTATTAGTTATTTCTCTTGCCTTTCATTGGGCAGTGATCACTAAAAAATGTCTAAATTTTCAAAAAAAACAAGTGTGAATGCTACCTGAGAGATCGGTTTATTATAAACTCACATTGCAAATTGATCCCCCCCCCAATAACCTATTGGGAGCATTTTTCAAAAATAATTATGAGTAAATATTGTAATTTTCATCCTTCTAGCACTATTGGTGAGACCTGTATGCTTCATATGTACATAGCTAGATCAACTTGAAAACTGAAGAAACTAATGTTGATAGTTTTGTTGACTTTTTTCCACTGGTGGTAACTAATAGATAAATGAAAATCAATGTTTAATGTGATTTGTTTTTAAAAAAAGTGGTACAGTTTTTAGAAGTTTTTTATGGAAAAATGTTTGATGTACATATACACCACTTAATGCAGGGGTTGGGGATTTTCGGAAACTAACTCCCTGAAAAACCTGTCATGAGATCACATTGGTACGCACAGAAAATTTTGTGGTCAGGTGTGATTTTTGATGTACGCTGTCATGGATGGATGGATGGATGGACAGACAGAAAGACTTCTGGTGTATTATCAGATATGGTTAATCCCTGCTTATTGGTATAAAAATAGATTAGTATGAGGATTGCAAAAAGTCATCCCTTTGATGGCTAAAATAGCTGTTTTTTTTTCATTTGCAGCTACTTCTGTGCTAAAAATGTTGAGTGTGCTTTTATGAATGGGTTTGATACTATTTGTTAAAAAGTGACTTGTTTTTCTCTTTTTCTGTTTGTCAGGTGTGTAGATATTGATTTTTGCATTACCTGTCAAGGTAAATACACTATACATACCATTTGGGAGCTTCTTGTCGATAGGTACATATAAAAAAGCACTCTCTCTGTCCCATAATTGTTGATATATTTTATCCAATAAATGTCACAACTATCATGGGACAGAGATAGCACATGATATGAACTGCTTTTGCTTGGAAATGTACTTCTATAGAATTCTGGTGATGAGATTGTCTTTTTTGTTCCTTAACTTTTAGCCATTTTCTACCAAATTTCAGGATCTTTTTTGCCTGTTAAGAATCTCAAACATTAGCTCAATGTTTCTGTGGGGATGGGGTTCAGTGTTCTTGGCAAATGGATCAGTTTAAGGGGACATATTGGAAAATTATTCATCAAATAGTTATTACCTATTAAAGATTCACAAATATATTTGAATTTCTATGGCATGATTTAAAAAAAATTTATTTCAAAGAAAAGAAAGCTAATATATATATAATAAACTGCCCAGATTTTTCACTAAGTAAAACCCATTGTTTCCACTGATGGGTTGTAGATATCTTTTACTGCAAAATAAGAGGAACAGCCCATTGTTGTAGACTGAGATACAAGCAAAAAGTCATTGGTCATTATATTTATCAATAATTAACACTAAAAGAAAAATACTGCTTGGTCTGATGGATCCTGCTCACCCTGTAGAAGGCCCGGCAAAATATTAAAGTGAATAATAATGTCTATCATGTTGGAACTATTAACTCGAAGGAATATACTAGAAACGGGGGAAACATTTGACTTCTTGTAAAATTTGGAAATTTGTTTTATTGAAGAAGATTCAAGTGTGACAAAATTGTTGATTATCTTTTTTAATCATTTGATTTCTTGTCGCTCATAGCCAGTTAAACAGGTCATTAGTAAAGGGTCGGGGCTACAGCTTGTTATTAAGCATAGGGCAGAGACCTGGCTAGATGTTGCTCAACTTGGGTAATGGTATGAGAATTGGTGTATCCAATATGATTTTATCTATGATGAACGTTCCTCATTTAGATGTGTCCAGGCATTTCTAAAAAAGACTTCAGTCAGTCTAATATATCAATTTTCTCACCTGTAACATGTTGGATTGATATGAAACATGGTCCAGATCTTTGGGAGAATCGACCTCATTTTTCTTCTCTTCCCTGACTGTTTAGAATCCCTTTGAAAATTGGAAATTATCTTTTTTTTTATTCATGCATAGCTTGTCTAATCCTTCTTTATAGATACCAGCCTCTTCACCTAGTTTTTTTCTCTTCTGATGGAGTGAGGAAAGGTTTGTGACTTTTTAGACAGTTTCAAACTATATTGAATTGAAATTTAGGACAGACCTTCATGTCAATTTGGTGTGCCATTCTTCTTCTCTTCCTCTGGTTACTGAGAAAAGCTGACAGCCAAGGATATAGGATTCGATAATTCAAAAGCTCAATTCTTTCTCTTTCGGTGGCTTCTTTAGCAGTCAAAGAAAGTTGACAGCCTCAATCATAAAAATCGTTAATAGGTGCTTATTATTGAGTATTGCTAAAAAATCCTTTGTGAAAAAGTTTGTCTCTAATTTATAGGTTGTTAGTAATTGAGGCAACCGCATAGTTAGATATGGATATAAGGATGGTGGATGCATTGTTGAATTTGTAGTTCTTGTTCTTTCAGAACATCTGTTAATTTTTGTTAGCTCAACTCAACTTATTAATGATAACAATTGGATTCAGTCTGTTCCTATTTGAATGAGAAATGGTATTTTATCATCTTTTATCTTCTCGTTGTGGGGCTATAGGAAAGACCATTTATGTGTGGGCAATGATTAACCTATTGTGATGATTACATATGCTATTTTGTCCGAGACACTTTTTCATAGAATGTTTCTTATATACTGGGCAATGCGGTACTTAGGTCTCGGAGTGCGTAATAGTACTTGTTGCAGTAGTACTAATAGTTGACACTGGCATAGTCAATGGGTGTGAACAGTGAAGTATGAGTTTTATGAATGAGATTGTGGACATTGGTGTCCGCTGGCATTTTTCCAGAATATGGGGAGGGGGGCAAATGCCCTGTCAGCCTACCCCCAAATTGGCAGATACCCATGATTGTTGATAGCAGGACATGCATCTGTCGTTTTTTTCTGTAGATTATGAAGTGGTAATAAAAGGTTAGTTTTAGTCTTGCTTGGTGTTAAATGATCCATATGAATGTTGACTGCCAAAAGCTTTTTATGTATATGGATGAATGAGATTTCATGATGGATATTTTGTTTTTCAAACTGATTGTCCAGTCCATAACCATGTGATGAAATATTGGTGGCTTCCTGATAATATGTACATGTATATTGAATGGAAAGTAATGGTTCAGTTTGGCGTAATAGTTATATTGTGGATATAACCTGCCTCTAAAAAAATCTCATCCGAAAACCTTTTATATTAAAACATTTCTCTAGGTACACTGAGCATGCATGCCAAATTAGATTGAGCTGCAATGTTTAAGGAGAGAGAGGGGTGACAGTGATAGACAGAGGCAGTTATTTTATACAATGGATTCTATGTTAATCATTATCATTAGATTATCCTTTCTTCTATATTCTGCCGTATATATTTACCCTGTTCTTGAAATTGAACTGTGAGCCTTATGGCTTGCAATAATACATTAACCCCAGTGCTATCACTGTATATGCGGTATAAATGCTGCTTCTAAAGTGGATCTGCTCCAGAATATATCTATATTGCATGTGCACTGATGTCGATTATGTAAATATCTGATTCTGGTTGACTTTTGCTTACCCTACCCAGCCTCTCCCAAAGCCTGGCAAGCTACCCCGCTCCCCTTCATTACCTCCCATCTGCATTTTGCTGCACAGTCAATCTCCAAGAGTTCAAGTCAATAACCGGTCCTTCACTCACCAAACCTTTGATTCTTAGTGAATGTATATATTCTGCATTGGAAATTGTATCAGATTACAAAGAGCACCTTCCTCCTTGAAAGGAATACAATGTTATTTCATTATTATAATACGAATAATAATAATACTAAACCTTATTTCTGACCTGATAATTATTTTTTCTTCATTTTCAATGTATTTCTGTAGTAAAATTGTTGACCATGCATTTACATTATACATATAGGCCTATTTTGTCTATAATGCTTTCTATAATTCCTGGCATTTCTACAGTAAAAGCATGAGCAATGCATTTACATTATCTTTATGATAGCTATATTCTGACAGTAAGACTTGCATTAATTCTTGACCAATGACAATCCCTTTCTTCTTGATTTTCAATGCATTTCTATTGTAAATTGATTTATATTGCATTTACATTATATGATAGCCCTCTTGTATCAGTAATGCTTTTCATAATTCTTGACCTTTTGACAATCCTTTTTTTCCAGATTTTTTTTCATAACTTTGGAACTTGCACTAACAAATAGATGAAACATTTCAATATATGTTGCTTGATCCTCGAAGCATCACAAATAAAGTATTTGTTATGCAGAAATAAAGGTCGGATTGCATTCTTATCAGCTTTATATGTTATGTCCTCTATGTAGGGACTTCAGTATTAAAGTGAATCTCACTATTATGACAGTTAGTATCTAATCCTAACCATTAAAAACACATTGATGAATTAGTATATACTTGAGTGGGGTTTAGGGTTCTCAACCTTTGAATTGAATTTTTCTTCTTAGCTCATGGACTTGAAATAAATTTTTTTCTTTGTATAATTATGCTTCAAATTATTGAACATCAGGGATATATCAGCTTAATATCTGGTAAGAACAGATACTACACTTTGCTCTTAACCTTAAGGCGTTGGAACTATGGTATACTAAGACCACAGAATATGCCTAGTAGACCACATGCTATAGTAGCACCAATGTGTGTATGTGAATATAAACTTCCTTTATTTCCATCTGATTATAGCTTCTTCTTTACCATCTCCCTTTTTTTCTTCTATTTTTTTTGCCTTCCATTTATCTCTCTTTCAACATGAATAACTCCTTTACTTTTATCTCTTTGTTGGGGGGGATCAAGGAAAAACATTAACATTGGCATCCTGCCTCCTCACTCACTCCCCAACCCCCCTCTCCATTTTCTTTCTGTGAATACAAATCAAGCCTACACTGCCCACCCCTCCTCATGATCACCCCCCCATCCCAATGGCGCAAAAAGTTGGCCTGGTGCAATTGTGCATGAATAACATTCTGACTGAACTATACCCATACAGCTGCAGTCAACATCATTGTTTATTATTAACAAGCTCTACTAGTAGTAGTAGTAATAGTAGTAACAACAGCAACAACCAAAAATCCACGTATATAAAATGCAATGTGTGTTCATCCACACACATTTTTTATATGTGAGTGTATGTGTGTTATGCCAAATGAGAGAAATTGCATAATTAGCAAAATTTTCTTCACAAAAAATGAATAATTATGTAGTTTTAATTTGATCAAAATTTCCTTTAATCAAAAGGATATAAACACAACTATTTTCCCAATCAAATGTTGTATGATCAAAATGAAATCAAATATTCTTTCACAAAAAATAAGTACATTTTGCCAAGTAGGCAATTTTGCCAATTTGTCATTGTATATGTGCGTTTATACGTATATATTTATGTGTAACACTTTAGTGAGTGCACATATACTACACTCTGATCATTGGCAGTGTATCGGGAAGCAACTGTTTGATCCTAGACTGAAAGCACAGATACTACACTCTGGACGTAGGGTATTATGCTAGTTATAGTAATTCTAAAAGTGATGGCTTATCAGTTGATTCAACACTGAAGAATTCTGATTGAACTCTGAAGATTCTGTTTCATCCATCATTGGAGAATCAGCTACATTAGTTTTGTCGTATCAATAATGAATCGTGGAGAACTTAGAAATTCTAATGAATCATCCAATCTAGGCTTAGAGACTAGAACTAGTCTCTGTTAACTGACAGAAAATCACTCAAATAGTAGCTGCGACTGGAAGTCTGGGGAAAAATATCTGGTCCTTGCCAGAGAACTGAAAAAATAGGATATGTTGGTGGCAGTTGTACCTTTCATGATCAGAGTACTTGGATCAGTCCCCAATAGATTTGAAAAAAAAAAATTTAAATCCAAGGAATAATTGAAATAATTCAGACATCATTACTAAAAATAAAGAATCCTGAGGAAAGTGCTGGAATATTGTGACTTGCTGTCACTTGATCACCGTTGAGAGCTATCAGATAGTAACAGTGTGAAAACTAAGATGAAATTACTTGTTAGTAAGTAATGATAGTAATTTGATTTAAGAGTTATCATTTTCTAACATTTTATAAGTACCATATGTGCTGGAATATGACAATTGGTATGTGGGAATTTGGAGGACTACCACTTAATGCAACTGATTCAAGCCCCAACGCTGTCCATATCGAGCAGCAGTAGATTGTCCGTCTAGTCATAACAACCTGTGCATTGGACACATTGTAATATTTGTATAGATTTTTAAAAAGTTAAATGTTCATCTTGTATACCAGCATATACCATACTGATAAAACTGCTGACGCTATTGGCATTTTGAATTGTTAGAATAAATGGGTTTTGAAACTGAGCCAGCAATTAAAAGAATTGCTATCTTTACAAAATGAGCAATGACACCTGACTCAATTGCAAAGAAGTTGATCACCTAATGAGAAACAAATTCATTAACAATCATTTTGGAGACTTGCTCTTATTGGGCTTTGAATTGTTGAAAGTGAGTCAGTGATTCTAAGAATTGTTATCCTTACCAAATGAGCAATGACACCTGGCTCAAATGCTAAGAAGTTGAATACGAAGATAACAATAACAATTGAGGCTGGTTATCATTAATCAACCTTATTAATTAATCAATAACATTTTTTTTATTTCTTCAGTTTTCTCCTCTCCATTCAGATCAGCCGAAAGAACTGGAGCAGATCTAATACCTTTCAGATAGTCATGTTTAATGGTCCCTTTTTAATTAGAGTGCAGATTATTGATTACGAAGCTTTTACTTCCGATGCACCATCTACCCCCCCTCCCTTTCCAGCCCACCACCCATACCCCCCTGATATAGATCGGAAGGAGGATAACACCCTTTCCCTATCCCCACTTGTTTGTTTTTGAAACTTACCTCAGCAACTCCTATTGATTTCTAAGCCCCTTCCCCTAACCGCTGAGCAAAGAAAAATAGGTAAATAGAAGCATCCGAGGAAAAATAAGTCTTTTGATTCTCTCTGGTTTATACGTAGAAACTGTCAACCAATACTTTTTCAGTTTCGGCTGGATGTGTATCTTTCATCTATATAGACAGCACCAGTAGAACTGGAAATGGAAACATTTACTCATTATGTCAAAAAAACCCTCTTCTTTTGTCTTTTAAAAATTTCCCCTTTATAGATTATTAGTGGAGGAATTCAATTTGCATTGTAAATTTTTGCTGAATTAATCCTTCAGTTTGTGTCTGGCAGCATTCAAGATTAGTTTTTTTTGAAAAGTCAGAATTTTTTTAGTGATCACTGCCCAACAAAAGTGAAGGGAGTAACTTCTCCATTGCCCCCCCCCCACTTTTCACTTGCTAACCATCAACATAGCGCGTATCTAGAAGACGTTGGTCACATGACTGTCTCTATAGTGTAACTAACGGGACCTGTATAATAATGAAACTTGATTATTTCTTCTCCTGTAGAATTACCTTATATTGTCTCGGACTTGAAATGGCTTCTTTGTATTTACAATTAATTTCTATCTTTTTGTTATTTATTGTATTCTCTTTTGAACGTGGCAAATGAAAAGGGAGGTTGGGAAAACTGGGTGAGATAGAAAGGGTTGTCTCTTTCTTTTCAATAGATTTGTGTCAAACATTTCTTTTTTTTTTTACATCTTAGATCAAAGTTCTTTTGTAGAACAACTTAGTCGTGATTCAG
This sequence comes from Thysanoteuthis rhombus, assembly GCA_963457665.1. Lineage (NCBI taxonomy): Eukaryota > Metazoa > Mollusca > Cephalopoda > Oegopsida > Thysanoteuthidae > Thysanoteuthis > Thysanoteuthis major. The sequence continues at coordinate 8,629,426 of OY735240.1, read as the reverse complement.
AATTGTAAATGTTTCCAAAAGGTTCCATTTACAATGTCATGAAAAATGAATTAGTTCATAGTTTTTAGGTCAAGAGAGAAATCAATTTCAAGAGGTTTCTTTTGTAAATGATCAAATCTGAATGATTCAAACCACAAGATGATTTCTAATTGTATTGATTTTGTATACACTAGTCCACGACTTGTCGGTTTGCCGATAGTTATCTTAAGAATACAACAACAGCTCGGTTGGTGGCTGCTACTGATACTATAAATGTGACTGAAAGAGTAAGAAGGAAGAGGGGAGAAAAGACAGGTAGTTTGATAAGAGGGTAGGTAAGGAGAGGGAAGGAATTGTTTCCTTTTCTCCTTGCTCTCTCGAAAAAAGAGATAAAATTAGCCAACAAAGATTATTCAATGGAAGTTGCCTATTCTGATATCTTTGAGATAGTGCCTTTATAACAATAACCCTTTGATAACATTAAGCAAATGACATAAAAACTGGAACCATTTACATTCATCGATATAAGATTAACATTCATTTTTATAAGCAACTTTATATGTATTTTTGTAATCAACCCTACATGCATTTTTGTAAGCAACCCTACATGCATTTTTATAAGCAACCGTACATGCATTTTTATAAGCAACCGTACATGCATTTTTATAAGCAACTTTACATGCATTTTTGTAAGCAACCCTACATGCATTTTTGTAAGCAACCCTACATGCATTTTTATAAGCAACTCTACATAACAAAACTTTGTATTTATTATAGTAAGCAGATAAGTTTTGATTCATTTTGAATACAGTGATTGGGACTGACTGATTTTAATAACAATAACAATTTGATAATATTATTGATGATTATAGTAAATGGCTCCTTCTAATGCCTCTTCAAACTGGATTATGCTGCTAGCTGATATTTCTCACCTTTGCCAATGAAGTTGGAAAGGAATGAATCTCACCTGTTTGTTTCTCTCTTCTTCGTATGGAAGTATTGATAAATTTTTATCAACTTTATAAAAGAAGTTGGTCTTGACCCAAGGACGAGTGATTTAATTTTGCTCTATTTTAGTTGCCCATTTTTGCCAATTTAGGAAGCTTCTAGAGGTTTGTCTATTAATGCGTCTCAAACTATTTCAGTGTTATTCACCCCCAAGTCCTCATTACGAATTTCATCCATCCATGACTAAATTTCCTTATGTTTTTGATCATTTTCATCTTATTCTTCCTTGCGTATAATTTTATTTATAATCTATTTTGCATCGGAAGCAAAAAGCATAAATCGATTCATTTCTGAAGTCTTTATTTCATTTCTGTTTTCTTGAACAACCTAAACATATATAAAGAAAACCAGAAGTGATGAAAAATTTGCACAAAATTTTTTAGAATTTTCTAGTTTACATGAAAGTAGCAAACAACAAAGGAACTTGGATTTTTTTTAGAAATAGTTTTGTTGTTTTTGCCTGGCTGGCTATCTATGTATGTTTACATACACAGCCTGCTTCAATGGAGCTATAGGGCTAAAATTCCCCTCCCAGTATTTAGTGGGGGTGGGTGTTCAATTTACAATGTAAGTCTCTGCTAAATTGGTCTCTCAGTTTGTGTCTGACATTGTTCATGCTTATTTTTGAATGTTCAGACTTTTTGTGATAACAAAAGGCAAGTGATAAAATTCATAAATTGATCTTTCTCAATATTTTGATTGATCTCCCTTAACACAGCATGGTGCCAAAAGATATTGGTCATGTGAGAGTTTATACCAAGTGTTCAACCAGATCTATTATTTATTTCTTTTTACTATAAATGTTGATGTAAACAATAAAAATGAAGCTTGTTCTTTTTATTGGTAAGTTGCATCCACTAAATCATTCACTAGTTACTAGTAGTAGTAAGATCATTTTGGTTTTCTTTCTGAAGTAGATGAAGCATTGTCCACCATTATCTTAATTTGAGTTGCTTTTGTTGCTACTAAAACTAAGCGGTCAGTCTATGGTAGCAGATTAAAATCATTAAACTTGAATGATTTTAAAAACATCATGGGGCTTACAGTGGTAATAGCCCAAGCTAACCAATTATGTATTAATGCCACTCAATTGAAGCAAATAAAGATCTTCATCACAATGAAGAAAAGTAGTGTTCAACTTGATTTGACCCCATTTTTTTCTTCTTTTGAAAGGGAAAGCTTTCTTGTGATATAGAAACTTCCTTGATGGAAGAGTTTTTGTATTGCAATTCTATTCCAGATCAAAATGCCTGAGAATGTTTTTTGAAACAAAAAAAAGTTTCCTTTTTTTTTTTTTTCTTCTCACCATCCCTCCCCAATATGGTGCTATACAAATTCTGATCAATAATGATAATGAATGAATTTAAATAAGATTCCTGACCTTTTTCTCTCTTTCTTCCACGTTCTTCTCTCTTTCTTCCACGTTCTTCTCTCTTTCTTCCACGTTCTTCTCTCTTTCTTCCGCGTTCTTCTCTCTTTCTTCCGCGTTCTTCTCTCTTTCTTCCGCGTTCTTTTCTCTTTCTTCCGCGTTCTTCTCTCTCTTTCTTCCGCGTTCTTCTCTCTCTTTCTTCCGCGTTCTTCTCTCTCTTTCTTCCGCGTTCTTTTCTCTCTTTCTTCCGCGTTCTTTTCTCTCTTTCTTCCGCGTTCTTTTCTCTCTTTCTTCCGCGTTCTTTTCTCTCTTTCTTCCGCGTTCTTCTCTCTTTCTTCCGCGTTCTTCTCTCTTTCTTCCGCGTTCTCCTCTCTCTTTCTTCCGCGTTCTCCTCTCTCTTTCTTCCGCGTTCTCCTCTCTCTTTCTTCCGCGTTCTCCTCTCTCTTTCTTCCGCGTTCTCCTCTCTCTTTCTTCCGCGTTCTCCTCTCTCTTTCTTCCGCGTTCTCCTCTCTCTTTCTTCCGCGTTCTCCTCTTTCTTCCGCATCCCTCTCTTTTCCTTCTGCATTTTTTAAAAACTTAATGCCAAATTTCTTATTGATTTTATTGTCACTGCTTTTTTCTTTTGCGTGAGAGTAAGTAGATATAATTTCTTGGGCAGACAAATCAAACACTCACCAAATAGTGTTTAGGCTTGGCAAGTCAGCAAGAAAGTCTGCAATTAAGCCAATATTTGATTATAAACGGTTGGTTTTAATATTGCATTGCTTTGGCATTCTCTAACAACCCTTTGAAATAGATATTTTCTAACCTCTTCAATTATTTGTTCTTTGTTTTAATAATTGAACACCTTAACCTCTCGAGACTTCTTTGACAGTACCACGACTTTTAATTAAACGATGTTTCTTTGGAAGTGCGAAATACATGCACATATTCACCTTTGTACCTGCATATACAGGCTGCATATACACACGCGTTTCATATATACACGTGTGTGTGTGTGTGTGTGTTTTTTTCATTTTCAATAAAACATAGTTTGATGGAAAGTCCTACCAATGCTCCCAAGACATTTCCCCGGAGTCTCTATGACAGCTGGGATGTAAGTCCCGTGAATCTCCTTTAGAAGGCCTTAAGCAACTTGATAGGTTAGTTTTGAAAGAGTTTACAGAAGAGAATTGTGTAAATGTGTGTCGAGTGGCCTAATGGTTACCTGCATAGAAAACAGAATGCGTGATCCAAGTTCGAATTTCAGCTTATTTGCAGCAATAGCTTTTGGGAAAGATATGAAACCACTTCCTCCTATGATCTGCCCCATTGCTAGATATCTTCATACAAATGTCTCATCACTGTCATACTCAATTCTTAACACTCTCCGCAATTAACAATTGTGGTATCTTATATGTGATATATTATATAGCTTCATCTCAACTCACCTTTTGGGGCATCCTTTCCTCTGTGAAAGTCTAAAAATGATAAAGAAAAAAAAAAGCTTTGAAGTAGGAATGATATTTAGTTGTTGGTATCTGATACTTTTCTAGCTCTTGTCACATAGAAAGTGACACAAACTTGTCATTACTTCCTCTACGCCGGTATTTTTGATAATTGCTATATTGAGAACCATGCAACGTGCACATGAAAGAATTATGCCGGGCCTCACATGGGGAGACCACAAAACAGCACAGTACATCTGGGAAAAGACAAGAGTCAAGGACATCATAGAATCCATTAAAAATCTCAAATGGCAGTGGGCCAGCCATATTGCAAGAATGGCAGACAACCGATGGCTCACGACATGGATCCCCCCACATGTGCTAACGAGGCCGGCAGAATATTAGATGGAGGGACAAGCTAGACAAGTTCAGAAGATACTGGGTCCGCAACGCCCATGATAGAAAAGTGTGGCAAATCCTGGGGAAAGTTTATGTCTAACGAAGGACATTAAAAGACTGATGATGATGAATGGATTGTGCCCCAAATCCCGTAATAGATCAGTGGTATTCAAACTGTGTTCTGCAGGATTTGTTTTTTCCCTATGTTCTCCAGACTGAGAAGGAGAAGGTAAAAGAGCACACACCTTGCTGGGTTGATCTAATGAAATGAAATGAAAGAAATCTAATGGATGTATGGGCTATATAGAGGTTTGGGTAAATAAGTCTGTATCAGGGTCTCTTATGTTGTGCACTACATATTATCATTCTTTTTACCCTATAATGATGAAATTACGTCCAGATCAAATTGCTTCAATATTACCAGAATGTAATCCAAGTGCAAGTTGACAAATTGTTGTAGTAATTATTGTCAAACTCCTACTATTGAATTTTGACTTTATTTTTGTATGTAACAACAATGACCAGACCAAAAACCAGTGACATTATGCATTAATAACTGTAACACTGTGACGTACCTAAAAATTGACGATGAATTCACTCCCACTTCTAAAGCCCAGCTCAGGTCAACTTGTTCTGCTAAAGTTAGCTGATCCCATTTACAGGAACTTCTAATAAAGAAATTAAAATGGGTCACGTGGATTTGGAATGATATTGTATGAGGAAATTCTGTTTGATTTTTGTTTTTTTTACCTTTTTAGATTTTGATGAAGCAAGAGAGTTTGACCCTCATGCAGTCAAGCTTATTCTACTTCTAGTTGGTCATATCTGCTTCTTAGGATATATAAAATAGTATGTATATGCTTGTACAAATAGAATATCTGCAAGGCTAGGTTTACATTAGCAAAAGTCACTCTAGTCTCTTGAGAAAGATCTGTGACTTTTAAGTAACAAAACAGTGTGTTGTAGCTAGAGGTAATGAATTAATATCACCCTAAAATGAGTTATTTTAAAGAATGCAAAAGAATTATGTGATTTGCAACTTGATAATAGTATGGGGTCTGCGTTAGTGATCCGATGGATAATGGGGTTGTCTAATAACATTTAATTAGACCTGGAGCAATGAAGACCTATTGGATAAACCTGATGGTGAGTTTAAGCCCAACCACTGGCTACTTCATTGCTATTAGCTTATATTTCATTCCCATTCAGGAAACAGTATTCAAATTGAGTTATCTTATCAATTATACATTTGGGTCTCTGTAACTGTGATCATCCTAGACCAGTGATTCCCAAACTTATTTTGTCGCTTATGTGATTTTCCAAAACTTGCAGAACCCATACCAATATTTTGCGGACCTCCCCTCCCCATAATTTCAGAAAGCCAACAAATAAAACCAAAATTGTTTTCAAGAGAATTTATTCAATTGTCTAACTTATTTTGAAAATGGTGGATACCATTTTGAAATGAATAAGTTTCTATTAGATTTTATTAAAAGACGCCTAATTTCACAGAATCCCCCAATTTTTTTCAGAATCCTGGTGTTTCACTGAGGCCACTTAGGGGAAACCTTGTCCTAGACTGATTACAAAGAGCAAGGGCTGTACTTCTGATTTCGTGAAAATATCACGGATACATTTGAATTTCTATATGATTTGAAAATTTCCTTTTCATTCTATTTTTTTAGGAAAGAAACTACTAAACTCGTTTCAATAGATGAGTCTATTGCATTAAATGGTTAGTCAGCGGTATTTTTATCTTCAAAATTGTTACCTTTAAGTGGAAACCACTTGATACTCTATTATTTATTGTGTTTCCCATTGTGGAAATGCGCTCTTAATATACAGCAATATTGTTTTGTCATTGCAATCATCAAAATACACATCGATGTGTTTTTGTTTTCTGTTGCACTGAAAGAAAAGGATTTGTGAAATGAAGTAGAACTACCTTGATTTGAACTCCAACACGGAACTCAGCCTCCAACAGGCCAAGGTACACTGATGACATACTGTTGGAATTTTAGGCATCAAGTATGTCAGTCAGATATACATTAGGGAAAGTGGTAATACTTCAAAGAAGCTAATAGCAATAGAATTTAACCTCTTGCCCCATACCCCCTCCTCCAATCTTGTCAGTTTTTGACCACATGGTTACTCTTATAGAGTTTTTATTCATTGATTTTGTTTTGTAAAGTCCACTTTTAACAATGCAGATAGAAATGACGTTGCAAATAATTTTAATGGTACTTACCTGAGTTGATATTTCACCTTTGCCTCTGAAGTTGGAAGAAGTATATGTATTTATGTGTATCTGTCTGTCTGCACAATATCTCCAAAAATTCTCAATCAATTTCCCTCACATTTTATGCTAAGGCTGGCAGTGGGTTGAGGAAGAGCTGATTAATTTTTCAGCAGATCCATGAAATTTTTAGTTACCTCCCCTGCATTGTAACTAAATATGAATCGATCTTCATCCTTTTTTAGTGACAATTGCGAATTTGCAGAGGTGTGCGTTCTCTGAGTGCTTTTAAGTTAGAAACAAATGAACTCCTGTCCTTAATTTCCATTCTTCTCTACAATTTGAGTCTTAAAAAAAAAAAAAATGGGAAGGTAAAACATTTTTGTCTTTTTTATTTATTTCAGAGCTTGCAAAATGGGTAAATTATCCCAAATTTGGTTGAAATAAAAAATTTGATCAGTAATGAAGGCTAAAATAGAAGAAATACAGATAAAATACAGAAAAAAGATTTTGAACATAATTTTTATGTGTATGTGTTCGTTCTGGTATATGCATTGAATGTGACTGTCACCATGGGGTTGAATCACTCATTATTTGGTGCCATAATTCTCCACGGTGTCTTCATTATTTCAGAACCTATTTTTGATTTCAAATTGGTTTAGTGCAAATTACTTTGTGATTCCTTATTTTACAGCTAATTTTTAAAACCACTTATTTCCAAATGTAAACTACTGTGTCCGTGAAAAGTCCAGAAATATTGGAAATCAATTTGTGTGTTGGAAATAACAAGTGCAAGTGCACTTTATTGCTTTGCATTGTACTATTATAGTTGTGGAATTTGATTCCTCAAGGTAACTCTCAATTGCTAACGTGACTTTTTGCAGCTGAAAATACGTGGAACTCCTGATTTTGCAGATGGTGTCTTGGGGTGGTTGATGTCATTTAATGCAAATGGATTTTGGGTAATACCCCCAAAAATTAAGTGCAAAGAAAACATTCATTTTTTTTTTCTTTCAGAAAAACGAATTCCCAGATATTCTATTTGCAAAACATTCTAGTATTTGAAGAAATTAGCTGTATCTGTAGAAATTCAACGATGTTGACAACTAGGATATCATTATTATTCTTGCATATATTTCGGCAATTGGAATATATAATTTTGTTAAAGACCTTTATTTTCTATGGAATATATCTAAAACCATGCTGAATCAAATGAAACTTGTATTTATCACTATCTTAATTGTGGTCATATGTTGTGTCTGATAGAAATATAATCTTAGAAACTAGCTAGACCCATAGGAATTCCATGGTGTTGACAACTAAAGTTATCATCATTACTCATGCATATATATTTCTACAATTAATGTGTATAATTATGTTACTGTAATTTAATCCATCTGGAATGTATTTATATTAGCTATGACAAATTAAATTAATACATCTGTTGTTATTGATTACTTTTGCTATCTGTCTATATTCCTGTGGTCTACTACTATTACTAAGAATTTTTAAGCTTCAATTTCCGTGTGAAGAGTATTGAATGAATGACAATTATGATAAATATTGAGTCTCTTGCTCCCATTCAAGCATAAGCACCTGCTTTCATTCTTATACCTGTTCGATACATTGTAAAAATAAGTTGGGAGGGAGAAGAGGAAGATGGACCATTTTAGGAATTTTATTGCTGTTAGATACTGTTTAGTTTGTTGGAGAGCAATAGACTCCTTGTCTTCTTCACCCACTTTGTGAGTGGTGAAACATCAAAAGAGGAAAGGAGTGTTAACACTACAGAATATGTTGAACCAAATAAATCAACAGAGAAGAATTATATAATAATCTGAAAGTATGATGGTCGTACATACCAACAAGATGAATCATATAGGTATTTTGCGAAAGCACAGAAGTTTGCGCTTGGTTCATTTGTAAAGTTGAAAGATATTGTGTAGGAAAGAAAATTGCAATGGTATTAACTTTCTATTTAGATTTGCATTGGAAACTCTAAATGCAAATCACTGTTGGGATTTAGTTGATGGAATTTAAAACCTTTCACAGAGATTTAGATCAGTCTCTAGAAAAGCAAATAAAAACCGTTAATGTATTCTGCAGGGAATGCACGGTACGTCTGATGCTCAAAAATGTCAGGATTTAAATTAGATTGGATATAAATCGGATTTTGAGGTTCACAAAATGTTCTTGCCTCACTTTGAAATCGTGCATTTTAGGTCTTTCTATTTTTCAAACTGATTTGTTTTTTATCAAGAATTTTGTGTAGAGATTCTTTTTCTTTTATTTGCTAATTTAAGACTATCTATTTCAAAGGTGCTTTCAAATCAATGTGGTAAGCATCTAACTTCGATTGAGGAAATCTCGGTGGGTGTGTATGCACTGAGATAAATCAACTACTGTCCATTTTGCGAAGTTGATTTTTACCTTATCTAGTAGTCAGCACACCAGGCATTGCAGTGTCAAGGTTGAAGTTGTTCAGATCAGTGGTTCTTGAGAAATTTAAAACACAGCAATTAGTTGACAACTGACCCTTGATATTTGCCTGGTATATTAGTCAGCATACAAAGTGGTACAGTGTCGAGTTAAAAGTCTTTTAGATCAGCAGATTTTAAGGAATCTAATTAAAAAAATAAATGAAAAACTATTGATTTTATATCTTTAATCCAAAATTATTGATCTAAATTTGGATATAAAATATCTAAATTTAGATATATCTAAATTGGCAATACTAAAATGAGTTATTAAAATAATTCAAAGGTGTGGTTTTGTATATTGGAAGGAAAATTATTTTACATGACAATCATGGCTGATTTTTCCTCACCGTAAAGTCTGGGCTCTTCCGAACATATACCTTTGAAATGGGTAATTCCTGAGTACAAATAAACTGAAGTAAAACAACTCATTTAATTTACCTCTGCCAACAAAGTTGGAGATGGTATACATTTTCATTTGGGTTTGTCTGCTTGTCCCCATGATATCTCCAGGGGTTTTCCTATGAGTTTTGGTGCCATTTCGTTGGATGGTGTGCAATGGGCTCCAGAATAAGTGAATTTGGGGGAAGATCCAGGATTTTTTTATTCTTACCTCCCCTGCATCCTAATTTGTTGAACTGATCTTTATTTAGTTTTTAGTGACAGTGGGTTTTGATGAGGTATGTGAACTTTAAGTGCCTTGTATATTTTTTTTTTTTTTGCTTAATATTATCTTAGATTTGTCTGGAACCAGATCACTTGAGCGGGGCACACTGATCGAATTTTCTACATTAGCAAATGATCTATCAAAACTTTCTAATTATCACTGTACACCAGGTGACTTCTCTTTTCTTTATATTGTAAATTTGGATTAAAATTATTTTTGATTTTATCTATATTTTAATTTAGTTTTATTTGTCAGAAAAAAAAAAAAAGCTAAAATTTCTGAAACAACTTAATAATTTTGAAATCTCGAATTGTTGACATGAACTTTTGTAATTGGACCAATTTAACTGCTAATGTCATAAAGCTCTGAAAAACACTCTTAATTGACGGTAAAATTATTCTGTTGAAGTTATTATGTAAGATGAGGAAGAAAAACAACTTTACCTGAAGTTGAAAGGAGATAACTTTGACCAGTAGTTATTCTCCTAGTTATCAACAGGAATTGAAGAACTGGTATTACACTTTGATCTCAGAAAAGACTGATAAAGATAGGATTTTGTATTGCCCTGTTAACTCTGATCATGTCTGTGCTTTCTTTAATCACATATTCAATTCCTGTGTTCAAACTTGATGGTGAAAAAAGATCAATTTCTAAAATGTATTAAATGTTTGCAAACATTCCTGGTGACTTAGATAGCCTATTTATTTGTTATATTCAGCTTGAACTTTTATTAAATTGTCAAGGTTCTTGATTTGTTCAATTCTGACCCCCACACCTCTAAAAGAAAAGGCTATGCAATGTTGATCCAAAAGTTGTAACCTCCGCTCAAATCAATTTACAATACATTGCTGATATATTTTTTTCCCCAAAGGAATCAATTCAGGATCATAGTGAAATTGTTTTCTGTCCACTTTTGACTCAAGAATTCTGTACATTAATGGAAACTTCCTTTCAAGGTTTTTTTTAATTATTGAACTTGTTATTGTTAGTGTTCCTAACACAATGTTTCTGCTGACCCACTCTTTAGGTGTATTATCCAGGTGTAAATGTGGTCAACGAGATATTAGAAAGATTTAATTAGACATGCAGTGAATCTCTGCAGTCCACTAGCACCCATATAAGATCCCTGGAAGAAAATATCCGGAAGGCTCAGATTCTCTCTGGTCCAGAAATCTCAACAAGGAAACTAATGCCTGTTTCACACTTTATACTTGTAAGGAAGTTTTTACCGAGTGATCTAGAATACCAATTACTTCAGTTATTTTTTTGGTGTTGACCTTGCTTTGTGCCCATAGTTTATTAGTCTTTTGAAGGCTTTGTAAAATTTATCTTTGTTGATGGTTTGTCTATTTTTTTGTGAATTTGCACAAAAAATGGTCAACACTCATAGAATGCTACCTATAATGAAAATATAACAAGACTTTATTTACAGATATAAAAGCTTTTTTTTGTAAGAAATGTTTGAATCTAAGAGACACTTAGTCAAAGCTGTGTGTAAACACCCACACATTGTTTGCTTTTACTATGTTTCCTTAACTCTTAAATTCATGTGTTAAAATCTAGGGAAATAACTAGTGATGAAACTTATCTCCCTTGCAACTTTACATAAATTCAAAAAATCTTCTTTTTTTTTTTTTTTCATTCTGTCATAATCATTGTCAGTCCATGCACTGCTGAAGTTAAGCTCCCTCCAACGGTTCACTAGTCTTACGTGAAGTAAAAGTTTTCAAAGTAAGGTACTCACAAATTTCAAAGTAAAGTGTTCAGTTCTTTCAATTAATTCTTTTTTTCACACGAGAAGAATTCTATTGTCAATCAATCAAGCAGTTTATGAAATTAACAATTAACCCTTTGGGGACTGCCCAAAAATTGCCTATTTTCATCCTTGCCTATTCAAACAAATATAACTGAGGGTTGATTTAAATCTACCCATAATATATATCATTGTAAAGCTGCATAAATAGGTAAATAACTGCACAGATTCTGGTTTCACTTATGCTTGTTTATTTATTGGAAATACTGAATAATTGCAGTTTGCTTATTGCAGAATAATTCCAAATATGGACTAAACAGTGAAAAATAGAATTTTGTTACATTTTTTTAGGAAAACTTTCAAGAAACAAAATGAATATACACTATTTCAAACAAATATCTCTTATACCTAATGAGTTATTGACCAATCTCTGAGTGATATCATAAGCTTATCGCTCTCTGTGTAATATGTTAGTAGGAGTATTTATATAAACATAGGCTTTCAATAAACATATCCTTACCTATTTCTTCCTTGTTTGGGTATCAGGGTTAACAACTCAAAAAATATTTTTGTGCTAGATTGACAGCTGAAAATATCCAAAAATTGTAAAAAAAAAAAAAAAACCTACCACAGAGATGCTAAAATGGTCAAGATATGGTGAGAGGAATGATAGTCAAAACATAGCAAAAGATGCTAAAAAAAGGTCACTAATGGCCAAAAAACTGTACTGATTTAGTGATTTTTGTACTGCTAAAATACAAAAACACTAAATTGGCACCACTTCTGAGATGATGGGGTCTTCTTCCTGACTGCTGAGATCAAATATAAATAGAAAAGAGTCCCTTTCTTTTCTTTTTTTTTCTCTCTCTCTCTCTCTCTCTCTCTCGATGATACTGAGAGACACTCTCTTTGCTATTGTTTACGTTTGACAAACTAGGCTTCTCTCTCTCTGATTCTCAATATAATTCCTGGTACAGGAAAGGTTTTTTTTTGTTTTTTGTTTTTTTCATCAGAATTTGCTATGGTATGGTAAATATTCTAACACAATCCTTTTTGTTTTAGTGCATGTTTTTTTTTTTTTTTGTCAGAGTAATCAATACCTCATTGTTCCTTGAGGAATGATTCTTAAAGGGACTGTTACCAAAGGGTTAAGCAACTCTTCTTCTCATTGGCAGACCCCTTTATGTCTCTCTCTCTCTCTCTCTCTCTTTCCTTTATATGATTTTGCAACACTTTTATAACTGCATTGATGAATATACATTTGGAAAGCTTTTGTGACATTAATGTATGGTGAAGTGAGTGATGCCTCTACGGCCGCTTGTCCATTTCACATATCTTGCAAAACTCAAAGAACCTCAAAGAACTAGCCAAGACAGAGAAACTTGTGATTTATAATATCTGGGATGGGACCGCTGGTGCTGTAACCAGTGTAAGGGCCCCTGCAACTTTGTGGCATTAATTGTATTCCCACAAGTGTGAAACTATGCCAGAGACCTACGGCATAGATGAAAAGAGTACTTCTTTATTTTGATAACGTCTTATACAGTATAGTACAGAATCATCATTTCTTTCCTTTTTTTTTCTCTGATATTCAAATCTTCTTGTGGCACCATATATTTATAAGCATTTTATAATTTTTTTATGTTGCAATATGTATAGTTATTATATTTATCTGGTGTTTATTTTTTTTTCTCTTCTATTTTTCTAATATTCAAATCTTCTTGTAGCAGTGAATACACATTATTTTTATAGAGTGATTTTATTTTTCTTCTATTTTCTAATATTCAAATCTCTTTGTAGCAATATTCACTTATTATTTATCCTGGGTTTATTTTGTCTTATTAATTTTTTGCCTTCGCAGATGTACATTCCCCCAATTTCCTCCTCTCTAATCTCCCTAATGTGCTCCTTCACATCCTTTCTCTCCACTGTCTCTCCCCATGCTCCATCTTTAACTCCACCCAACTTACTAGTTGTTTTCAGTTACTTCTAAATTGTAATCTTCATTTAAAAAATCTTTACAAAGTTCTACCTCTTTCCAATTTTGTACATAGACTATTACCCTTCCCTCATTTATTAGACACCGTACATCTTCACCCTCTCTATAAACAAAAGAAACGAGAAGACACTTCTTCAGTTAAAAGCTGTTTTTTGTCTTTTAGTCTCTAAACTTCAAAAACATTAGTTCGTAACAATGGCTGTGCCAGAAGAAGTAAGGAAAGAATAGCAAAGAAAGGTAGAAATGGCTTTGAATAGTCAATAAGATCCTTTCTATCAGGGAATAAAAACTTTTCTTCATTGTAATGTGCATCATTGATTTCTTTTCTTCTATTTGTCCCCCTTTTTTCATTTTTTTTAATCGAAAATTGGTTTGGAAAACTAAAATGTCATTTAAGGCTAGTAAAAAACCATAAGCGAAAACTGCACAGAACTGTCAACATAGGTTTCATCAGTTTTCAAGTTGGTCCTGCTAGCAGCCAGTGCATGTATCACCCAAGGCTGAAAATTTGAACATTTATTCCTCATGTCTACAAAGATTTTTCTTTTCTTCAAAACATCATCCCAATGATAGGTTTTAAGTGGGGGGTTAAATTTGCAATGTAAGTTAATACTAAATTGATGAATTTTTTTTTTTTTTTTTTTTTTGAAAATTCAGCCTTTTTAATGGTGATCACTGTCCTACAAAATGTGAAAGAAGTAACTTCTTCATTGATCACCTATTTTTCCAATCTTTTAATTGAACACCCCAACACAGTATGCTGCCAAAAGATGTTGGTTTTATGACGGTTTCTATTGAGTGATTAACCTGACCTGTTTTCAGTTGAGTTCATTCATATGTAATTTGTCTTGTCTGTAAGTTTGTTAAGGGTTACAAAAGGATAGGCTTGTTTGCTTATTGTTTATATTTGCCACAATTGTCATCTTTATTCATTGAAAAGCTGTAAGAGATATTCCCTCAAATTTTTTGCAGTCAGTGAGTGCAAAAATCTCATGTTATACAAATTTTTTTCTCCAAGACAAAAGAATGTGCATACTTTTGAATTGTGACTTTGTGAATCAATATTTTTTTTGATAAAAACCTAGTTAGCTGTCTTAAGAATTTAAAATCTTTTGTGCGCTGGTTACAAAACGTGTGAACACGTGCATTGCCTAAAGGGATCTTGTAGTTAGGTAATCCACAATTCTGGACAGCTGATCCCATAAAAATCATTAAGAAGCTGTCCCTTGTCTAATCATTCCTACCAAACATGCCCTTTTAAATCTGTTCCAAGTAAGGAACACTTTGAATAAATATTTAGGCATTCAGATAGGTCTGATCAGATAGTGTAATGGTTAGCACATCTGCCTCACATGCAGAAAGTCCCAGGTTTAAAGTTCTGGTCTCTATCAGACTTGGGATTTTCTGTCATGCTTCATTGGAAATTGTCTCTTGAGTGACTGACACTTCACCTGTCAAGGATTTAAATGGTTCTCTTTAACTTGACTGACTTGCAACTTTCAGATTATATCACATCAATTTGAAGACTCAGAATCTTTTTCAAGTATAGTTATGGTATCTTAAAGAGATTCAGTTACAAATCTGTTGAACATTAACTGTTACTACAATATATCGGGTAAAATAAAACTCTCTGTAGCATTCAGGTTGAGAATTCAGTGTAGTCATTATTGTATATGATATTGTTGGACTATTTTCCTCATCCATAAGTTCATTCATTCACAATGTTTCAGCTGTGTACCCTTCGGCCTTCATCAGGTGTTTTTGGTTCTAGATTGTGAAATCACTTCCTAGAACGCTTGTATCGGATTAGACGTGTCACATCCGATTTTAGGAATACATGTACATAAAAACAGATGTGACTTGTCTAGTCCAATACGAGCATGTGTTCTAGGAAGTGATTCCATAATCTCAAACCAAGCCTGGATAGTATATGGCAGAAACGTTGTGAATAAATGAACGTAGGCAAAGAAAATAGTCAAGCATATCGTATACAATGATTAATACACCCTGTCCAACAGAAGTTAGACTAGAATCCATGTTTGACCAATGCTGACTGTATCTGAAATTAGAGCATGCTATTTTTGACCCTGATCCCACCCATTCACGTGCCCCCCCCCCGAAACAGGCATTAAGCTTCTCTTGCTCTAAGGCTAAAAGGTCTGAGAAAAAAGTAGATGCCGAATGGATAAATCAAGTTGTTTATCCTTTATGAGCACTATCTAAATTAATGTTTCAAGCTTTGACTAATTATGGGAACGGGTCTGGTACGTCATCGGTAGAAACCATCATGTAACCAACGTATTTTGGCAGCAAGCTGTGTTGGGGGTGCATGAACTAAAGAATTGTAAGAAGAAGGGTGATCAATGAATAAGTTACTTCTCTTGTCTTTTGTTGGATGATGATTGCTAAAAGTGTCCAAATTTTCAAAAAAGCAAGCATGAATTCTGCCAAACTATAGGGTCAATTTAGCATAAACTTACATTATACATTGCCCCCCCCATTTTTGGAGGGAGATAGATTTTTTTTAAAAGTGCTTTTCTAGGCTTGATAAGGAGTAAATGTTTTCAGCTTTTTAGCTCCATTTGTGGGGGTTCTACATGTAACCCATACATACATAGCCAGGCAGGATCAGTTAAGTACTGAAGAAACCTGTGTTGGCAGTTTCTAGCCTATCTTTTTTATTATTTTGATTAAGTACTTGCATCTTTGTGCATTATCTGAATTACTGCTTCAAGCTTTCTGACTAATTTATGCAAATACACTGATGATGAATTAACTAATGAGTGTGGCAACGGCTTCACATATGCAGCCCCGCATGTATAATTACTTTCAACTTCTCGACCTACCCCCCATCTGCCCCCTCCCAATGTATAGTTTTTGTTTTTTCCTTTTTTTTTTTCTCCACCTGTCATTTTCATTAGATTATACACATTTCAACTGGTAAAGCAGGAATCAATTGGCACCATCCATCTCGTGATCATCCATAGATCAGAAAATAGTAATTAAGGATTTCTGTAAAAGTTTTTAAATGCTCTAACATCGCTTGCTGTCACTGACTTACATACTGAAATGTGAGTTACGTCCCTTGAGTTGCCAATTTAGATAGGGTTTTTTTTTTTTGTGTCTAGGTGTCAGAAATGTCTATTCAGATGATTTTTAATAAAATAAGTCATATTTCTATTTGATTTATAGAGATAAAATGTCATTTTTGATGAAGAAAAAATATATGTTCAAGATTGAAGTCCCATTTAATTCATTAATATGTAATGTTTTAAGATGTTTTCTGACTTGATTTTTGATATAACCTTGGAAAAAAATAGGACAACACTGCCTTTGCTAGATCTTCACACAAGAAAGAAATTAGCTCATATATGGTCTGACTTTGAGGCTTGTTTTCATATGAATGTTGGGTTTTGGCATTGATGATCTCAAAGATAAAATCTTATGGCACTGACCATTGCTTATGTTTTGAATTTGACAATTTGATTGAATAAAGCCAAAAATATGGAGTTAGCCAGGATTCTCACTAGTCTTTTCACGGCTAATTCCCATTAGAAACAGATTTCCAATTTCCTAATTAATCTTTTTATTAAATACAAATTCAAAAATATAGACCTAGGAAATCAAATTCTTGGCTAACACCCTGGTTTTGAATTTGTGTTGTCGGCTCAGGTAGTGTAATGGTTAGCGTGTCTGCTTCACTTACAGGATCGATTCCCAGTATTAGTGAAGTGTGTGGAAAATTCTTCATTATTCTCCGTGCACTCAACAGCTAATTGAGCACACCCAAAGCTGTGTGATAAGGGTGGAATGTATCCTTTCAGTGGACTTGAATCCTGCAAAAGAGGTGGTCATAAAAACTTGTAAAAATAAAGTCCTGGTCTCGACCAGACTTGAGACTTGCAAGGATCACTAAGCTGATGCATGCCATGGCAACTGGGACTTCGTCACCGGCCAAATACTGGGAGTTGTCTTTTAGGGAAGGAATTGCACTTTTTGTGATTGAATAAACATTTAGTAATTCATCCCATGTTTTGATTGTAAGACTGATTCCTTATTTTATGAGTAGTATTTTGGAGAACAAAAAAAACCCCCAAAAAACAAAGTTATTCTTACGTGCTATTTATTTCCTACATGGTAGGGTGTGTGTATATGTATTGAAAAATTGTGATAAATGTTCCCCCACACACACAATCTGAAAATAGTGTGTCTATAAAAAATTTCCGCAGTCCAATATGGGATAAAGTGGACACACATTAACCATTAATTTATGCGGGAAAATTTTTTGAGCATACCCAGACTCGAAAAATGGTGATGGTATGTTAGACTGAGTCATTTAAGACTGAAATGGTGGGAGGTACAGGAGACTAGGGTGTAGGAGAGGGAGAAAAAAGGCTGTTCCCTGCCACTATAGAGGCTTTATGTAAGACAAATGTATCAAATGCTATTTTTGCTTTTTTTCATTGAAGCAAGAAAGTGGCGTAAAGCAACCTTTCAAAAAGCCAGTGATATACCTCTATATTTTTTGTATCAAACTCAAAAGATATTTCGGAAGGGTAGAGCATTCAGATGTACATGAACCAATAAGAATGCTTGTTTTCTATTTGTAATAAAACAAAAAATATAGCAGTACAACAAATTCTCTTTTTTTTTTTTCTTTTCTTTCCTTTAAAAACAAAAAGTGATCCTGTTTTTCTTTTTCTTTCCTTAATCAATTAATTTTCTTTCTTTCTCTTTCCTTCCTTCCATTCATCTTCATTCATTTCATTCCCTTTCATCCAATTGTTGGTCGCTTATAGTGTATACACCAAAACAAAATAATCTTTACAATTTACAACACTCAGCATTCTTTTTTCCTGTATATACATACTAAGCTGAATTTATCAGCTATTTATTACTCCATGTATCTGTTAGGATTATTAATTATATTTTGGGGGATAATGTTTGTTTTGTTTGTTTGTTTGGGGTTTTTTTTTTGGTTTATTTGTAGTCATAATGATTGTATTAATGGGTGTTCACTAGGGGGCACAAATGGGGAATTTTGACCCCTTCCTGAATCAGGCCTTCTCACTGAAGACGAGAGTGTTTGAAAGTAGTAACTTCATAAGTGAAGGATAATGATAGAGTACAATCATTTTTATGTTGTGCAAACCTGATATTCCATATAAAATGACTATTATTATTCCGGTAAGAAGGTTGTTCCTTAGATGAATTCAAAATATATCCTTTTTGTCCCCCCCTCCCCCCGAAAAGTGGCATCAAGCGCCTGTGGTTGTAGTACTTGTGATAGATGCTATGTGAGCATATATGTAATCCACTCTATCATAATTACATTACCTGCCAAGGTAGTGGAGACCTACCGTAGCCATTATCAATTTTGACAAATGGAGTCCAGTGAATAGGTGGTTCTTATATTGGCCTCTGATTCATAGGACCTATGACTTTAATCTGTCTTGTGAATGAAAAAGCAGAATGTATACCGAAAACGTTGCTCATTTTCTGTCATCTTCAATGTTAGAATCAATAAACAAAAAATGCCAATCTTTGATGATCTCATATTTAAATGTACACTCGTGGCAAGTGTTACAGCACTATCAAGTGATCTTTTTGAATGCAGGTAGTTGAAATTAAGCACTCCTTATGCCATCTCACAACAATAGAACAGAATTTTTGGCAAACCCAATATCTTTCCTAAAGGTTGTTCCGACGAATCAATAATGATAGTGTCCTGACTTCCAGATTTTTGTATATTTTGTGTTGAAGAGATTTTTTTTTTTTTTTGTTTTTTTTTTTTTTTTTTGACAAATTGAAATTGATAAGGTGTAAAGAGAAAGTTATTTATTCTAGTTTCTGTTGCTTAAATGATTTGCTGTAGATCAGGGGATACGTTTCTTATCTTGTGAACAGTTGTATTTGAGAATCTCACAGACTAGACACCTACTGCTTTAATATCAGTTCTGTTAAAAATGCATTTATCTTATTAGAAACAGTCAACATTGGTTTCTTGAGTTTTCAAGTTGATTTGGCTGGTTGTGTATGTATGAGTCACTTTTACTGGATACATCAAATGGAGCTACATGGCTGAAATCCAACATTTACTCCTTATTATGTCTAGAAAAAAAATTTTTTTTTTTGAATTCTCCTCCAAATAGGTTTTTAGTGGTTCATTTTGCCAAGTAAGTTTATGCTAAAGTAGTCCTTTCATTTGTGTCTGGCAGCATTCATGCAAATTTTTTTTCCTTTTTTTTATGATCATGGTCCAACGAGTGGTAAGAGAAGTAACTTATTCATTGATCACCCCATTTTGCAATTTTTTTTATTTGATCACCTGCAGTGTGTCATGCTGCCAAAAGATGTTAGACACGTGACATTCTATTGAGTGATTAACCAGACCGCTTATTCATTTATCTATTTTTTCAATATAAAAACTTTGGTTATGCCAATTTATTCTGTGAGTCATACAAATTCATAAGAAAATAAGTGTGTGTGTATATATATATATATATATATATACTCCCTGGCTCACGACTTGGCTCCATGTATCTGGCAGGTCGTATCTTGAAACAGTCGTAAGTTGGAAAAATATTTTCTATTATTTATTACCTTTTTTCATTTTGAAAATTTTGGAAATTGCTTTATAAGTAACTGTCTCCTTTTAACATCTGCATACATATGTACATTTTTATATGATCTCTTAAAATCTCATGTACGCACAACTAAGAGTAATATTTATGGTACTTACATAGTATGTTTTTTTTTGTTGTTTTTTTTCAATGTACAAGTGTTATTTTTATTCACTCATACAGCTCTTATATGCATAACAACGCAAATGTTTGTATCTACTTTATATCTAAAAAAAAAAAAAAAAAAAAGAATACAAAACCAATTTTTATATTTACATGTAATTATTTATCCATGTATTTCGGTTGTATGTATACAGACAGTTGTATGTCGGGAGCAGGTGTGTGTGATTATTTGTATAAAGTTCAACATATATTTTCAATTTGTAAGAAAGGAATAAAAACAGATATTAACCATTGTAGATAGTGCTCAATATATAACCCAGTGAATAGAGCTGCCAATTAAAAAAAAAGAATTACAAGGATATATATACCTGGTGGATGTTAACATTTTGTAACTATTGCGAATATCAGCAACTGGCAATGTTTCTCTTTCTTGTAATTATGATAACAAAATGCACACGCATATATATATATATATATATATATATATATATATACACACACAAGAACCCCATTAGTGATGATTAGTGTTAGTCTTGTAAATGATTGTTACTCCCTTTACTGAGTGTTAGGTTCTCTCCATCAGATCTTGTGTTAGAGTTGTTTTGTTCTACAAAATGGAATGGCTGAGGTAGTTGTGTATTTGACAATGGTGCCAGTGTTTGGTGTTCAAGTTTAGGTGAAATTCAGGACTTATAATACAGATTTTCATTCAGGCCCTTCCCACTTAGAAGATTGGTGTAATACAATTTTCCTAAAGCCTCTCCCAATTTAGCTTTTTGCCAAACTAAGATAACTGTTTGATATTTCCTTTTCTCTCCCTTTCTGTCTGTATGTATACATATGTATGTTGGCTATAATGACAATTGGAAGGTGAAGAAGAAAAATTTAATAGAAATCTTTGAGGAAAGCAAGTGTTACATATGGAAAATTTTTATCATCACATGGTCATGTTTTGATGCATTTTGATTGTTGTCAGCCAACTCTTTCAGAGAAACATGTAGCAGTGCAGAGAAAACTGTATGCTCTTCACATGTTTGAGATTGAAGAAAGAAATGGGGATATTTCTGTGTTGTGGGTTGTTCAGTAGAATTGGGAGGAGAGGTGTTTGTATCTATGTGAGTATCAGGCTTGTCTGAGGTAAGAAAGAGCTGTGTGAGGAGGGATCTGAATGAAAGTGGTCAGTTCTCAGGAGAAGGTTTTTTTTTTCTCTTCCTTTCTTTAGAATGGATAGGTGTTGACATATATATATATATATATGGTTATAAATCGCGTTGTCATCGAATCTCTGTTTGAAATGATAATGTTATTAGATGCTTAATGAATCATTTGGCCTTGACAATGTAACTAAAATAAACAATTGAAGAAAATAGGGCTACTGCAGGAATCTGTACAACATGATTTTTGTTCCTTGGTAGTGAGTGCTATTTTCTGATTGCTTATGGTGTAAAAAGAATAGAAAATGGCTATTGTTCCTTTTGAACTTTGCCCTTTTGGCCAGGATAGTGATATTCCTCTGTAATTGTTTTGTTTTTCTTACTTACACACTTTTAATCATATAAGAAGTAAATTCATCCGTTGCTCTATCGAGAAAAACAAGTAGATTTCAAATTATCACCGTTCTGGTCACAAAAGCAGAGTTTGAAGGGAATAATTGACTTTTTTTAAATACTTTTCAGACATAATCAATCAGAAAAGAGCACTTATTATCCAGGAACAAAATAAAAATTTAAAAACCGTTGCTCAGTGTTATACATCAGTCTGCACCCGCCTTTTGTTTTTGTTTTATAATTTGTCAGGTTGGAAACTGTTATGGCTGGTGTGGCCTCATCAAGGGAATATACAAGCGATAATGAGTATAATAGCATTGGCCAGTTCTGTGAAAACTGTTGTCACCTTTTTATGCAAATGAAACGTGTAGCCTTTCTGCTTTTCATCATCATCCTCTCTGGTTTTTCCCTCTCGTCTGACTGGGAACACATTTTTGCTTTTGGGCTTTTTGGTAACTTGGTGGCTTTTTTCTCTTTTCTATTTTTTTTTTCTTTCTCTCTTTCCTTTCTCCAATTATCTCAACTCATTAAAAAGGATAAAAATCACTCTTACTCTCATATTTGACCAAAATAGTATAGTGTTGAAACAAAAAATGTGTCGGGATGCAGGGCTGCCTGATCTGGTGAGTGAAGCTGGATAGTTGGGAGGAGGATTCATTAAGCCCCACCCCTGATAAATTTATTGAAATTTAACCAATATCAGATGTTTTCAGACCATAAAGGATGAGTATTTGAACGTATACTGGCTACCATCCCTGTGTCAGCCTCTAAGCCCCCCCAAAAAAATTAAAAAAGAAACTACTCTGTAATTATCATTTAATAGTTATAACCCTTGACATATAATACAGATTGGAGTTAAAGGCAATTACCTTAAGCAAAATTAGTCTGCCCTGTTCAAAACTGCTCTCTTTGAGGTCTTATTATAATTTAATGCTTTACCAGATTATACTCAAGTTTCATTTCTTAGAGCAATACCTTAACCTTATTACATCAAAACCAGCACTTATCGGAACAGTCCTGTACAAAATTAAGTGTTAAAAAAACAGTGTTGCTTTTAGTGGGGGTTTACTATCCCTTTGGCCAGTGAAGTTATGCTAATGAGGGATGATAGGTGATTTGTATGCAGTTAGTGTCAGCCTTTGGGCTCGAAATACCAATCGTAAAGACAATTGGACCAATGTTTAGAGCTATGTGTTGTGGGCTTCAGGAATTATGGCTGCTTACCAAAACGCAATATGAAAGAGTAGGATGGGAATGTGATCTGTAATGGCAAGATGGTACAATGCTGAAGAAGAATGTAGTTGGACGGGATTTTGAGGAGATTAGGAAGGAGACATTAGGCGTCGGGGGGGGGAGAATGGAAAGGAATGTAGAAGGTAGGAAGAAATACGTACACACTCTTGCATATGCATTTTTTTTTTCTTTAAATATTCATAATGATGAAACCTTTATATTTATAAAATGGACATTTGATTAAAAAATATATGGTTTTTGTTGCTGTTGAAATAATGTTATATTTTAATTATTTTAGTGCTTGGCATGATTCAAAGTTATTTATTATTGTTACAATTATTAAATATAGGTAAAAATTCTATTCTTTGCTGTTGGCCAGAATTGTTTTTGATGTTTGATTTATTTGTATGTTGTTCGATCTGATGCCAGTAAATTTCATATCTGATTATTTATGACCACTGGTAAGATGAAACAGGCTTTGAAATAACGACTTCTCTATATTGCTTCATTTTTGGCCGTTTGAAGTGATTTTTCTATCCACACACCTGCCCTGAGGGCCACCTGTAGGCGTGATTCAATGGACGTGGTAAACCCTCCTAAATCTTTGTTCAAGAAGTCGTCATGATTGATATTTACATCTAAAATGTATTGTGTGAATCCTCATCTACACATGCATCTCATCATTCCGCTAGATGATGCTGTACTGCTCTGCTTCTGATCTCTATGGCAGTTGGAAAGTGGGTGAGTAAAGGTTTGTTACTGGTTCGTGAACTAAAATATCGAAGGGAGATAACAAATAACACTGAGGTGGCTACTGCTACTAATGTATTAAGGAATAAATGAAAGCAGAAAACTTGACCATTCAAAATTATTTTATTAAACATAGTTGTAAAAGATATAATATAGTTTTTGAATTAGCTTTGCAAGTAACACCAAAAAATACTGTACATTTTTGTTGATAATTATACAATTAAACAATGTATACTAGCAACTGATTGAACCACCCTAAAACTAAGCCTAACCCTTTGAACTAATCCTGAAATTGGATTATATTCTTTATGATTAAATTTGATGAAATACAGGTGATGAAGTTTTTTGCTTTCATTTGTTCCTTAATGTGCAAGTAGCAGCAGCAGCAGAAGTCTGTTTACGAATCAGGAACAAACCATTACCAGTGTGTGTATGTGGGAGGGTGATATGCAAAATGATTGAGATTTGATGAAGATTATTTGAAAGTTGAACATAATTTTCTAATCAGTTGATAGTTTTACTCAAGATGAGTGATCTTAGCCAATTGAACCTTCAATTGGAGTTATTTTAATACACTAATGGGAATGTGATATTTTTTTGATACTTGAACAATGCATAAATATGAAAGTATTTGAAATTGAAGTCATCACTACTATTCAAAAAGCAAATGAAAATGAATACTATTACTGAAATATCAGATATTTTTTTTCATATAATATGGCCGTATAGCAAATGTTTATCAAAATTTAGGGCCCCTTTATAGCATATGCTACAGGTCCTGCTTGATCTGGTACTGTTGATACCCAGCAAATGAATTCTACTTATTGAGCAGTTTGACGACTCAAATGTTTGACCAGTTGCTTGGTGCCGGTACTAACCATGTTCATAGGTAACTAAAGCAGTGTTGCACTAATTTTTCAAAACCAAAACAATAATACTGAACAAAATTATTCGGTTCCAAAAATAAAGATTTGGTACTGTAAGAAAATTTTCAAAAGATAACAATCCCTTACAATTTAGGATACAACATAAATATGCATGAACCAAGATGTTAAAAGTATGTATTTTAATCCATTTTTCCTGCAAGCTATTTATTTTGGTATTGAAACTACATAATTTTGTCCTAAGACCGTACAATTTTGGTCTTGTGCTGCAGAAGACATCTGGTAAGCGTAGACTGAAGTAAATACCTATTGTTATCAACAAGTGAATTAAGCCGACTCTGCTGATGTCCTATTGGCTAACTCTCTACACTACACTTTGTGTCAGAGGAATGCGAACCCCTTCTCTTTATTATTCTGACAGCCGTAAGCAATACTGGCATGCCCCAAAGTTATTGATTTTTTGTTTATACTTCGTTTTGGTCTTTGAGCTCGAGCCATTTGTATGGAATTGGTCCAGCTGGGGGAGAGGGGAAAGAAGATGAGGGAGAGGAGTTCAACCCGTTCTGTGACTACCATTCTGCTGCAATTGCTTGTGCCTGAATGTGAGGGAGGAAGCAGAAGAGACGTAGACAATAGAAGCGAGTCATGAGAGGTGTTGTGGAAAGGCACTAGGGGTAAAAAGCTACTGCTGTCTTTATTACTACCATCTTATGGCAGGTAGTTTTATCTCTTCATATATTCGAATACTGGAGAGTGCGAATAAGTGGCTGCTGCAAGGCCATAAATTACATTTTGGATAGTGATTGCCCCCCTCTCTCCAATCACCTTCCCACCACACTTTCTTTTTCTCACAGCTTTCTCTCTCTCACCTCATAGCTGTCTACCTCTCTTTTTTTTACACCTCGCAGCTATGTCTCTGTTTTTTTTACACCACACTGCTCTCTCTCTTTTTTTTACACCTCATTGCTCTCTCTCTTTTTTTTACACCTCGCAGCTCTCTCTCTCTCTTTTTTTCACATCTCGCAGCTCGCTCTCTCTTTCTCTCTTGCAGCTCTCTCTCTTTCTCTCTTGCAGCTCTCTCTCTTTCTCTCTTGCAGCTCTCTCTCTTTCTCTCTTGCAGCTCTCTCTCTTTCTCTCTTGCAGCTCTCTCTCTTTCTCTCTTGCAGCTCTCTCTCTTTCTCTCTTGCAGCTCTCTCTCTTTCTCTCTTGCAGCTCTCTCTCTTTCTCTCTTGCAGCTCTCTCTCTCTCTTTCTCTCTTGCAGCTCTCTCTCTCTCTTTCTCTCTTGCAGCTCTCTCTCTCTCTTTCTCTCTTGCAGCTCTCTCTCTCTCTTTCTCTCTTGCAGCTCTCTCTCTCTCTTTCTCTCTTGCAGCTCTCTCTCTCTCTTTCTCTCTTGCAGCTCTCTCTCTCTCTTTCTCTCTTGCAGCTCTCTCTCTCTCTTTCTCTCTTGCAGCTCTCTCTCTCTCTTTCTCTCTTGCAGCTCTCTCTCTCTCTTTCTCTCTTGCAGCTCTCTCTCTCTCTTTCTCTCTTGCAGCTCTCTTTCTCTCTTGCAGCTCTCTTTCTCTCTTGCAGCTCTCTCTCTCTCTTGCTGCTCTCTCTCTCTCTCTCTTGCTGCTCTCTCTCTCTCTCTTGCTGCTCTCTCTCTCTCTCTTGCTGCTCTCTCTCTCTCTCTCTTGCTGCTCTCTCTCTCTCTCTCTTGCTGCTCTCTCTCTCTCTCTCTTGCTGCTCTCTCTCTCTCTCTTGCTGCTCTCTCTCTCTCTCTCTTGCTGCTCTCTCTCTCTCTCTCTTGCAGCTCTCTCTCTCTCTCTCTTGCAGCTCTCTCTCTCTCTCTCTTGCAGCTCTCTCTCTCTCTCTCTTGCAGCTCTCTCTCTCTCTTGCAGCTCTCAGCTCTATCTCTCTCAGCTCTCTCTCTCTCAGCTCTCTCTCTCTTGCTGCTCTCTCTCTCTCTTTCTCTCAGCTCTCTCTCTCAGCTCTCTCTTTCTCTCTCTCTCAGCCCTCTCTCTCTGCTCTCTCTCTCTCTGCTCTCTCTCTCTCTGCTCTCTCTCTCTCTGCTCTCTCTCTCTCTCGCAGCTCTCTCTCTCTCTCGCAGCTCTCTCTCTCTCTCGCAGCTCTCTCTCATCTCGCAGCTCTCTCTCTCTCTCTCTCACTATTCACAGCTGTCCATCTGTCTGAATTCATTTTTTCTTCCTTTCAATCTCTCTATTAAAGTGCCTAATTCCAAAATTAAAATAACCCAGTAGACTTCTAAACAAGATGTATTGGACATATATATCCCAGCAGTCATAGAAACTTCAGTATACATATTCCCCCATGGGTCATTTGAGTTCTAAGATATTTAGAACTTTTGTGGAAGAGCCTCGAAGAGCCAAAGACTTCACTTGAAAATCCTGCTAAACCAAATAATGAAGATTTTTTGCTAAGCCTTTTTTTCAATCACTTCACAATATTGCCTTTGGAAAAGGCATGAATCAGTCTTTTCCCCCATCTTACTTATAGGTGAAACTGTGGTGCAGGTTAGCGCAATCACAATCAACATGATGAAAACTGGAAAAGGCTTTTGTTTAGCAGTGGACTTACTCTGATGATATATATATATATATATATATATATATATATATATATATATATATATATTGCTCTTCATACATTTGGACTTTTTAGGGAAGATACAAACTCTTCTGCTCCTTGAGAAGAAAAGCACATAGAATTTGTGAGAGAGAAAGAAATAGTAAATAAGTGGAGAATTGAGAATAGTATTTTCTGTAGACTTCTGATCTGAATCAACTAAGTTCACATTTATGGAACACCCTGAGAAAACCAAACCCACTATCAATGGCTAGTGAAACCAGTTTACTCCCTAAGCATTTGAAAAATCTCCAGTTGAAATTATTACCAAAGGAAATTGTTAGTTATTGTTGATTTTGACTATTTTTCACCTTTGTAACTTTCAGTTACTTTTTATCACAACTTTGAATCAGACTGTAATCTTATGGAAACAATTATGGTCCAATTCAAAGTTGTGATAAAAAGCAATTGAAATTAGTATGAAAGTAAAAACCAGTCCAAATTAATAATGTTGTAATACTTCATCCAAGAAATTTTGAAATAAAAAAAAATTAGAAAAATTGCCAAAATCATTGAAATTATTGTGAATGTGCATTTATCATAAACTTTAATGTTTTTAATGGAATAATTGTTTCTTTGTTTTCCAAGATCAGCTTGTAGAATATGGGGGGGCTGATTTTTGCATGATTAAGCCTACTTGAAGAGAAGAATGCTTTTAAATGTAACACGGGAGTTATCAATTTTTTTTCTTTCTTTTTTTTTTCTTTTTCTTTTTCTTTTTTTTCTTTTTTTCCTTTTTCTTTTTTTCCTTTTCCTTTTTCTCCTTTTTCTTTTTCTTTTTCTTTTTTTCCTTTTTCTTTTTTTCCTTTTCCTTTTTCTCCTTTTCCTTTTTCTCCTTTTCCTTTTTCTCCTTTTCCTTTTTCTCCTTTTTCTTTTTCTCCTTTTCCTTTTTCTCCTTTTCCTTTTTCTCCTTTTTCTTTTTCTCCTTTTTCTTTTTCTCCTTTTTCTTTTTCTCCTTTTTCTTTTTTTTCTTTTTTCTTCAATTTTTTAGGTATTTAGCTGGCTATGGTCTTACTAGAAAAATTATCCAAAAGCTGGTTTGTAAGCAATTGGGTTCACCTTTAAGTTGTCTCAACTTGACAAGGAAGATGGTGGGATGACAATGTCTCCCATCATCATAATCTGTGGGCATTTTTGATTTGTTGATATTAATCTCAAATTATTCTGTGCCTGGTAAGAATGATTGTGCAGCAGGTGTCACCAGACCATTGTCCAGTGATTGTCTATTATAAGACAGAAAGAAAAAGAGAGGTTATAATGGAATGAGACTATTCTATCAGAATGAGCTGCACTAAATAGTCATGTGCCCTAGTTTTGAATGTCTATTGCTGCTTTCATTGAATCACCATAGCCACGATCACTGACCTGACTAAACAATGAAAAACATGGTGGCTCTGTATTCCCCTTTCATTTGTTAGTCTGTATCGGTGCTCCAGATCACATTTTTTGTCATGGAACCTTGGAAATTTTCATGTATACTCTAATAACCACCTTCTAAAAACACTTTTTCATTTTTCTTTTTAATTTTTTTTCCTTAAATTTCTCTTTTTTCCAATTGTCTTTAGAGGAATGCTCAATTTACAATAATAATCCATCATGAAATGGACACATTTTTTTTTCACACAGTGAAATATCATTGACGTTGTAGGCGTTTGTGGAAGTGAGAGAGTGTAAATGGTTTGATTTTGAAGAAAAAAAAAAGTTTTTTTTGTTCTACTGTGTCTGCAACACCGATTTCTTATGGAACTGATAACGCTAATCAGTTGCCTCAGTTGTGTGTCGATGCCTGTGATCTCGCCACGTCGATGTACTGCTGAAGTTTGAACTTTGCTTGCTTATACCATTCTCTGCTCAGCCACTCAGGTCTCCCTGAGGTCTATTCCTTTGTATAAACCAGAAGTTAGGAATAAGTATTCATGGCTAGAAACATTTTATATTAATTTAAAAAAATATTTTTATAAGTACATCTGTCTCCTAATAGCTATTACAGTTAGAAGTGAATAATTTTTATGAAAATGTTGCAACTATTATGGGACAGGTAGTATTATTTTACCTTCTTTCTGTCATATTCTTTATCCGACCCCTTCCAATGTTTAGACACATTTGATTTTGTAGAAATATTCCATTCAAAATGTTGGTTGTTATTTTATTGCTTTCATTTATGCCCATGTAATGTATGTTAATATTTACATAGATGGAATCAGTCGACCCGTAGTGAAATAATTGTCTAGTTTTCCTACTGTCACTTGATCAATAATTCAGGAATATTACATGATTACAAGTATAAAATTTCCTTATAAAATTGGCATAAATCCCATGCATCAACATACTGATGTCAGGGTTACAGAAAGCGATATGTTTAAAAAAAGGGTAGTATTAGTGATATATATGTATATTTTGATGATAAGATCAATGTATTTACTAATCTGCATTTGTATCAAAGATTCAAGTGTGTGTATAATGTTTGTACTTCTGTATTTTTTATGTATATAGACAAGGTTCTATTCAGAAATTTAAGGTATTGGAACAGCAAGCACTACTGAACTTGTAGTAGGGACTTTGCTGCTACCCTTTGTGAGTCAGTGTGCTAGTTCACAGGGGGGACTCTGTTTGAAATTAGATATTTGAATGAGAATTTTTTTCCCCATCATCAAATTCCCTGAACATTGGAGGTAGCAACTTCATGTACATATATATTTATATTGAAACTTTTATTTGAAATGATCTTCTGTTATTACATGGTGACTGCATCATTTGGCCTAGATGATATAGATAGAAAATTGGGCTGCAGCAGGGATTGAGACTTTAATGGTAAGAGCTATGTTACGTTGAAGCAGCTACCCTATCGATTATAAGTTTGATTATATATTGATATATAGCACAATTTTTAATCAGTCATTTATTATATATAAATGAAAAATAATTACAAGGATATGTACCCAGTGAATGTTAACATTTCATTCCTAACTCACTCATCAGCAATTGACAATATGTTTTGTTCTTGTGACAAATTCATTTCATATTTCTTGTATTCTTACAAATAAAAATATATTTTGAACTTGTATAGTAGAATGGGGATTCACTACACAAACATGTCTATGTTTCTGCCTTTTCTGGGCTTCTTCAAGCAAATATATTTTAGATTCCTGTTTATGAAATTTCGGGATATTTTTGTAGGTTTTCTTTTGTTTTATTTGATTTATAGTGTGTGTATTTTTGCTGGTGGTTATAAATCACCAGATACTGGGTATGGTATGAGTGTTTGCATTATCAGTTACTGGTTGTTGTTGTATGTTCTCTATTGGAGTGTTTTATTTTTACTCAGATATCTTAGATTTATTTCCCCATGCTAGGATCTTTTTTATATGACCTCTGTGGGTTTAGTCTGTTTCCTCTTGTCTTAGGTAATTATGTTGATTGGGTAGTTCTTTGAGATGGCTTTGTGAATGAAATATGTGTGATAGTTATCATTAGTGTATCTATATATGGGTTATTGAGTTATGCTTGTTAATAGAGATTTTTAGCGGTGCCGGCATTTCAATGTTATTTCATTTTTTCTGTTTAATAAATCTTTTTTTTTTTTTTTTTTTTTTTTTTTTTTTCAAAACTAAGTATTTCAAATTTTTCATTTTGTTATAAGTGGCATGGGGTTTTTATATCTAGGCATATGTGTGTCTTTTAATATTTTCCACTTTATAGTTGGTTTAAAATTATCATACATCCTCCAGTAGTATGTGGACAATGATGTACCATTTTTATATTTCTCATTGGTAAAGGATGATGTATGGTTGACTATTCCAAGTTTAAAGGGTGTTTCCAATATTCCTATATATTTCCTAGGGGTTTCCCTTGGGTTGATATTTTGGGTTTGGTATACAATATTTGATTTGAGACATTTGTGGTGCAGAGGGCATCTATTTTTGTTTGTACTATTGCAGACTAGTTCATTTATGCTTTCTTCATTAGTATCAATTCTAATTACTATTTGGTTATGTTTCATGATGAGTGTATTGAAATTTTCCATACAACTAAAGCTAATTTTCAGTTTTTTCCTGTTAAATATCTTACTCAGTTGGTTGCTCGGGGGGAAGTGTTTTTCTATTAATTGGATGAATATTTTACTTGAATTAGTTTTTACTTGTAGTTTGTATATATGTATAAAGAATACATCAATCTAAGCTGGCGTGGCTGGATAGCTATGCATATATCACACATGTGGTCTGCACCAATGGAGCTAGAGGGCTGAAAATTTGAACATTCACTACTTACGTCTTGACCCCCCCCCCTGAAAAAAATGGGTTTTTACTGGGGTGTCAGTAATGTAAGTTCATGCTAAATTGGTCTCTAGTTTGTATCTAGCTGTGTTTATACTTGTTTTCTGAAATTCAGAGTCCAGTATCCAACAAAGCAAGAAAAGTAACTTATTCATTGATCATCCTGCGCTCTTGGCAAACATAGTCAGATGTAAACTGTCTAATTGAATGATATACATACTGTCCTAGCAAAATGGGAACACACACATTAGACTGCTTCCTGGTGGGCACGAGTTCAAGTCCTGTTCTGTGTTCATTTCTTTATTCGTTCGTGTGGTCAGCTATTCAATTTGCCATATGGTTAATCTTGTGCTGGATGAAATATGTCTCTAAATATTTTCTCTCTATATACACCTATATCTCTCTCTCCATCTATCTCTCTATCTATCTCTCCATCATATATATTTATATATATATAATTTACGTGATATGATGATATTAAAAAGATAATGTGGAAAGCAAAATGAAACTATTTATCACATAACCATGTTACAGACATCATTGAAATGTAAAGAAAATACAAGAGAGAGGAATTCTCATAAGAGCTTCAAGCTATTAAGATGTTATCAATATGGAGAGGTCGATAATCTGAATCATCCTAGAATAGTTCTATGTGTGTCCCAGAGAATTCCAGCTTATATCCTTCATCTCCTTGATACGAGGGGTTTTTATTTTGGTTTCAAATTACATGCTTGTGTTCTGGTCAGCCTCAAATGTGTGTTTATGGACTTTGGTGTGGAGAAAGTTTACATAAGCTGCTATTTGGTTTGCAACCTTCTCATTGCCATTAATCTGCATTGCATATTTATATATTATATATATAACCACTTTCTTCCTTTATGAAAAATTAGGTGACTAATTAGAATATCCATTGATCTTGACTTTGTTATGACATCTTACTCTTCAACAAAAAAAGAGAGAATGGGCAAAACTTTGCTAGATTCAGTCCCCAAAGAGGTTTAGTGTGATACTGAAAAAAAAAGGCCCAATTCCTCCCACACTTTCTGTTGATTCTCTGTAAATGAAATTAATCCTGTTGAAGTCTTGATTTTACATTAATTCCTGCTTTTCTTTCTTTTCCAGTCATCATGGGAGATATCAAGCAATTTTTGTATGCTTGGTGTGGAAAACAGAAACTTACTCCAGTTTATGAGTTTGGTTCTGCCGGACCGAAGCACCGACCTCGCTTCAAATGTGAGGTAAGAACGAAAAAGTTTCCTTTCCTCATATATATATTTGAAATCCATCCTGAAAACAGTTGAAAGCTCTTGAAGGAGAACAATATTACAAACTTTGGAATTCCCTTCAGTCTTTTGACCCAGCGTTGTTCTTACCATTGAGCTGAACTGCCGTCAGTAATGCAAAGGCCCGAATGGTAAGAGAAATGCTACATTGAAGCAGCTACCCTATCGGTTGCAGGTTCGATTCCTGCAGCAGCCCCATTTTCTTTGATTGTTTATCCTACTTATATATATATGAGAGACACACACTTACACGCTGGGTAAGAATTGACTGTGTATTAAAAATTATATCTAACTTTGGTATATCAGAATTTTTTCACTCGGATTAACCAGGGAATCCAAAAAATTTCCTATACAATTTTTTACCTACCCTGTATGTATTGTGTGTTTTTACACATGTATTATATATATTTATATGTATGTACTATGTATAATATATATATATATATATATATATATATGATATGTATAATATTAGTCAAGTGATATTGATTTTGTGTCGCAAGTGGAAGCTGTAAATACAATCCAGGCCTGGTGCGACATTTCCAATTCCAGTGTGAAAAGCTTTTCACTCTTGTTTGCTGGTTTTAAGCATTCAATGCAGTGTCAACTGCACCTGCCTCTGCTTCGTCTTTTGAAGAATAATTCAATCAGCTAACATGTAAATCATGAGACACTTTCCATGAATTTCGAAACTGCCTACATTTTACAAAAGTTCTCTTGAAACCGTGTTATTAGAAACCATCGAACAAAACTGTCATCTTGGGTTTCTTCAGTTTTCAAGTGGGTATGGCTGGCTATGTATGTGTCACCCATACATCACATCAGTAGAGCAAGTGGTCTGAAAATTTCAACATTTACTTATAATGTTTTGAAAACCTCCCCTTTTTAAAAAAAAATTTCTTGTAGAAAATTCCTCGTCCTAAATATGTTCTATTTACAATGTAAGCTCATGCTAGATTGGTCTCTGCACATTCATGCTTTTTTTTCAATTCAGACGTTTTTAGTGATCATTACCTTACAAAAGCTGAAAAAATTATCCATTGATCGCCCTTTTTCTACTTTTTCAATTGATCACCCCCAACATAGTATGCTGCCAAAAGACATTGGTCGCATGAGGGTTTCTATTGAATGGATAACTAGACCTATTGTAATTTTTTCTCCTCTCCAACTACAACTTAGCAGCTGCTCTACAACAAATGTTTTATTCCTTATTTCAGAAGGTGCTCATGTTATCAATACAGAAATAAGAATCGGAAAACGCAGTTCGAACTCTCAGTTTGTGTTCTCTTTGCTTTAATGCCCTTGAGAAAGTCCTGAATTTATTTTGGGATAGTGGACAGTAATATGTACTCATCAAAAATTTAGATTTCATTTTGTGATTCTTTTCCTACTCTTTCACAGCAGCACTCCTAACTTGACCTTCGTAACTAATAAAATTTCTTTAGATGTGTCCACACATCTCTAAAAGATACTTTTTTGATCTGTTGCTCAGCTCCTAATATGTTAGATATCAATTTTCTTTGCCGTATCAAGTTGGACTAATAGGAAACTTGGTCTAGACCTTCAAGTGAACCATCTTCATCTTCCCCTTCCTACTCTTGCAACCACGGATAGTAAATGCATCATCGAACTTAGGGTTCTTGTTTTTCAATTCAAGTGTATCTCTCTCTCTCTCTCTCTCAGTGTTGAGGGAAGCAAACCTTTATTGAACTATGTCAGCATCTGTGCTTTATTTTGTGCATCTGTAAGTTTGACATGTCCCAAGGTATCAGAAAGGCTTGAGAGCTTGTATGGGTGTTATGCTTAAGGTAAAACTGGCACACATAGAAGTCAAGGTCTGGGAATGCACAAAAATTTCCCCCACTTAAATTAATGGTAAATACTTTGGTCTATACCATCCAAACATACTGTTCGTTAGACTGAAACATGGAACTCAACTGAGAGATTTGCTTTCAAACTAAGAACCATGCAACACACAGAGGAGAGGATCAGAAGACAGCCCAATACACAGAGCAAGCAGGTATTAGAAACCATTAGAAAACTCAAAGTAATGGGTGGGAAATGTTGCATGAACATCGGACAACTGCTGGACGTCATGACTCCTGTTGATCCCAGCCAAATTGTGGCTGCCAAAAATGAACATGATCTAATGATTTTGACCAGCAGTATTCAAACTGTGTTTCGTGAAACCTTTCCAGGGGTTATGTAACATCCTTGCAACACACTTAATAATTCTTCAACATTTTGCTTTTTTGATCAAAAACATCTGAGTTATTCATGTGACATGGACACTGTTCCTTTAGTAGTCATTCATGTGTGTATTTTTTAATTTTTGGGTTTATACATATTTGAATAATTCCATGAAAAGCAAAAATTTGAATGTTACATATACATATATATATATATATATATGTAGAAGGGAAAGTTCGAAGAGGTTCTATAGAAAATTGAATTATTGAAAAGGGTTTACTCAAGTGGTCAAAGTTTGAAGACCACTGATTTGGACCAATTGGTTTAAAGGGTTAATTTGAAAGTACAAAAGTACTCCCTGCTTTGTGATATATGAGACAACCTTCCAAGCAATCAGAAAAGACTTGTATTATTGAGCAACTGCCAAGCAACTGGACAGGTTCCAATGTGAAACAAGAACTTCTTCCATTGATCTTGTATCATTAGTCATGATGGATCATCTTGTTTTAGCCAAGTCCAGTAAATAAATTAATGTCAGCACATCAATCAGGAGACAACTCTTGAAAAGTAACAGTAGAAGATGTGCCTAAGAAATTGACTTTTTTCCCCTCTCTCTCTCTCTCTTTCTTTGAGTCCATGTTGCTGCTTTAAATTTATAGCGTTCACTGCTCTGAAGATGGAACATGGTTCTTGTTGGTGAGAATACATTGCTCTGTCACTCCATAAATCCTGAAACTCACTTGTGTCTTGTAAAACTCAAGCAGTTTCTGACCCTACATAGGGGCCAAGAACGGATACATCAATTTGCCTTGTCTGCACTGAGAGAAGATACATAAATCTGTTATGTTAGCAGGTTGTGATACAATCTGGTTCTCAGGAATGGAGATGCATCGTTAACCTATTGTTCATTGGTCCATGCTCACTAATCTTTTCATTGGGTCCCTAAGATAATGAACTAAAGATACTAGCAGTATCTATCTACCTGTCTTATTTCTATGTTTACGAAAAGTGACTGAAATTAAGATGAAAGAAATACCTATTGTAAAATTGATAATTGACAATGCTTCATATTGTGTTTTGTTTCATTTTCATCATTGATTTTCAAGTTATTCGACTTCTATTCTATGAGCTTGGATATTTCTCTATTTTGTATACTATCTAAAAATCCGCTCTCGGAGCAGTTTTCCTCTTGATCAAAAATAGAATAATTTTCCCGTAAACCAAAAGAAGAAGAAAATTAATTTTTCTTTTTATTTGAGAGAAATAACTCTCACACATATATATACAGGATATTTCCCTACATCCAAGTCTCCGTTACTTCCTGTCACTGGGGGATGCCAACTATTGGAAATGGAAATGAGGGAAGGGAAGGTCATAAAGTGCCTCTGTGTTTTTTTGGATCCAATAATGGCTTGAAAATGCTTGGATGTCGCCTTTCCTTGATCTCTTTTTCTGAGTTTTTAAAAGAAAAGAAAAGAAAAGAAAAGAAAGAGTACACTTGAATGATAAGGAATAATGTGAAACTCTCTAGAAAAATTGCCATTTCAAAGAACTTTGGTTGAAATATCTTATGACACGGAAAAAATCTGAAAAATGATATATTGATAAGCTGTAGTGTTACTAATTTTATTCAGCAAGCAATACATATGTTATTCGAGAGACTACTGTATATTTAGAAGTCAATATAGAACAAGTTATTGACATATGGGACATTTATGAGTTGATATAAGACAATGTGTTGAAATGTAGGATTGTCTTATTTAATATAGATAGCAACACTACCCATCACCCCAACTTCTGATGACACAGCCTAACATACCATCATCACCATTACTTTGAGTTTGGGAACGCTCAATAATTTTCTCCATAGTAATTAATGGAAATTGCTTTTTTGTTCTATGTCAAACAAAAAAAAAAAAAGTTCTTGGAATGATCTACATCATGGATTGTGGGGGAAAACCTGTATTATATACTTGTTTGCGATAACTTCATACCATTTTAGTGTTGTTTATTTGTATCACTAGGAGTGCAGACCAGAGTCGTGTAGTGGTTATCAGCATATGAAATAAAATCAGTGGCTGGGGCTGTTTGTATTCACTTTGTACCAATGCCCTGAGGAAAGATATAAATTTACTTCTCCCTCTGGTCTTCATCATCTGCAGATATCTTGACGAAATGACTTGTTGCTGATATGGTATGATAATTGGCAGAAAAAAGTGGATCATTGTGCATTTGAGCAAAGCACTCTCCCATAACTTTCCTTACCTACTTAAACAGTAGCAGCAATAAATGTTAGCCCTGACTGGAGTCAATCAGTTTGCATCGGTGTTGTGGAGTCTTCAAAAAGTGTCTTCTAACTCAGACTCTCGCATTTTTTCACTGTCTCCAACAGCCCAATAATCGCTTCCGATTCCAATTCCACAGCCCTGATTTGTATCTGAAATTTATCTGATTTTTGTTGCAAAAATTGGAGCTTCCCTCCCATTTGGTATTAGCTTCCAAAATCTGGAATAATCATCGAGAATTGAATCATTTGCTGATCGTTTCTCTTTCCCTGAATTTTCCAAGTAATTACCTTCTGCTTTTCACCTTGTCTTTTATAAAATTGAAAATGAAAACTTGAAATCACGTTTTGGGTGCTGGGGGTTTTGTTTTAATTAAATAAGTGGAATAGTTAAAATAAATTAGGTTGTTTGGAATTGATTAAAACGGTTTATAATTCCCCCAATTCTTTCTGGGAGACAAAGGAGGGAATTTGATTGATTAGAAAATTGAAGAAACAAAGATAACTCAAGCTGGTGTATTTTTTCTCTTTCTCTGGCAAGGTTACCTTGCACTGCCCAAATAGAGGATAGGTTTTTAATCCTCTGAAAAATCTGCCTTTTTCTCTCAATTGATTCCCAAATTTGCTCAAGAACTTCAAATGTTAACATTAAGGGGAATAACAACTGATCCAAGTTACTTCTCTGTCATCTTTAGGTGAATTTATTTATTCTATCTGGCCTGATAAATTTGACGAATTTTGTTTCCTTCACCAAAAAACTCTGCTGTCAATTAGGATCAGGCAGTTTATGAATTTAAGAGTTAATCTTATTAACCAACTAAAATGATGGTTTTTGACCTTTTGTTCCATGACTCACCCTAACAGCTCAAAATATTTGATTTGCCCCTTACTATAATAAAAAGAAATTGAGGTTTTAAAGGTGTGATATAATTCAATGAAATTCAGACATGGTATGCTCTTTTGTTATTTCACTCCTTTGATCCGGACTGGGAAAATGTTTTTGGTTGCATTAAACTTGACATAATACAGAAACTGTGATTTTATGTTGTTTATTATATAATGGCTTCCAATGCAATTTTGACGCATCGAGATGTCTAGAGTTTTCTCTAGTGCCACATTCAAGCCCTACGCTGTTATCAAATTAATGCTTTTGTTGATTTATACTCACATAGTCTGTATCAGAGGTGGTGTGGAGAGGCATAATGGTTACCAGCATTGATTGGCAAATGGAGTTTGAGTTAAGGCCAAAGTTACTAACATTCACTTTGCCCTAATGCTCTTGGCAAAGAAACAAACTCGCATTTCTCTACCAGCCATAGGCAAATAGCAGGGCAGTTGGAGCCCTGAAAGGCAGTCCATCTTGGAGGCTGGGTTAGCAACTCTACCCCATAAAACGTATTTGTTTCTAGAACCGTAATGCGGCCCTATGCTCCGTAAGAAATCTACAGGGGAAAACAAATGTCTGTATCAGAATGATGTTCCTCCATATTGTATAGTCAAGGAGTGGATTTAACAGCTCTATTGTCATCTCTTGAAAAATGGTGCCAAGTCTAGCCAACATACAGCATCAATAATTCAGGAAAACATTGAGACTGTCAAGAAGATAGTGGGGGTGGGCAAAGAAGACTAATGGGTTTATTAGATTAACAATGCTTCAGGGATGAGTTGAAATTGTTGGCCATAAATGTTTGATTACGTACGAACAGAGGTCTGCACTTGTGAGCAATCGAGAATCTTGTAGGCGTTGTCAACAGTTACCAAAGAATCTTAACCAATCAAATTGCACCAAGGAAATATTCTGTATTTTTTACTTTTCAAAATAACACACTAGTTATCATTCAGTTGTAACCCAGACAAAAGAACCAAGACAAGAAAAGTGTACTGCAAAAGATATTCAAAGTCTTAGCTGAACTAGAGACACTATTTGACCCTACCAATGCTTACTGTATTGAATACACATTACTACTATCATCGTTATCAATCAGCCTTTCAAAGTCTGTAGCTAGATGAAGACCTTTCATAAGGTCTTCCAGTTTTTTTGTTCCTGAGCATCATTGTGCCAATACCTCTCTAACTTATTTAAATTAATGCACATCTTATATTTCATCGGCCACTATTTTGCATAGATCTTGGGGGGGGATCCATTTTGTGAGTCACCATCTCCAACGGTTGTCTGATGTTCTTACAATATAACATTGCCCATTGCCATTTTAGCTCTCAAATGGCTTTTAGGAAATCTTTGATACCTATTTGCTTTTAAATAATGTTATCTTGTGATATCTTCGTGGTCTTCAGCTTGATTTTCTCCTATGCACATTGCATGATTCCAAGTTTGAGAACCAATCTCTTGGTTAAGTTCTATGTTACTGCTTCATGGTTGACTATTGCAAGGATGCACTGGTTGTTGATCTTCCTTTTTTTAACCAATCGTGTTAACTTTTCAAGAGCAAGTGATTTCAAAATCACTCTCAAGAAGAGACTTAATAGAATTCACATTATATTAATTGTTGATCTGTCTGTGCCTGTGAACAATTCTAGAATCAGTCTTCCTATGAAATTCATCAGTCTTTCTCTATCATGTTACAGAGCTCAAAAATCCACCCTAAATGTGGAATTAGGATATATCTACCTTTCTCTCCCATTCATCTATGATATCTTACAGTTTAATAACTGTTGATATAAGCTTGAGTTTTTGAGCTGGGATGGCTGGCTGTATAATGGAGCTCATAGTCTAAAAATTTGAACATTTAATCTTTATTATCTCTAGAAAAAAATTTGGGCCTTTGACCCTACCTATAGGTTTTTAGTGGGGTTTTCAATTTGTAATATAAGTTCATGCTAAATTGATGGCTTAGTTTCTCTCTGGTAGCATACACACTTCTTCAAAAAAAAAATTCACTTTTTTAGTTATCACTGCCTCATGGATCATCTGTTTTTCTAATTTTTTAATTGCTCACCCCCAACATAGGCTGCTGCCAAAAAAGTTGGGCATGTGATGGTTCCTATTTTGTTACTGGCCTGACCAGTTTAATTATTAGTTTGAATTAACTTTGACTTCTTTCAAACTATTGTATGAATACCATCTAAATATGACTGTAATCTCTATGTGCTAAAAATTTTGCATATGAAAACTATCCCACCAAAATGTGATCTTGGTAATGATAGGTAACATTGTTATTGAACAAACTGATCTTGAGGAACCAATTTAATTTTAAGATAAGGCTGGCAAGCAAAATAGAGATTTTCATTCTAGATAAAATGGAAAAAAGGATATATAATGTCTGGGCTAAGTTGGTTGTATCTGCTTTCAGGAAAAATCAATTTTTGAATTGGAATTCACTAGTGACAATGAAGAACAATATGCTGAGGAGAATACACATTTAATAAAGTTGAATTGGCAACACTTGTAACATTGGCTGTGGCAATACTTGTAACATTGGCTGTGGCAATACTTGTAACATTGGCTGTGGCTACACTTGTAACATTGGCTGTGGCTACACTTGTAACATTGGCTGTGGCTACACTTGTAACATTGGCTGTGGCTACACTTGTAACATTGGCTGTGGCTACATTTGTAACTGGCTGTGGCTACACTTGTAACATTGGCTGTGGCTACACTTGTAACATTGGCTGTGGCTACACTTGTAACATTGGCTGTGGCTACACTTGTAACATTGGCTGTGACTACACTTGTAACATTGGCTGTGGCAACACTTGTAATGTTGGCTGTGGCAACACTTGTAATGTTGGTTGCACAGGTTTTCAAAACGTTGTAGATACAAAGTTGGATTTCTCAACATGATTGGACTGATTCTTTTTTCCAAATTGTCAGTCCAGCATGAACAAAACTGTCTAGCTAATTATGGACTAGTGTCATTGTTTATTAGTAATCTGTAAATCGGAAAGAATAATCCTCATTGGTTGTTTGTATTTTTCAATAAAATCTTTCGGCTTATTTGTTGTGATAGCCTTTATTGCATTCTCGCCTTATTCCCATGTCTTTACTGCATTCTCGTCTTATTCCCATGTCTTCACTGCATTCTCGCCTTATTCCCATGTCTTCACTGCAATTTTATTTCATTCTTTCCTCATTTCCTTGTCTTTATTTCATTCTTTCCTCATTTCCTTGTCTTTATTTCATCCTTTCCTCATTTCCTTGTCTTTATTTCATCCTTTCCTCATTTCCTTGTCTTTATTTCATCCTTTCCTCATTTCCTTGTCTTTATTTCATTCTTTCCTTATTTCCTTGTCTTTATTTCATTCTTTCCTCATTTTCTTGTCTTTATTTCATTCTTTCCTTATTTCCTTGTCTTTATTTCATTCTTTCCTCATTTCCTTGTCTTTATTTCATTCTTTCCTCATTTCCTTGTCTTTATTTCATTCTTTCCTCATTTCCTTGTCTTTATTTCGTTCTTTCCTCATTTCCTTGTCTTTATTTCATTCTTTCCTCATTTCCTTGTCTTTATTTCATTCTTTCCTCATTTTCTTGTCTTTATTTCATTCTTTCCTTATTTCCTTGTCTTTATTTCATTCTTTCCTCATTTTCTTGTCTTTATTTCATTCTTTCCTTATTTCCTTGTCTTTATTTCATTCTTTCCTCATTTCCTTGTCTTTATTTCATTCTTTCCTCATTTCCTTGTCTTTATTTCATTCTTTCCTCATTTCCTTGTCTTTATTTCATTCTTTCCTCATTTTCTTGTCTTTATTTCATTCTTTCCTCATTTCCTTGTCTTTATTTCATTCTTTCCTTATTTCCTTGTCTTTATTTCATTCTTTCCTCATTTCCTTGTCTTTATTTCATTCTTTCCTCATTTTCTTGTCTTTATTTCATTCTTTCCTCATTTCCTTGTCTTTATTTCATTCTTTCCTTATTTCCTTGTCTTTATTTCATTCTTTCCTCATTTCCTTGTCTTTATTTCATTCTTTCCTTATTTCCTTGTCTTTATTTCATTCTTTCCTTATTTCCTTGTCTTTATTTCATTCTTTCCTCATTTCCTTGTCTTTCAGGTTCGTATTGAATCCTTCGACTACATTGGTGTTGGGAATTCTACTAACAAGAAAGATGCACAAGCAAATGCAGCTCGAGATTTTGTTCAATTCTTGGTGCGGCAGGGAAGTGTGCAGCAGACAGAAGTACCAACGGTAAGCACTTCATTATTTTGCTTATAGTGATTGAATTTGGGGAAAGATCCTTGCACAATTACTTCTCCTCGTAGTTATATGTCCACACCACATAATATTGCCAGAATTTCATGTCAGTCCACATGATGTATCCTAACGTTCTGAAAGTGAATGAATTTCCTTGAAATTTAGTGGAAGGACAATATACCACAGGAGAAGTAATTGAAGTTAAGGATGGATCTGTGCACAAATTACTTCCCCTAATGATAACATTGTCCTCTGAGTGCTCTTCAGTTAGATGATGTAAAGAGCTCCTATATTATAAGGTGAGGAGACTTGTTTGTTTATTCCTGTAGACTTTTTGTGGTGCTTAGGGTTGTTTTTTTTTGCTGTCACAGTAGCTGGTGGGTTGTATGGGGGTTGCTAGCTCCACACCTAATGCTCCTCTTTTACGTGGGATTTAGGCTGGCAAGATGGCCCAAAAGAAACATCTTGACAGAGTCAAGAGGAGGGTTCTTATATTCTACCAAATACAATAGGTAAAAAAAAGGGGGGGGGAATAAAGAACTAGTGTTGGTAAAGGTAGGTGCTCGACTACTTTTTTATGAATACAATGTGGGTTATGATATAATTGAATTGAAGAAACTGTCTAACAAAACTGTCATCATAGATTTCTTCAAATTTCTAGTTGGTCTGGCTGGCTATGTATCATGCATACAGAGCACCTCAAGAGACCTAAGAGGCTGAAAATATACACATTTCCTCCTTATTAGGTCTATGAAAAAACTTTTACAAAATTCCTTAAAAAAAAACAAAACGGGATTTTAGTGGGGGTTGGGGTCAATTTACAATGTAAGTTTATGCCTAATTGGTTCCTAGTTTGTGTCTGGTTGCATTTACACATGTTTTTTGATGTGGTGTCTAGCAAAAGGGAAAAGAAATAACTTATTCATTGATCATGCCTAGTTCAAATTTTTGAATTGATCACCCCTAACATGGCATGCCGCATAAAGATGTTGATCAAGTGATGGTTTCTATTTCATTTGATTATTTATCTCTTCTTTGAATCATTGCATTGTTTTTCTGTTTGCACAATCAGTAAATGATAAAAAATTGATTCTCTCTCCATTTTGCTTTTCTTGTTGTTGCCATGAAGATCAATACTTAGCTTTTTACTAAATTAACTGCTAACCTAAATGTACTAAGCAGGTCACTAAATAGTCTCTTCTTCTTCAAACTGATATACTGTGAGTGAATGTTCACATGCACACACTGAAATGTTTGTTTGTTTGTATGATATATGTACATATATATATAAGTAAATGAACAATTTATAACCTACAATGTGATGATTATAAAGACATTTTAATAGGAACTTAATTTTGCTTGACGCTGATTTGACTCAATTGGTGAGAGCAGAGCCTGTGTATATGGCTGCTTTCAAGGAGGACGTAGGTTCGATCCCTGCACAAGCTCATTTCTTCATTTATACAATCTAAGGCTACTCATGTTGTCCCTACGTAAAGGTCTTTATAATTATCACATTCTATCAGATATAAATTGTCTATTTATTTATATATATATATATATATATATA
The DNA here is from genome assembly GCA_963457665.1 of Thysanoteuthis rhombus. Taxonomy (NCBI): domain Eukaryota; kingdom Metazoa; phylum Mollusca; class Cephalopoda; order Oegopsida; family Thysanoteuthidae; genus Thysanoteuthis; species Thysanoteuthis major. The sequence continues at coordinate 8,585,580 of OY735240.1, read as the reverse complement.
TATATATATATATATATATATATATATATATATATATTAGAGAGAGAGAGAGAGAGAGAGCAAGATTGAAATGCACTTTGCTAATATGCTTGAAATATAGTATAATACCAGCTGTAATGTACGGATATTAAACATGGTAACTAACAAAATCACTTGAAGGTAACAGATCCAAGTAAAATGTGTCATAGCAATAATTAAATAAAAGAAATGGAAATGGGCACATGAGCTTGAGGGATAACAGATTAAAGAAAAAACAGATTGGTGCTCTAGAGATATCAAACTCAGACCAGACGTGAAATATAAAGATGGGGTTTGTTTGTAAGACTTAGCAGAGGTTGGCACAGTCACAATCAGCATGGAAGTATCTGGAAGAGTGCTTTGTCTATCAGTGGGGTTATGCTTGTGTGTGTGTCATATATATATATATATATATATATATATATATATATATATATATATAATGTATGTGGTACAGATCAGGCTAGCAGTATAACATAATATAATAATTCATTATTGATGAGGCCTGAAGAGGGCAGAAACATGAGCTAGTTTGTGTAGCGAATCCACAATCTACTATTCATATATATATATATATATATATATATATATATATATATATATATATAAACGGAGAGAAAGAAATGTACATAAATGTATATCTAGTAGTTTTACCCAAATTTTAAAAAAAGCTATTATGATTTTTTTTTTAAATAATGAAAAACTCAGACTAGACAAATTTTCAAGAATGCATTTTCTGTTACATAGATAAGAGGGAACAAACTTTTTCATTAAAGTAATTAGAATTGAATCTTGAACTTTGATCTTGATTTGATAGAAGCCATTACAATTCAATAAAAAAACAAACTATGAGTAAATCTAGGAACAAGTCATCTAGATCAAATGATATTTTTTACCTGCTTCAGACTCTATATTTCATCAATCATGCTGATCTCTTCAAGAGAATTGAAATAATGGAATTTTGAATTGATGTATATTTTGCAACAAGTGCATTGATTTCTTATGGTGAATGTTCTCAAGAGAAATCATGTCAAAGGAAATACCTCTTTTTACAAGAAAAGCAGTGTTACTGTGGATTACTCGATCCTATTCAAGCCTTTATGATCAGAATTGAGTGCTTGGATCCATTTCAATTCTATGATGAATCTCCTGTTTTCAATGTTGGGGCAAACACGTTCTGTTATCTGAACATAACCCCCAAACAAGCTGTGACTCTTTCAAGCAAAAATGCTTTTTGTTTGATATGATATTGCCAAGGTGTTCTGCAAAGCACTCTTTGAACTGGTTAGATGTTTGGCATATACGTTGAGTCTTGCATTTCTTACATGCTACGATGTGTAAAACATCTTGTGTTACAGTCGAGCACTTCTGTAAAGTGAATGGCTGATTTTTTCATTTTCTATTTTCCCTGTAAATGATTTTTCTGGAGTTCTCAGATGAATAATTTTCATTTTTCAATATTTTTCTACCAATATCTTCATCTTTGTTGTTTTTATCACATTTCAGTCAGTATGTTCTTTGACTTGTCTGAAGGTTATGTAAAAACATTACTGTCTAGTGCTACTAATAGATTAACCGAGATAGCTCTGGTCACTTTGCTATCATATGTGCATATTAATGAAAAATTGTGCTCAACTTGGTCTGTAGGGTTGGTATTTTTGTTGATTGCTTATTAGAATTTCTTTTGTGTCTGGGCTCCAATAGATAGCCAGCTTATAACACTGCAGTGCGATTTTTGTTCCTGGGTAATGAGTGTTATTTTCTAATTGCTTATGTAAAATGTATCAAAAATGGTTATTATTCCTTTTAGTGTCCAGGGTAGTGATTTTCATATGTAATTGTTTTTCTTACTTGTGAATGATAGGTGTAAATCCACCTGTAGTCCGATTGCAAATAAGTAGATTTCAAATTATCATTGTCTTGGTCACAAAAGCAAAGTTTGAAGGGAATTGACTTTTTCTATACTTTTTCGATATAATCAATTAGAAAATAACACCTATAACCCAGTAACAGAAAAAAGTGAAAATTTGTTTCATTACGTAACAAATTTTCACTTTTCTGTTCCTGGTTAAAAGGTGTTATTTCTTAATTGATTATATCTAAAAAGTATAGAAAATATCAATGCAAAAAAGAAAAGCATAAACTATTGATAACAGTTCCAAAATTTATTACTGGCATATTTTTCAGTGTATAATTATCAAAATATACTCTTCATCACAGTCAATAATTGAACAACTGTAACTTGAAAATTTGAATTCAAGTAAAAAAAATTCCATCTAAGAGCATACATGTTCACATTAAATTTCACTTATGACATCAGTGATGTCTTTAAAGATGTTATTAAGATTTATACGCATCTAAATAAGGCCCCAAAAGGTCATTAGGCTGATTTATTTAAAAAAAACAAAACAAATTTTTTTTCAGATTGATCTAATGTAGTACTGGTGCTAATTTACAAATGTAGACAAAACGGTATAGCCAGGAGTACTGAACACACAATCATCTACACTTATAAAAAGGGAAGAACCCTTTGCTTTTTCAGTTTGATTCACAGTAGTATATGGATACTATTAAGGGTAATAATTTGTCTCTATCCTTTAGAAACTGTTTGGCAGAACTGTTGACATGGGTTTGGATCTGGCTATGTATGTATGTATTGCACATAGAGGATGCACCAATGAAGCTAGAGGGCTGAAAATGTAAACATTTACTCCTTATGTCTTGAATTTTTTTTCCCCTAAATAGCTTTTTAGTTGGTTCATTTTGCAATGTATGTCTATACTAAATTGGTCCTTCAGTTTGTATCTGGCGTAATTTTGAATCATCAATTTATACCGATGATCCCACCTACATAGATAATGATCTAGGTCAGGGGTTATCAGACCAGCAACCCTTCACGGCATCCTAGTGGTATTTATTAACTCTCAAATACATAAACTACCTGAAACCAACTGGAACTCTTTGATGAACAGCATAAAAAATAGTGAGACTCTTCTGTAGGTTTAATAGGAAAAACTGAAAAATTTACTGAAAAAATACATCTAAGGGATGTAATTTTAATCATAAGTTATTTCCCTTGAAGTAGATATTCTGTTTTCTTTGTATGAATTTGAGTGTTAAGCAAGATAGCTTTTTATGACTTATTTCAATTACTGATACAGATGTTGACAAATAGAAAAAAAAAATCATTGTTATTTTAATTGGGATTTTTAATCACCCCTACCCAGAGCAGACTGGCTTAATCATTGTTGCTAGGTTTAGTTTATTTATGTGTTCGCACTTTTATAACTATATCTCTCAGGATTTCTCCAGCCTTTTGAAATTTTACTCACTGTGAGTTGGGAAAATTTTTTTTTGGTTTTTGAAAATTCTCCCCCATAATAGGTTTTTATTGGGGTTCAGTTTACTATGAAAGTTTATGCCAAATTGATTGCGTTCAGTGATATTCATGCTTGTTTTTTTTGTATTTTGAAAAATTGTACTTGTAAGTGATCACAGTTCAAAAAAGGCGAGAAAAGTAACTTATTCATTGATCACCCTTTGGAGTGAATGACCAGACCTGTGTTTTTTTTTGTTTTTGTTTGTTTGTTTTTTTTTTTCTTTTTTAATCCTTAATTTATGATTTGAACCATACTGGTTATATTTTCATCCACTACAGCTTAATTTATGAGGTAAAAAGAAGCATTCATGGGCGGTGGTGATTCATGATTTTCCTTGGAATGCTGATTTGTTTTTTTCTTCTTCTAATTACAACTCAAAATATAGAATAGATTTTGGTTAAACTCAAACTTATGAAGGTATCTTTCACCTCAAAAACTTGTCTATGCATTGTAACAGCTCTATTGACTGAGCTTTTGAAGTTTTAATGGCAGATGATCAAATGTAACCCTTAAAATCTTTTGTTTTTTTCCTGATCACTAGACATCATATTTGTCATTGTTTTTGTGTGCACTTTTTATATAGTAGATTGGTAGATTATAATGGATGATTGGATGGCTTGGCATTGTGAACGAAGATTGTTCGGAGAGTTTTCCACAGCAATAGGACCATAAACAGCAGTGCCTGTGGCTGGAATAATCCTCTAGCCTGAGTATTATTTAATTTCCGATCTGTGCAGTTTACTCTCTGTCGTAGACTGGCAATCTGAATTGTTGCGGTAAAAAGCAATTAAAATCAAGGTGTGCAAAATAATGGTCAGTATTTGACAATAGTCTGCGATGTTTCCTGAAATGAAAATAGAATCGAGTGCTTGTTATTCTCTATAATATCTTTCTTATATATATATATATATATATATATATATTTAATGTGTGTGTTTTTTCTATTTCTACCTCCAGCTGACTGTCGGAATGGGTGCAGGGACGGCAGAGGGTATGTCAAGTAGTGAAGTGTCAGGAGATGATATGGGAGACAGTGGCATCTCTTCGAGCGGTAGTAAGTATTAAAGTTTTTTTACACATTCTTTATGTGGCTGCTCTCTCTACATGCAAATACTCTAAGGCTGTCAGAAAAAAATTCTTGATTTGTAATACATAGCGAAGATAATTCCTTCAATAATCTTATCATTTGATCTTTTTGACTGAAAACTTTCACTAAGTGCTCCTAATGCCATCTAATAACAAAGAGAGAATACAACAATGTTCCTGTACTTTTTGAGGCCATTTAGAATTTGAAAAAAAAAGGGAAATATTTATTTAACACTATGTGACCATATAGGAGTCCTTGTGCCGTATAACCACACTGATGATTCATAATCTGAATGTGTTGTATTTAATTTCAAGGTTTCCCTGGTCTTGATGCCAACCGAGACATACCTGCTTATCAAAGAGGTCCACCAATGAGCTATTTGGATCGTCTGGCTGAAAAGCGGAAACTGGAAGAGGTAAGTTCAATCCTTGCTGGCGGGAAAGTTATCCTCTGCAAATTACCTAAATCTGTTTGCTGCCAAGTATATTTTTTGACGCAACTCTTGTGCCAGATTTTTATTTAAAGAAAATTGATAAAAAGAAAGTCTTCATTGTACGTTTGAAATGTTTTCATTTTCATACAAATCAACTATGTACAATAGAATATAAGGTTTGATCAAAAATACCCGGACAGTCACCCAGCAAGGGATTTTGGGGTTTATTGGGGCTTGGCTTCCAGAGAGGACCCCTGCAACATTTAGTAAGATTTGTTATTGTATCATGGTGGTAGAAATGATGGAGGTGAACTTTTGGTGTCCCATGGGACGTTTCCAAATTGCTCGTCCTACCCATCTGTCAACTATGCCTCTGCATAGACTACCCCACGAGGGTTTTATTGTAAAACCATTGACTCTAAATTGTGATTGTTTCCTTCAAAATAGTCTCTTGCAGCAGCTATTCATCACTGCCTACCTTTTTTTTAATGCCTGAATGAACTCTTGTAGTCATTTTTTGGAGTCACTCTAGATCTACCTGCTAATATCCTTTTATCTCTTCAGTACTTTTGAAATGGCATCCCTTTAATAGGTCTTCTAGTTTTTGAAACGAGAAGTCAGGTGACTATGATGGATGGAGAATGTGAATGTTTTGCCAAGAACTGTTCAACTCAAAAGACGAATCTTCTGCAATTGCCTCTTTGTTTTCTCTTTGGTTTTTGCAGCAACTCGTTTCACATTCAAATCCCTCGTTAAAATGTCTTAACAAGAACTGTAAGATATACTTACATCACCTGTAATTTCTCTAACAATCAGTGGCTGATCAGTACAAATAATTTTGCAGACTACACCAATGTTTTCTTCGGTTTTTGAATGTGAAGGGCTGTCTGTTCTTTTTGACTGCAGTTCTACCTTCCTTAAAGCACGTAAATCTCCCTGAAAGGTCATTTTCGAAAGTTCATAAGTTTCCCGTGTTATTTTTCCAAGTTTAGAATAAAACTTCACGCAAACCCTCTACCCTTCTAATCTGGTCTATCTGTCAAATACCAGGGCTAAAAAATTGAGGTACAGAAAATTTGATGTAATCCAGATACTTATTTAATGAAACCAATCCTATTCAGTTCACAAATGCTACCTACATTATTTCATGTATCTATCTTTGCCATTTGCCTAAGCAGATTTTAACTCCCATGTGTTAACGAGAAGAGAAAAAAAAAATAACACGATCATGCGACATCTTGTCCATGGTACTAAACTGATGACTTGCTAAGACGAGTTAAAGCATTTGTTGAACTGAATATACCAGATGCAGTGTTGACATTATTATCAACTTTTGACTGGCCTTTCTGGTGTTCCATTTCAGTTGCTTTTTAATCAGAATGCTCAGTTCATATTTTGCATTATCAAGTAAACATTCATGAGTCATAAAAACTTTGAGATATGTCCTAAGAGTCCCTGAAGGGTTAATGGACCTTGAATTGTGCCCTTAAATAAATAACTATTCAATGGTCTTACCTACAGATATAGGTGATCTCATTACACCTCATCTTTTATTATTTATTCATGAGCATTTTTTTTCTTGCTATCGGAATTCAATTTCTTTTATATATATATTTGGTCCTCTCATTTGGTAGGGCGCAAAAATAGATTGATCTTTAGCTTTGAATGATGGGTTAGAAACCGTCAACTAAAACTGTCCACATAGGTGTCTTCAGTTTTCAAGTTGGTCTGGCTGGCTATTTTTGTATGTATATATGACATATACAGGTAGCACCAATAAAGCTACAGGATTGAAAATTTGACCATTTACTCCTATTGTCTAAAAAAGACATTTTTCTGTTGGAGCTTCGATTTACGATGTTAGTTGGTATTAAATTGATCCTTGATTTTGTGTCTGGTAGAATTCACTTGTTTTTCTAAAATTCAGACTTTTTAGTGATCACTGTGCAAGAAAAGGTGAGAGAAGTATCTGATTCATCGATTACTTCCTTTTTCTGATTTATTAAATTGATCACCCCCAACACGGCATGCAGCCAAAACATGGTAACGTGGCAATTTCTATTGAGTGACTAACCAGACCTGTTCTTTATTTTACTTGAATAATTTTAATCCACTTCTGGCTTGCCAGGCCTGTCAAAATCTGTTAACTGAACATTTTGTGATCATACTCCTAACTTTCTTGTTCATTGATAACTTTTCTCTACTGGACAAGGGGTTAGACTTCATCAGATATGTCTGTGTTCTAGATTGTTTGTTAACCAAGGCTGAAGAGCCCGTTCTGCCCAGGTATTTACCCATACCTGAGAGGAGAAGAAATCGATTCAAGCCTTTTCCAAGGGTATTAGTGCAAACTATCTCAGCCCAAGTTTGAACTCTGTCTGCAGATTCTATTTTCAATTCTATTAACTACCCACACTTTTTGATACTGACATACCAAAAATATTTTTTCCATATTTATGCTCTCTAATTATTTGTCTTTTTTTTCTCTCTCTCTGTCCTTCAGTCAGAAGATCTTGATTTAAATGCTGGTATTCATGGTAACTGGACATTGGAAAATGCTAAAAGCAGACTACATCAGTTTCTGCAACAAAACAAAATACAAGCTGACTATAAGTATTCTATGATAGGCCCCGATCACAATCGGTAAGTAGAACCACAGCCAATATTCAACTCTTTGGAGCCATCAGGAGAGAGGTTCTATTTTTTTATTTATTTCATTATATATTTTCTTTATTCTTTTTGAAGAATGTAAAAAGTCATTAACTTCCATAACTTCCCGAATCATTTATATTCCATACCCCCCCTCTGAATTATTTATGTTCCATAACACCCCCCCGAACCATGAATGCACCATAACTTTTCCCGATCATTTACATCCCCAAACTCCTCCCCTTGATCAATTACATCCCCTAACTCCTCCCCTTGATCAATTACATCCCCTAACTCCTCCCCTTGATCAATTACATCCCCTAACTCCTCCCCTTGATCAATTACATCCCCTAACTCCTCCCCTTGATCAATTACATCCCCTAACTCCTCCCCTTGATCAATTACATCCCCTAACTCCTCCCCTTGATCAATTACATCCCCTAACTCCTCCCCTTGATCAATTACATCCCCTAACTCCTCCCCTTGATCAATTACATCCCCTAGCTCCTCCCCTTGATCAATTACATCCCCTAGCTCCTCCCCTTGATCAATTACATCCCCTAGCTCCTCCCCCGGATCAATTACATCCCCTAGCTCCTCCCCCGGATCAATTACATCCCCTAGCTCCTCCCCTGGATCAATTACATCCCCTAGCTCCTCCCCCGGATCAATTACATCCCCTAGCTCCTCCCCCGGATCAATTACATCCCCTAGCTCCTCCCCCGGATCAATTACATCCCCTAGCTCCTCCCCCGGATCAATTACATCCCCTAGCTCCTCCCCCGGATCAATTACATCCCCTAGCTCCTCCCCCGGATCAATTACATCCCCTAGCTCCTCCCCCGGATCAATTACATCCCCTAGCTCCTCCCCCGGATCAATTACATCCCCTAGCTCCTCCCCCGGATCAATTACATCCCCTAGCTCCTCCCCCGGATCAATTACATTCCCTACCTCCTCCTCCTCCGATCATTTACACCCTGTAGCTCTCCCCCCTCAGATCATTTACACCCCCTAGCTCCTCCCCCTCCGATCATTTACATTGCACCACTGCCCCCCCCCTCCGATCATTTACATTCCACAACTGCCCCCCCCTCCAATTATTTACATTCTACAACTGGCCCTGGCCCCCAAAATCACTCATAATATTTACCCCCTCCCACCATAAATTTATCCCCCTTCCTTAATTATCTCCCACATCCACCCCTAATTTTATTTCCCCTCACCCTCCTCCCCTGATTGAAATATCATCTTTTACTTGGTTTGATTCTCTCTGTAGTGAGGGGGGGGGGAAATATTTTTCAAATATTACTCTCTTTTTGCTCAAGAAACTCAGAGATGAAAATACTGAATCGATAATTGAAAAAGATTAAATTCTTCATTGTAAGTACTCCAGTTTCCTTCAAATTCACCATCCTCTTGTGAGTTTTTGTACAAACAACTTTGTCATCTTCAGACGTCATTTTCCTGGAGTTAGCACGTATTTCTTTGTTTATGAGATTCTCCGCCTCTCCTCTTTTTGGAAGGTAACAGTGATACCTTATTCTTTATATATTCCTTTTGACTCCTTGTGGAGCATAGGGCCACATTGCGGTTTGTGTAGCTAGTAGACTTTATGGGGAAGAGATCCTAGCCCTGTTCCTAAGATGGACTACTTTGTAGGCTAAGGGGCTCCAATCACCCTGTTATTGTCCCATAGTTGGATTGTGAAGGGAATGTAAGCAGTTTTGGCCGTTACTTGAACTTGGTTTTCCATATCAGTAACAGCTAGGCCACTTTGCACCTCATGCATCTCCTGCATCTCTTGGAAGATGAAAAGTGTTGTTTCAGGAAAGTTTATTTATTTCGCAATGACCGGAAAACTATAATGAGAAGCTTTCTTTACTGTTTTGTAATATTTTGACTATAATATATGTTAATTTGTTGATTAAGCTTAGCTCGTAAGTCATAAGTGTGGGTCACCCAGTGCACTTTCTACACAGTTCAATAGTCATCACCCAGCATAGAGGTAACCATTTTGACAATTATATAGGTATTTATTATTCTTAACTGAATCTGGCACAAGGCTATAAGTGTGAGGCACCCAGTGAGATAGAACTCACAATGATCTTCTGGAGTAGCTCACTGATCATTATCTAACCTTGAGCTGCCCATTTTGACTATTAGATATAAATGTGCTGTTTAAAATTTTTAATTGTTGCATTAGAAGTTTGAATTTTGAACATAATTCTCGGCCATGCCCCAAAAGTAATCTGTGATAACAATTATTGTTTGATGTAATGTTTGAAGGGCGTGTGAAAATTGGTCATCCATGTATTACTGATTTTCATCTCTTGGTCTTACAAGAATAAGATTGTTTCAGGGTTTTCAATTTTTGCTTAGTCCTTCCTTCATCTTATTGTCGCTTTCTCATCACAATCTTTCTCTGGCTAAAAGCTTGTCATTAATATAAAACTAGTTTTGCAATTAAGGATGGTATATTAATTATTTAAAAATATCAGTGTTTGATTACTAATTTGCCCAAAGTGTGTCTGATCTGTCTAAATGATTATATTCATTTCCAATTGAATCTGTTTAAATTGGTGTTAGCCCAAGACTACGAACTAATCCAATGGTGGGTATTTGAATATAATAGACAGTCTATATCACAATTGAGTGAACTGTGTAGTTTTTGTATTGCTTAAGTGTTGTTTGATGTATTGATGTAAATGTGTTGGTTGTGTCTTGTTCTTGAATGTGTAGATACATATACTGGTTTCAGGAACAGATGTCGTTGGTTTATGATTATGCATCAAATCTCTTCTCCAGATGAAAAAGCAAAGACTTGGTTTAGCATATCATTCATTGTTTGCTTTTCATCATGAGAGCTAGCCCGAGGCATTAGCAAAGTAGGCAGCTGCTTAGGGCTCCATAATCACCTGAGGGTCTCCAAGAGTAGTGTTGCAAAATTCATTTAATTCTAAAGCTATTGAATATGTCGATATTTCAAACTAGCTTAAACTCATCGAAAATGATAGTTCCTGTCATTAAATATCGAATGCTGTATATTTTGACAAATACCGCTATCTTTAGATTAGATGAGACCTCAATTTCAATCTGAATTTCATAATTGTAGTTCACTGTTTTTAGACCTAAAATCAAATCCTATTCAGGACCTATAAAGGGTTTGGTTGGACATGATGACCAGAAAATATCTCTAGCAGCCCTTCAAGCAGTTAGCTAAAACCCTACTAGACAACCCTTTGTGTCACCCTTTGAGAGGAAATTAGTGCAATCAAATGTGACCTGAAAGAACCTGGAATTTTTTTGTGCATTTGCAAATAAGTAAGGGATACTACTCCGAAAAAACATTGACAAATCAGTCATTATAATATAGATAAAATTGAGCGTGAACAAAGACCCTACATTATTATTAAGTTATAAAGGATTTTTTTTTTGAGTCAGTGCATTTTAAAAGTATTTGAATGCAGTAACTCTTGCTACAATGTACCATTTCAACTATTCATAAGTCACAAAATGAATAGAATCCGACATTGTCTTCTTTTTTTTTTTCATTCATTTGCAATGTTGGAAGACAATGCTGAAAACTAATTAATTCTAATTAGAAATTTATATCTGATTCTCGTACTTGAAGAAGATCGTTGAAAGTGAATGTGTATTGACTGTCTCGCAATAAAAAATTTCTTTCTTGAAGTCCTACTTACAAACTAAATTCGATTCTAAAGATATCATATGTCAATATGTCAAACCAACATTAAAACCGTCAAAAATGATGGGTCCTGTCATCAGATATTAAATACTGGATATATTGGTGGCCAAAATGATCTTCAGATAAGATGAGACCCTAATATCCATCTGAACATCATGATTTTTAATTTGCTGTTTAGTCATTGTTTTTGTATCTGGCCCATGAGATGACCCCAATTGGGGTGGGGCTTTGGATGTTTCAAGTGTCATCTTTCCATCAAAATATACAGTAATTAAAATTGATATCAAATTAATGAATATTCTATAATTGTATGCTTTCAATCCATCTAATATTTTATCAAATCAAAGTAATTTTAGACTTCTGGTGATATAAAATGAAAGATCACTTTTCTATCTACATTTTTAACTTATTTGAGTGATAACAGCTCAACTTTTGAACAAATTTATCTCCCTCTCCCTCCCTTTCAACCTTTTACATTGAGGGGTTTGGGGGTGCTGTGCTGGTGGAGGGGTGTGCACCTTCTGCTTTTCAGTTAATTTGCCTTTGCTCTGCTGCTTTTAAATATCATCCTCCCTCGTCTCCGTGACTGACAGACAAATCAACAAAATTGATGACAATGGTATACATAGGGTCGAATGATTTATGAATGAATGATTAAGAAAAATCAATGAAACAAATATATCATTTCTTTAATTAAACACTTTTGTTATGAGTGAATGACCTTTGATAAACTTTGAATGAAAAAATCAATGATCATCTGAAAGTAAATCATTTGCACACTCTCTGCTTCTCCAGTTGCTCACAGGCTTTCTGGTCCCACATAGGCCATGAAAAAAAATTAGAGGAGACATGAGTGGATAAGGGAATTGATTGGTTTTCTTGCCTTTCAGATGCCTGGGGCAGTGTCTCTTCCAAAGGTGCATGTTTGGAAGAGGCCCGACTTATGGTGTGTGGAGCAGCCTGCTGTTTTTCTGTCCATCATATGAAACAACAGCTTTTGGAGTATTTTGTTTACTTCTCTCCCATGTTGCGAATCTAGATGTTTTATATCTAAATTTAGATAATATTAAAGAGTGGAAGTCAGGCGAGATAATTGATAGAAATTATGAAGAAAGATCCAGAGAACTCCAAACTGCCTTGCTGACTAATATATCTGGTGATTATCAACTTGGTATAATGGCCAGTTGTCGATTGATAGGGATGCATGGACACAAACAGATTTTTCCAATTGTAATTAGATATATTGAATTCTAAGAAAATGAAACTTCATTTGAAATTTCACCATGCATTATTGTATTGTGGAGAACTGTCACTCATTTGGTGTGATGTGTTTTAAGTACAGGAAATGTCAGTCATCTCTTAAATTCATGGACTGCTTGCAACCTCTTGTATTGACATTGGAACTCTCTGATGATATAGAAATGAAAATAATGGAACTCTTCTGTGAATTGAATAGAAATTTAAAAAAAAAAAAATCCACCTAGTAGTCAAAGGGGGTAATTTCAATCAGGTGTTATTTCCCTTGATGATGACTTTTCTTCTATGAATTCAAGGGTTGAGTAAAGAAGAGTTGGAAAAATGTTGACTTGTAGCTGCAAGGAGAAGAGATTCATGCAAGATTACTACAAAGTTGAATAATTGCTCAAACACTAAATTGGAACTGTAACTTATATACATCTATACGCTCATATGATTAGTTGTTGTGAGTGGCAAGTGGCATTGGGGATTGCTTATTGGTGCTTAGCATGAAGTTTTGTGGCTGAATATGTTTGGTATTGGTTAGTGGTTGAAATGAACTTTCATGCGTGAACTTGTTTCTGTTCTCTTGTTGACATATTTATTTCTTGATCTTCTCGTACGGTTTTAATTTTTCATGAATTTTGATTTTAAAAAGTTTTAATGAGTTGTTAAGATGATAATAAATCGCTTAAAAGCTACCTTCAGCGGCTTTTAAGTCTGATGTCTAGTCCCTTCCTGTTTAATTTGCTTATTCCTTTTTTTCTTTTGAAAAACTGTAATTGGTTATCAATAGACCTAGAGTTATCTCCCTTGGACAGACATTTTTCTGATGTCAATTTAAACCTAAGTTACTTTCTCAGAAACTAGTGGCCTGATTGAACTGGAATTGGCTTCATTTTCCAAGATACTGGATTTCGATGGTATTGTGCTAACAAGAATTGCGCTATGATGAGCTGTTTTGCTGTATCACAGTAACAAACAAACAGAAATTGGATCATTATAGTAAGGATGGCCTCTTCCTGTTTTCTCAATATTATTAATGGTTGACCTCCATTTATGATTCTTTACAATATCTATTTTAGTTATTTCGAGTTTTGATTCTGGTCAATGTTCCATTATTACCATATTGAGATTATTTCTTTACTTGTCTGATCTATCGTCTCTCCTGCTAAATTTGACTACCTCTGTTACAGTTAGTATGTGAAAAATACATGCAAATATAATAACTATGATGGGTCAGAGGTGTTATAGTCTGTAACTGCTCAAAAGAGAATTGAAATATATCTGCCTTTTCTTCCATACTAACTCCACTCTGCTTACATCTTCTTTTAAAATAATTTTTTTAGCTATTTTCAAATGTTTATTCAGTTGTGTGTGATGTAATGTTTTACTGGGGTTTGCCAAAAAAAGTACTGTTTTTAAAAGATATTTTGTGAAATGATATTTCCATGTTTTATGTTAAGATTGTAACCATTATATTGAAATATTTGTGAAATGTTTTTAAATGTGTGCAATACTCATTATCTAACTACAATGAAATTTTGGCGAATTCTTCAATGCCTTTGTTTTGAATGTTTCCATTGAAATGTTTTACATGACCTCATATTTTGAAAATGCTTTGAAATATCCATCATCAATTTTTCAGCTGAATATCTTTGTTGTGAAATGAAAAATATAAATACAGCCAAGCCTCAATTAGTATAAATTTGATTTAATGCATATTGTAACTGGTCTGCTTAGTTGCCCAATAGAAACTGTTTTTTTGGCAGCGTGTCATGTTGAGGGTGATCTATTAAAAAATTGGAGAAGAGGATGATCAATGAATAAGTTAGTTCTCTCACCTTTTGTTGGGCAGTGATAGCTAAAAAAAGTTTGAATTTTCAATATAGGAATGCAAGTGGACACAAACTAAGAATCAATTTAGCATAAAATTACATTGCAATCTGAATGCTTTATCAAAAACTTATTGATGGGAATTTTCAAAAAAAACTTTTCAGAAGTGAATGTTAAAAATTTCAGCCTTCTAGCTCTTGATGCGGCTTGTACACATGATTGATACATACATAGCCAGGAGGCAAGACCAATAGGGAAACTGAAGAAACCTACGTTGACATTTTTTAAAAATGATACCATTTTCATTTTGTACGAGAATTTATTATGAATTTTTTTGATGCACAAAAATGAAAATTCCTCTGTCTCGTATGTGTTCAACTTGGTATGAGACTTAATTTGATTTTGTTCAAAACTAAATTCAATTTAATACAAATTTTTTTGATCTCTTAAAATTAAAACCTACGTTATGTGTTCTGATCATATTTTTGATTTATATAAGTTAGTTAGTAAACATTGAAAAAAAATGGAAAGTATTTACAATACAAATGCTATTACTGCACAAAAGAAGATATTTATTTTTACTTTAGGTGAGAAATGTAATAAAATGCTATTTTCATTGGGTTGGAACAAAGTATGAACCATATTGTAAATGGAATAACTTCAAATAGTATGAATTCAATTGAGTTATAAAATCATTTGTACTAATTGTGGTTCAACTGTAATCAAATGTTGAAATGTTTTTTCTTTTTTTTTAAAATATAAGGCCAAATTTTGAAAAAAAAAATTGTTTCATCATTACAAAAAGCCCTTGTGTCTTTTTCAGATAACTGTCATATTTTCTTTTCTCTTTCCACTCTCTCTTTCTCTCTCTCTCTCTCGCTTAGCATTCTTCACTCTGCTTTCCTGGTAATACACATTTTAACTAAAATGTTAATCTACCTTAGTCCCATAATATTTGTTACATTTAGTGTATGATATGAGAATGTAAATGTAACAACAGTTATGGGACAGAGGTAATAGATTATATGATTATAAGTAGCTGAAAATCTGCTCCCCAGGTGGCTTTTTCTCAAGATATCATAATTAATTTATAATTATAACAATAAAGATTAAAAATAAAAGAATTAATTCTTTTATTTTTTGTTCTAGAGATATAACTCTCCCTCACATATACAGGATATTTTCGAGTTGTCTCCTCTTCTTTGATATATATACACATATATATATATATATATATATATATATATATATATATATATATATATATATGTATATATGTATGTATGTATGTATATTAGTTGAACTTCTCCACTATAATGATAAGGATATTTACTTATTTATTTTTGTTATCTTCTGAAGGTTAGTTTCACTTTTTTTCAATGACCACACCATTATTCTCTTGACTCCTCTCGACTCCACACCAAGTGGGCCTGTTTCTGCAGTGAGTATGCATTTGCAGTGCCCCAAAGGTTGCACAGCTACAAGTGCCGGGACATGCAGCAACAACAACAACACAATTCAAATGAGTTAACTTGCCCAAAAATCAAGAAAGAAAAATTTCAGTGGATCCAGGCTGTACTCTTCCTTTTCCTTCAGCCAGGCTTCAACCACTGTCGAGGAGAAAACAAAAACAGCACAAATCCCAACGACAGTATCAGCCCTATTAGATCTGCCTTAACATCTTGAAATCATGTTACTAGGAAAAAAAAAAAAAAAAAAAACGGAAAGATGATGGCAAGTCTATATTTCTTTTCTGTTATTTTAACCAAAAACAAGGAAGAAATTCAGGAAAAAAAAAATCTTCTCCCTTCCTCTTTCTCTTTATCCTTTTTTTTCTTTTTTCTTCTTTTCTAAGAATTCTTACCTGCATAAAAAACCCGTTAGATATCTTTAAGCATCACTGATTAAAAAGCTTTTGGCCTCTGGTGTGCAAAATAGATTTTGTGATATGGCAGTTCTCTTTTATTCCATTATAAAATAATGTAGCATAGAGATTCTTTTCAAACATAGGCCTTTATGATAACGAATAAAATGCTAGAACAAAATGTTTCCTGAAGAATTTAAAAAAGGACATTTACTGTAACAGCTGTATGTAGCATAATGGCTGATAAAAACCAATATTGCGCCTCCCTTATTGACATAGAAGTGAAATGCAGAGTATTAAAAATGAATAACCAAGTCTTGAGAGACAGAAAACTATAATGGTAATCCCTTATGCATGTACTAATCCTTATATGATTTGTCTGTACTCAAAATTAAGAAAAGTAGCATACAAGCCTTTTCAGTCAATCTATTTGCAGTCCACGTGCAAAGAACCTGGATTTATTTCCCTTGAAAATAATAAAATGATAAATAATGAAATGGTTAGAATTGATTTGATATTTATCAACTGGTGCTTTTTAAAAAAAGTATTAGTTCTCGAATGATTAAGCTCTTGCAATCATCTTTAAAAATTAAAATATTTTGAATTTTCAACTTTTGAAACAGCAATCAGGTATTCAAAGCAAAAATAAAGTGAGACTTAAAAATCCCTACATTTAGCAAATGCATGTTTAACGCAATATTTGTATATATATTTATAATACATATTCATGACGCATATCAAACGAAAAAGTTTCTAAAGAGCTTTTTTTGGCTGACACTTCAGAAGATGGAATGTCAGAAAGTGATAAAAAATAGTTGATTGTAAGAATCTGGATTAAAAAGATTTTGTGTATCTTCATTGTTTTCCAACAATTTCTCAATGAATCTCCCGATTTACTCATTCAATAAATGCAAGAATTGGAATGAATCTTTGGTGCATGAAATATATTTTAAAAAGTTACTAGACAACCCTATGACTAGAATAAATATTGAATTTAAAAACCCAATTGCACCTAGATTCACTTTTACACACTTGTATAAATAAATATCATTCAGTATTCATTCACATCTCTAGGTTTATTAATTTATCAAATGCCAAAATAAATTCTGATAAATTTTTGGCTTATCTAATCAATTTTTAAAAGGTAATGAAAAATAACCAGAAAGAACATTGAATTCGAAGGCCCAATTACACCTGTATTTTTTACACATTTGAAAATTCGAGAAAAAAATCTCTAAATATTATCTAAATACCTTTGTGAACTGATTAATAAAGGAATTTAAGACAACTCCATTTCAATTTAAGCTTCCCTTTACACAACTTTGAATAAAATGTCTCTTCTTTATCATTAAGTATTTCTTCTTTTTCAAGATAGACTATTATTATGTAAGAAACTATTTTTGTTTTTCATTGTTTATCAGTATCTTTGTTTTGGGTCCTTTTCCGTAGTCCCCACCATTCTAAATAATTATAGCTATTTTAAAGATTGTGAATTTTTAAAAAAAAGGATAAAATCCCCAACACAAACTAACTTTTGCCTTCATTGACTGATCCAAGCCCTACGTTAATTTCTTGATATGATAATAACAGCTAAGTTGTTGAAATGTCCTTTTATTTATCTTTTTTTAAATTTCTTATTTTCTGAATATAAATCACATGTTTCAATTCTTCTCAGATATCAAGTAGATTATACCAACTTTTGTTTGGACAATCTGAACTCTTCCTCCTATTTTCGATGAAGGTGCAGAGTTTCAGCCAATTCATTCCACCCCTTTCTTTTGATGTGATAAGTAATATCAATTAAAAAAAGGGAGTTTCTACTATCGGTCTCTCTTTCTTACAGATACTACATTTTACACCTGAAGAAGGTTGTTGAATGAATCTGCCAAAATATTGTGCCCACACCAAAGATGGGGAGAAGACTTCGGTGTATTAATGACTCTTCTTGAAGTTATAGATAATATAAAAGAGATCAGTTTCATAGCTAGATGATAGGGAAAATGATACCTGACTTAATGGCTCTATCTATGGATGTTGATATAATTAAAAATTGAGGCCTCGCTTCACAAATGCCAAATCTTTACTCCTCCAAAAATCAATATTCTTTTTTCTTTTACTCTTAAACATTAGTCTTCCTCAAACTGCCCATTTTTATTAATATACTACCTCTATCCCATAATAGTTATTACATTTGTATATAGTAATAGGTCAATAAATATAACAATTATTATGGCACAGAGGTAGTCTTTTTTTTTACTTAAATGTCAATTATATTTTTCTTTTTGTTTCTGACGGCAACAGGATTTTTTTTGGTTTTTGTTGTTGTTGTTTTTTTTTTTGAGAAGCTGAAGGGAGAAATTATATGAAAAGAAAAAAAATTCTCTCAAAAAAAAAAAGAAAAGAAAATTACAAGTTACAAGAAAGAAAGAAAGAAAAAAAAAAAAGAACCATCCTGAAAATCTTGCTCATGCCAAAACATTACCAGGTGAGTGTCTCAAGCACTCGCCTAGTAATGGATGTTCTCTTTTTTTAATAGATCTGATACTGTCGTTGTTGTTTGAACCCCGTCCATCTTTCACCGGGAAGAAAGTGTTGCAACTTCACTATATATGAGATCTTTTCCAATCACATTCATTCATTTGTTTTTATGATTTTTCTCTCCCTCTCTAGTTTAAAAAAATGATTCCCTTTTTGAGGTAAACTTGAATTGTCTTTTGTAAATTGCACGTAAATTAACCACTGATAATTTGATAAGTCTGGAGTTGCTTATCAATTTAATATTTTCAATGTTACTTGTTTTGCCTGTTTATACTCTTGTTGCGTTACTCATTTCTTATCACTAAGATAGGAAATTGGGTTATATAAAGCTATATCCGGAGATATAAAGGAAGCAAAATTCTGTTAGAAAAACAATGGTCTTTGTATTTAACAGTTGCGACCAGCCTGTAAGATTTAACTTGATCCCTTGACTCAGTCAAGTTTTTTATATTTTTTGATTTTTAAAGATATTCAATTAAATCGTAATCAGGGTTTTACTGAGTGGAAATAAACACCTCAATAGATTTTTCATCATATGAATTTTGAAGACGAGAACTCAAATGTATCGCATTACGTAACCTTTTTCATTTGGGAAGAGAAAAAATAAAACAATGTGGTCATAGTTCATTACAGATTTAGACATGTCAATCTTCTGAGTATTTTAATTGAGACAAATCTCTTTTGGACGAGTAAACTTTTCCTCTAACTCAACCTGTGGTTGAGGTACTTTTTAAAAAATCTTATCGACTGGTTGTAACCCAGGAAGGAATTAAGTGTCAAATAATTGGTTTTTGATGAGCAAGTTCTTAAACTTAGTGCTAAGATGTCACTAAAGATAGATTTTGTTGAAATATTATATCAATAAGTAATTCCTGTTTTAAAGACACAACCCTACCATTATCTAGTCAACGTTTCTAATTTAGGTATTTCTTTGTACCTGGCCATAAAAGAACAATGATATTATCAGTACTTTGGTAACTGCACAGTTATTGTTATTTATTTTGTTCTTGGTATTCATTAAGCATAGTACAGTGCAAGACCAAGGAATAGGGTAGGAAGGCCTGCCTTTAGAATCAGTATTCAAAATCCTCTCTCGAGCTCAAAATATCAATCTTTATCTCTGAAGGGGAATACATATAATGTCTAACGTTTTGAATCGTTTTCAAGTTAGGAGGTAAAATCTAAGAGTTCATCACCACCTCTATAGAATAACATATAAAGGTTGCCACCATAAAAGAAATGGAAGCCTTTAATATTTAATGAGAAATGTCTAAAAAAAACAAACTTGCTGATTAAAAATTTAAGGGTAAGTAAGAAAGTCTTCATTGATAGGTTTTTAAAGCCTCTCCACTTACTTGAATAACAGCCTTGAATTTCATTTTTATTCCTATGTTAAAAATGTAGACATTGATGAATGATTAAAATACACAACCATTAATTGACTTGACTGAAACAGTCTCCAGAAAGAGAAATCTATTTGGAAGATTGCCTTTGGTCTGCTTGGATGGTATAATGGTTAGCACATCAGCCTTACACACTGGTCTCCGGTTCGATTCCAGGTATGAGCGAAGAGTTGGAGGTTTGGTTCTAACAGTTAGTAGATGAGCTGCTACTTATAAAGCTTCTGGGGGACTAGAGGGGGTAGGCAAATAGCACCCACTCTCAAAGCAAATCTACCCTTCTATTCAGTTGATGGAAACCTTTTAGCAGTTGACGTTTCATCTTACAAAATGGTCAAATAAAAGAATTTCTTAGCTTGGCTAATAAGTTACTTACCATACATGCCACAATATAAGACAGACATTTAATTTTAAAAGATTTTTTTTCTTCCAATGTGGTGTCTACTATTGGCACACATTTTGACTCTAATCCCATAATGCATTGTGCATAATAACTGCTATCACAGCATTTCCCAAAGTTGATCTGACCTTATTGAAAACAACTTCAAAATTGTTTAAAATTTAATTCTATTATTAGAATCTTCATCACATTAGTAGAGACAAAGATTGGGAAAAAAAAGAATTATGTGTACACTTAGTTGAATTGAAGATATTTTTTTTAAAACACATTGTTGGAAATTTTGTGAATAAATGAAAAAGGCCTCTGCTGTTGCAGTAATTTTTCATTAGGGATTTTGCGAAAACATCTGCACAAACACACCTGAATATTTTTAAAACACAAAACATTTACTATTTATTAGATTTTAGCAAAATTTTCACTACTTATCCGATAAAGGATGGAATTTTCTCCATGTTTTCTTTTTGAGTTAGTAATAACACTACTGATTAAATCAGTGGTTTAACTACAAGACCCACAATGCAATGTGCCAAAAAGTAATAAACCGTCTCTTGGTTTTATCAATGTTTTGGTCTTTGCATCAGATGTCTCGTTTCTTTTTACTTATGGCTTGTTGAGCAGGGTCATTCAAAACCCAATTTAGTATTTGTGGGTGTGTCTTATAGGTGAAGGTTTAAAAGTTTGTTGATTGTAACCAGTCAGGTTTTGTTGTCTGCTGACCTATAGAGCAGGTGTTTGGCTAAATTGATTAAATTACCTTTCAGGTTTGTAGTGTGTCTGATGACCCCTTGGGCAGGAGTTAGGCTCTGAAGATGAAATTTGCCAGTTGAAAACATTCCAAATAAGCAACAGCCCACAAAGTCAGAATGTTAGCGTCAGGATTAATTAATTTCAATAAACGGAAATTTCTATCACTGCAGTTCTATGGTTTAAATGTGTATGACAGAAATTTCTATCTGTTAATCAATGAACCCTTCCTCTTTGAGTTAGGAAATTTTTTTTTTATGTCTGTTACTTCTAGTGGAAGAGTCCATTATTTATGGAGAAAACAAACTGTTCAGCTTATTTTGTATAGTATAGGTTCTCAACCTTTGGCGTCACCGCCCACTTTCATATGGAAAGTTTCTTTGTTGTGCATTGTATACTAAATATTCGAGAAGATACTAAAACATTTTCAACCACAACAAGATTCATTAATGAAAGTAATATAAAATAGTAGCATCAAATATTTGGCACATCATCGATGCAATCACTGTGTCTGGTAAACTGAAGTGTTATGTGTGTGTGCATATATATATATATATATATATATATATATATATATATATATATATATATATCTCTACCTACAGAGAGTGTAGAACAGACATATGTACAACACAAACATATACACATTTTTTACACACCTACATAATGTGTGATATAACAGCACTACTTGGTAATTTTATAATAGAAAATGATGCTGTTTTTATTGTTTTGACACTCAAAAAATCCTATAGTGCCAAACAAAATTTCAAAATGCCCATCATTTTATGCACAGTTGTCCACTGCCCATCTGACGGTCAAAGTCACCCACCTGTGGATGATATCACCCAGATTGAGAAACCCTGCTGTATTGTCAATTAATGCTGGCAACTGAGCCACTCCTATCACATGTGATAGGTTTAGTCTGTGCTTAAGAAATTTTTACTTTTTAAGTATAATTGGATTCTTCTTGGGTAGAAGTCTGAATAATTTTTAAAAAATTGAAAAAAAAAAGATTGTAAAAGTATATAGTGGAAGTAGTTAATAATGCTCAAATAAAATAAATTTATTGAAATCTTAAGAATATCAAAATAGTCATCAAAATACTTGGAAAACATTCCTATGGTAAAATTTGAACCTACTTAGTTTTATATTTTAATACCTTTGTATTGAATTCTAATTTGGTAGTTCCTTTATTACCTCAACCCTTCTTCTCTCAATTACTTCCCACTTTTTTTAAGAATTATGTGTTGAGTAATAATTCTTTAAATATTCTATTCACCAACCATTTAAAAAGAAACGCTCACTTTGGTCTCCACGTTTTTTGTCTCCAATATAGCTAAAGTTGCAATTCTTTCTTTCTGAACACGTTCGCTGCCACACGACACACGTGTACATCTTGTAGCATGTTGCGTATTGCTACTGATGCACATGTGGGTTCATTCCTTAGTTTTTATTTAAGGCAATATGAATGGCTACAACAATGTGCTCGACTCAGCTTCTGCGGCACTGAGTTGAGGACGTGCTGATTTTGTTATGCTGTAAGTTGCCCTTTCCCAGGTAGCAGTGAACGTGTTAATTGGAGCCATTTGTACTTTTGAAAAAAAAAAGATGGGGGGGGCAGTGAATGCTTCTTGCTTGATACTGCTTTGGCGGGATGGATCAGTTTTACATCACATCCCCCCCGCTGTGGCAGTAAAAGAACTCGCCATTTTGGAATCGGTTAATGTCTCTGTTTGTCTGTCACCACAGCAGGCACACTACTCGTAAGGTTGTTGCAGTCCTTTCCTTCTCCTTCCTCCTCCTCAGCTGATTTGTAAACCAATGTGGCACTTGTACGCTGTGCAACCTGAAAATTGGAGTCCTCCTCCCGGCTAAAAGCCAGGTAAGTTGGATTCTGCTCTGAGCAGAAATACCAACACTTCTCTATGTGTTTATCTCTCTTTTTTTTTTTTTTCTGTTTTTTTCCTTTTATTTCAGGTAATCTTAGGTTTGCAATTTGCAAGAAAAGAGAATTTGAATCACAAAAGTAAAGCCCAATCTTTCCCTGAATTGATACTAGTTTAATCTAAGGGAGGCAACTGTGTATGTATGAATATATAAAAAAAACTCCAACGCAATAATTTGTAACTGCTTCCCTTTGAACTGGCATTAATTTTGGGACAAATCAGGCATTACTTTTGAGACACCCCAATATATATATTTATATATTTAATTACTTTGGTTATAATAAAATAATATTTTGGGAGGTGGCAGTGATGTTTTTATTATCAATAAGTCATCATCTTTCATTATATATCTGCCCCCCCTCCCTGTAAGCTCCCTGTTGAGCATAGGGCCACTTTGTGGTTTAAGTATCAAGTAGGTTTCATGAGGAGGAGTTGTTAGTCCCTTTGTCCAAAATTGACTGCCTTTAAACAGTTAAATGGCTCCAAATGCCCTGCTATTATCCGTAGGTGGAGAGAGGCGAGGGTACTTGAACATAGTAAATGTGAGCAGCCTCAGCTGGAACTTGAATACGCCTCGTCGATTCTGTTTTCTGTGCTTTTGACCGCTATGCCAGTCGACACCCCTCAGTCATCCATAAGATAACAATGTTGACCTTTTTGATACTTTTGTCCATTTCCCACAATCAAATAGTAAGTTTAACCCTTTGTTCATTAAAAGGATTACCAATATATATATATATATATATATATATATATATATATATATATATATATATATATAGGGAAACACTATTGCAAGAAATGAATAATGTACTAAGTGTTGAAACTACATAAATTTTCAGGGTGACTAAACTGCGACAAAAAAAGGAAAAATAAAACTTCAAAATAAGAGCAAAATTTTCATGAATTTAGGTACTTGCTGAACCCATGAAAATCCCATGGTTGTAGACAACTAAGATACAATCATTACTCTTGCATATATATTTCTGAAATTAAAGTTTATTGAACCTTTGTTGAAATCGACACTGTTAAGCTAGGTATTGGATAAAATGGACAAAATCATAATAAAGAGAGTGACTGGAACAATAATCACCATCACTTCAAAATTACTATTCCAAATTTTGAAGTAAACATACTTATGATGATTTATTGATTTTCAGAGGTGTCAGATCTGAATTAATTAGACCCAAACTAATAACCTAATAAAGTATAAATGTTTTATATTGTTATATGTTGTATTATGTTCAGTGTGTATTAGTAATTCTCACTGAGAATTAGGGCAAAATTGATAAAATTGTAAAAAACGTAAACACAGCCTTTATCTGAACCAAAATGTATATAATTTTGTTAAAGTAATCTATTACTTGAAGAAGGTATCTTTATCAACTATCATAGTATTCAAGGGTAAATGAAGCTAATACCTTCAGAAGCCCATTCCTTTCAAAGCTCCTACCTTAAAAAGCACTTTCCTCTGAAAGAACCTCTATTTAACGCTATTATCATAGTAAAATAGAATTTCATTCATCTAATTAATGCATATTTGCATTCTGACATAGTAAAATAGAGTTCCCTGTTCTAATGACATAATAATAAAATGTCCTTTAGATGATATCACTTTATAGAATGAGTGGGAAGGAACACTTTGTGGAGATGGTATCAAGATAGTCATCAAAAAATTGATGTTCCATATTTGTTGGCAGTTGTCTCTAGGTCAGCCCCATTAATGTTGGGCCATTCTTATTTTGTTTTTGCACATTGCAACATAAATTTACACAAGAGTTACTTACTATACTTTAAAGACTATTCTTTGCAATTTAATCTGAATCAAATGCATAATCTTTATATCATTATCATTGATATCAGTTTATATTACAAAAATGACTTTGTTTCTTGTCTTTTACTCCCATTTGCTATAACTCTTAAATTCATGATCCCTTTGAAACTGTTCCTAAACACATGGATCTAATAGGTTAATACAATTTTAAAAAATGGAAATTTTTTTTGTATTAAATAAAATAAATGAAACATTTTAAATTTACCTAAGGATACAAAGAAAGTAACTATGACCAAAAGTTATTCCTTTTGCTTTGATTATTAAATATTTTGTATGAATTTAAGAGTTAATTTATATGATTATTCTTAAAACAAAGATCCATTTTTATTTCTTGTGACCAATTAAAATCCTTGTTATTTTTCAACCTTGTCTTTTTTAACCCCCATTTTATATTTTCTATCAGGAAAGTGTCATTTGTGGATGTTGTAACTGGTAAATTGGTCTTTTCAATTTCTCATTCTATACCAGTGGTTCTCAAACTATGTGCCACAGCACAACTTCCGTAGTGTTCAGCATAATTTTCTTCTAAATATAAAAACAATTTCCTGTTTTGTATGTGTCCAGAATGGTTGCGCCTGTGCTGCTTTCATCATCAGAATTGCCAGTCTAGTGGTTTTGTCGCTAGATTTTGTAAGATTGGATTTGTTTTATGAGGATAGGGAAAAGGGTTGATGAGTACGTATATCAGTATGCTGATATAAAAGATTATTTTGTTGGCTTCTGAAATATATTAGTTGGATTCATTTCATTTTTACAGTTAGTGTGCCATGTAAGTCAAATATTTCTTGTCTGTATCACCCCAAAGGAAAGGAAAAAGAGGTGCTAAATATATATACCTGTATGCTGATGTGAAAGTTTTGTCCAATGACTTCTGAAATATTTTCATTCAACTCATTACATTTTTACGGTATTTAAACTATAAAATTCTATACCCCAATAATGGGATTAATCTATACCAAGATGGTGGGATGTTGTAAGCTTAATATGTTTCTTAGTGTGCTGTCATACAATAAAGTTTGCGAACCACTGTTCTACACAATATTTTCATTTTATCGTAGCTCTCTTCTTCTGTTTGATGGCTTGTTGTCTTTTTACCCCCTAAATTTTGCTAACACAAACCTAAATTTTAAGATCAAGGCTCAAACTAAGCGTTCTGCTTGGCTTTCTTTTCTTTCATTGCAGGAGTTTTATTGCCGAGATGAAGATATACGTGAAATCCATCAGCAAACGTAAGTACTTGATCAGGTATATCCATATTATTTAAAAGTCCTTGTTATTGTCTATGTTGGGCCTTCTCAAAATTTTTTCAATTGTGACCCCTTTGGATGAGGCAAAATTTTGTTTATTTGTTCAAATCTCGCTTAGTTTTTATAAGATAGATATTTGCCATCTTTCATTAATCACTTGTCTTTGAATATCACCCATAGCCATCCTGCAATTATCACCGCTCCGTTATCACGAGGTCGGCTTTTTTTTGACTCGAAAACCTGCAATACAACCAAATACCTGTATTTTCAATTGACGATTGTTGAAAAATGATTATTGCTGCAAATGGATAGTATTTTGATTATTTACCGTTTTTTGTTCCATAAATTTTGAGGTGTGACTAACATAAATGAATAGGATCCATGTGTATATCGGTGACGAATTAATAGCTTGTTCTAAGATTTCATTGATTTTTTTCCCCATTAGATCAAGGTCATGGTACTTGAAGAAATATTGATTATGAGGGCTAAAGATGATTGGGCTTGGCATGTTAATCTTTCTCTTCCTTCTTTTTGCAGACGTATCGGCCCGAGAACATGGATCAAACAAACAAGTGGCTTCAAAGTCCTGTGCTCTGTCTTTGGTACGTCAATTGTACCACATGAGTGTCATCGAATCTTTTACTGGACAGAAAAAGAAGAAGGACGCTGATAAGGTAAAAAGATTTTTTTTCTCTCTACTCATAATATGAAATAATGGCTGACCTACTATGTGTGGCCAGATCTGGTCAGAAGGGGCGATAATCAGAGCTTTACCTCAGAGACAGGCATAGGAATAGGACTGAATTTAGGAATTGAGCTAGCAGTGGTTCAACTCCAGCCTCTTGAGGCGGACATGTTGCAATAGATATGATGATTATAATAGGTATGTGAAAATACCTCAAGGCATTGAATGCCCCTGCCTTGGACAGTTCCAGGTCACCCGTGGCAAAGTTTAGCACCCGTCAGCCGCCTTCCGAAAACCTGGAGGACTACAACATCAGTCCAATGGTCTCTGACCAACAATTATTTTTGAAAAATTGCACTGTGTCTAATATACTAGTATTATCACTAGGGAGCCGTCTCCCAAAGCTCCATACAGAGTTATGGGACTTGGTTGACTTTCAATGAGCACAGTAATCCTCCAAATGCTAAACTATTTGTCTTATTGTTCGGTATATATGGTATTCTTCAGGGATACCTTAATTGGTGCACTTGCTCAAAAAGATTTTTCTACTTTTTTGTTGATGTTTTAAATTATTTATAGCTTTCATGACAATGGAAGGATAGTGAGAGTGGGCAAAGAAAGGGGAAACATTTTTTGTTCTTTTTTTTATGTAACACTACGTCACATAATTCTTTTATTGAATCAAATCTTGAAAAAAGAAGAGATAGGAGAAGAAAAAATAAAGTAGACTATTCAATGTTTATAATCAATATATATATATATATATGTGTGTGTGTGTGTGTTTGTATTCATTCATAATTATTTTATTTTCTGATGTATCAGCATTCTGGACAATATTTTTTATTTCAATTTCGATGCACTAATTATTTGTTCTTATTTTGGATAGCTTTAATGTGGATCAACTTGAAAACTCAATTGGAAAGAAATAATTTTATTATAGAAATGTTGAATGCTTACAAAAATTGTCTATACTATGTCACAGTCTGTTTTTACTTGTTTTTTTAGCTTATACTCAGTTACCTAAATTTGTACATCAAAACCTTAACTGTTCAACATCAAAACCCACATTATTCAAGAACACACCATTTGAGGTATTGCAGTATTTTTCCAAGTATTTTATCTAGTCAATTAGTGTAACAGTTATTAGTAATTTTGTATTTTTCATGACTGAAGCTAAAAGGATAATCAAGCCTATATGTATACCTTTAAATGAATTTGACATGAAACGTTTCCTTTAATTTTAAACAATTGAATGATTTACCTTTTGTAGATTCCACCTTTTGATGTAGCTGTCAGCCCAGAACTGGAAGCTAACCTTGATGAAGCCCTGCAGGCATGGAACATCATTCCTACTCAAGTGGTGAGCGATTCCAAAACTCTTATCTTTTGATATTGAGATATTTTTCGAATTTTTTTATATACACACATACACACACCAATGTGCTGTGTGTTTGTATACATGCACACACGTATCATGATGATGGAGCAGTCTATTGCTATAATGAAGCTTTTTATAATCCTGTCTTCATGCAAACGTTTTGAAATCTCTGAAATCTCCAACTTTGTTTTTGTTCCAGCCTACATCCTGCGAGGAGCCGGTCTCTCTAGTAACTCATACTCAACTGGATGAGTTTGTTCCCGCACCAAAACGTCCCCAACCTGGCGTTGTGTCTTGGTGTCCACCACAACCCAATTGGAATCCTTGGACCAATTGTAACATTGATGAAGGACCCTTGGCACATGTAAGATAAATCCTCTTTATTTTTTAATCTTAATTTAATTAAAAAAAAAAAATTCTGTATATATTTAATTTTTTTTTTTCCCTTTTTATACTATTTTTAAAAATCTTGAATCTTCCATACTTATTTCAACAATACATTTTATGATAAAAATGATGAGAAATTTCAAAACACTTATTTCCTGATTTGTGTAGTTGAAAAGAAAACCAAACCAATAAACGGAACATTGTCTATAACTTTCAGAAGAATAATTAACATTCCCCCTCAAAAAAGGCCTACTTCTCCAGAAATGGCTTTGCAGTGACAAGTTTTGGGGATCAACAGTTCACGATAGAATCTAATTAAAGTAAATAAACAATTATAGATTATAGCTTTTTTTCCCAAAATTATAAATCTAAATTTAGATATGAAATATAAATTCTCAATACATCTAAATGTAGATATGAAATATCTGAATCTTCACCACATCTGAATGTAGATATAAAATATCTAAATAGTCAGTACATCTGAATGTAGATATGAAATATCTGAATGTAGATATGAAATATCCAAATTGTCACTACATCTGAATGTAGATATGAAATATCCAAATTGTCACTACATCTGAATGTAGATATGAAATATCCAAATTGTCACTACATCTGAATGTAGATATAAAATATCCAAATTGTCACTACATCTGAATGTAGATATAAAATATCCAAATTGTCAGTACATCTGAATGTAGATATAAAATATCCAAATTGTCAGTACATCTGAATGTAGATATGAAATATCCAAATTATCACTACATCTGAATGTAGATATGAAATATCCAAATTGTGAAACATTTTATTTCAATGTATGATTTTCTCTTGAAGGCAACCATGGAACAAATCAGCCAGGATGTGTACCAGTCACTAGAAGAACAGAAGGCCAATGATAGGGATCTCCAAACTGTAAGTGAATTCTTTTAAATAATTCATGGCATCAGAGATTCAAGTTAGAAGGAATAGACTAGAAATGTTTGATATGACTACTTCATTCAAGAGGCAGACAGGAGGAGTCTTAATTGAAACTTTCAAGGTATTAAATGGCTTTACAAATCATGGGGCTTGAATTTTAGTAAGTCAGAAGAGACGGCAAAATTACTAGCCAGGTCCATTACAAAAACCAAGTCAATTTTTTTCTTTTCTCTCACAGAGGTGTATAGAAATCCATTTGAAAATAAGGAACAAAATGATTATGATTTTACTATAGAAATACACTGAAAATTGGAAAGAAAGGGATAGTCAGTATTCAGGAATAAATGCAAGCATTACTGACAAATAGGACTACTATATATATAATGTATATTCTTTTCTTTTTTTTTCTGTCCCTCAGATGCTGAATGATCGTTCTATGCTCCCCATCCATAATTCCAGAGATCACATTATTCATGTCATCAAAACCAACCCCGTTGTACTCATCAGAGGCGAAACAGGATGCGGTAAAACTACCCAGGTAACAAAAAGACACCAGTCTTTTAACTTCTCTTTATTTCTCATATTCAAGTATGGTGTGTCACCTGTGTCTGGTTACTTTCTGGTTAATAAAACATTCTTTAAACAATGGATTGTCAAGTACAGATATCTCCTGGCCAATGATCTACTTGTTTATCAACCAATGACAGTTATGGCTGCGATCAATCAGACTGATAATTTCCTCTTCTATGACATTTGGGGGGGGGGGTTGATTCAAAAAATTTTTTTTAATTTCATCTTGCTTGTTTAAATGACATTTTATAGATGAAAATATTCTAAATTTTTAAACACTCGGCAAAAATCAGAAACCTTTGAAGAGACCAAATTGATTTAATCAAATTCAAGTAAAAAAATTAGATTCAAGTATTGCTAAGGTATCAAATCAAATCATTAGACCCCTTTGTTTCTAGCAAAAGTATAAAAAAAATATAATGAAAATAGATTGATAAAAAAAGAAAAAGGTACAAACACATGTATATGTGTACTAAAACCCCAACTTCTTATGGTAAAAGTTTATTGCACAACATAGTACTATGTATGAAACCGGGAAAAATCTTTGGTAATCTTTCCTATGATGTACATAAACCTATGGCAGTGTTTAACTAGTGAAGAGAGACTCCAAAAGTATTATGAAGGCTTGAAAAAGTATAGTTTTTCCTCTTAAAAAGTCTTATAAACAACATATTAATCAGGAATTAATGCAATAAGGAAATTATACACTTATCTAAATCAGATTGCACACCATGAACTCATCAGTTTGATTAATCAAATATTACAAACTTGTTTCCACCGTACCTTGAAGTGTTAATGGTGTGCAATCTATAAAGCTTCAGGCCCTTTTGCTCCTTTTGAAATCAAAATATGATAAAACAATATTTAAAAAAATCTTAAAAATTCCGTTAGCTCTGAGTACAATTTGAAACGGAACTTTTGTTAATGATATGAACACTGACAGCCCAGTATGTTTTTGCCGTGCTATACAAACTAGAACAACTAATTAGTGATGCATGAATGTGGGATTTGAAAAATTTACTAGTTAACAGGAACAAATAGCAAAGAGATAATTTGCAATGAATATAGTTATATTATTATTAATCGTTTTTATAAGTCAGATTATAAATTGCTTCGTATTTTTTGGTAATTAACCTATGTGTGTGCGCTTAGAAATTTATTGCTCTTCTTAATGCAAAGCATTTTTTTTTTTTTTTTAGGTTCCTCAGTTCATTTTGGATGGCATGATTGCGGAAGGCAAAGGCGCCGACTGTAACATCATCGTAACTCAGGTAAGTTTTCCCCTGCAAAACGAGATTTTGAAATGTCTTTACAGTCAAAAGTCATATTTTAGTCTGGCTTATTTCTCTTATTCTGTAAAGTAAAAATGATTGATCCAAAATGTTGGCCAGGAATTTTCAATTCTCTACTGTTTTTAAGGGATTGGGAAGTTCTCAAAGCTCTGCATTTTTCGTTTTTGTATACTTGTATTTTTTTTATTAAAGAAAGCTGGAAATGGCCAAAAAGGTCCCACCCAAACTGCCAAAATGGCCCCAAATTTGGTTTCTATCGGGAATTCACCACTAAACAACAATTGAGAACGCTGGCTAATACCCATTGATCGAGATTTCGATTTTTACTTCAGATTCTTGTGAGAATAGTGAGAATAATCAAAGCATGCTCTCTATAATGGTTTTTGTTCATTCCTGTTCAGTCCTTGTGGAGCCCAGGGTCACAGCCACACTATTAGCTGACCACTGCTGGGATTCAGCTGCTGCAGTTAGTGTAGCAGTTTGGGTTTTAAGGGCTGAAGTTGCTAGCCCCATGGCCAATCCTCCTTTATCAAAGCTTACAGGACTTCAACTTCTCTTCCATTTAGCCATAGTCGCAGGGAGGAGTGGATTCATGCCTTTTTCCAAGTGAACATAGTCTTGGACAAAATTCAAACTTTGTTTGCCAGTTCCATTTTCTATGACAGAAACCCCAGACCCCTTTATAACTGCTGTCATCCAGATGCTTTCAGATGAGGGTACCGTCTTCATCTTTATCATAGTGTTTCCTGAAAATGTTGCTGCTGACTTACCTTGTTTTTTTTAAATTTTTGTTTTCCAGCCTAGAAGAATCAGTGCCGTATCCATCGCTGAGCGGGTTGCCATGGAAAGGAATGAGAACTTGGGGCTGAGTACTGGGTACAGCGTTAGATTTGAAAGTGTCCTACCTCGGCCGTATGCTGCCCTCATGTACTGTACATTGGGTATGTTTCATTTTTCTCCTCCTTCTCTCTTCCTTAAAGTAAAAAACACTACCATGATATTTGTGGGGTCTGGATCCACTCCTCCATTTATTATTAATAAAACTCCTTATTCATCATTTAAAGCAGTTGGTTGATAACATGATCGCTGGTTGTTGATCCATCTCTATCACATTAATCATGTCCCCCGTTATTCAAGGAAAAAGATTTTAGAGCTGGAAGAGCTGTGCAGACCATCTAACACCATTTCGGCTCATACAGTAAGAGTCTAAAGGTATGGGAAAATTCAAAACCACCGGATGTTGTGCCAAGTTGGCGGACAGTGTTGGATCACCCGTCCTTTGATCCCCACCCATCGTAGTTTGTGTAAGGTTGTCTCCCCCAGGCCCTGGTCTTCCACAACTAACCCGTGAGGCAATGGGACAAAGGTTAGTAGACTATAGCATGAATGCTAGTGGCGTATCACTCTAAACAAGTAACCTCAGATTTCAAAGAGAGGCTGACTATACCTTGCCCAAGGATCTCCTGGAACTATGCAAGTTGTATGAGGTATCAACATATCCGCATACCTGAAGGCTCTTTATTAGAACCAGTTAAATGAATAGGAAATCTAAAAAACTTAATCCCTTGCCTGAAGATAGAACCCTACACTTTTGGTAACTATGCAAGAATCTGGATGCTAGTTTATTATTTACTAAATGAAAAAAAAGAAATCATTGCATTTCCCATGTTTTCATCTCTGAATTTAAATCTGTATATACATAGGTCTGTGTGCGTATGTATATATGTATCTGTGTGTGTATATGACAACAACTCAAATTTTGATGAATAGGAAATATGGACATCTTTAGCTCATGCCCTGGGATTGAATTCTGCTCTTCAAGTAACTATTTGAGATGAAAGAAATACTTGTCAGAGGTTAATGATGAGCCTACATCGATTATTATTG
This sequence comes from Thysanoteuthis rhombus, assembly GCA_963457665.1. NCBI lineage: Eukaryota > Metazoa > Mollusca > Cephalopoda > Oegopsida > Thysanoteuthidae > Thysanoteuthis > Thysanoteuthis major. The sequence goes on along the minus strand of OY735240.1, from coordinate 8,552,142 downwards.
GACAAGAAGTAAGATTTGGCTAAATACAGATCTCCGCATGATATTATATACTATTTTGTTCATGTCTAGGTGTCAGAAATTCTATTTAGATAAGTTGAAATTTTATATAAATTACACCTATTTATACTGTAAATTCATATTGCTATTATTATTTATTTATTTATTTTACTATTATTATTTTATATATGCTGTCATTTTTTATGGTATGGTTACACTAGTAATTAATAATGCTCTGAAGAACTTGTGAATAGAATTGACTTGTGATGAAAGTGTTTTGAGTTTTCTTCTGCCTGTCTTTTGATTAGGAACTCTACTAAGACGATTGGAAAACGGCTTACGTGGTGTGTCCCATGTCATCGTGGATGAAATCCATGAAAGAGATATCAATGTAAGTAGTTGTGATGCATATTACTCTTCTTTCTCTTGTTATAGAAAGCTCAGGATATATATGTCCCAGTGGTATCGAAAGGTTTAAAATATTCTATTTAAACATTTTAATAATAGATATATAAATAAAGAGAGCCTACATGGGTTTCTTTGTTTTTGAAGTTGGTCTAGCTGGCTATATATGTATTGGGCATACAGGCTGCACCAATGGAGCTAGAGTGCTAAAAAGTCAAATATGTTAATCTCTGCAAAACTGATTTAACACAGTTATATTTTCAGGTTCATAAATGATCGATTAATGCAATATGAGATGGTTCATGAGCTAATCTTTTTATAAGTCCTTGTTTCATTGACCTTACAGCAGGGTTTCTAAACCTATTTGCTCCCATCACTCCATTTTGGTTATTGTTGAAACAACAAGCCTCTCAAAATTTTGAACTCATTCAAGCCTGGTATAATGGATAGATCTAAGTTTTCTCATTTTCAAAAAAACCCAGGGAAGTCTTATGTCATTTCGAAGGTTATAAGATATGGATTTCATTAAAGGCAAAATTATACAAGTAAAATGGTTATGTGACTCAATTATGAATTCAAAATGGCTGCCATATTCAAAATGTTGCAAAACTTCAAGCACGCCTATGCTTGATCCTGGCTTAAATAACTTGATGAAACTAAAATGACATCTTACTTATATTATATAAACAATGTGACCTTTACACTTAATGCTCTGCTGGTAGATTCTCAATGTTTGGATTGATATTTGAATTTTAGATTTAAGTCTCCTCACATGCATATATCAGTTCTACTTCTTTCCTTGGTCAATATTTCATTGACTGAACTAAAGCCACATTCAAACAAATATGAGGTTGGAAAGCCCCAGAGTTCTTTAACCATTTCAGACCATGTTTGAATAGAATTGTTTAGTTGTATTTGACAGTCATATTTCAGTCAATCCAGTTATTCTATGTGTATTCATCATTGCATTTTAGTTCGAAAACTTCCTCTTGGATGTTTTCACTGACGGATTTTATATTCCAGTCAAAAAGATCCATCATCCACATTGGAGCTTTATACATTTTTATCCTTTGAATTGATGTATATTCTAATGTTAATGTTGAATGAGTATTTTTAATGTAAATTGTTTACAGAGATGTCCATAGAGGTATTTTTATCTCATAAATAAATAAATAAATTTAGGATAACACTCTCACTCTGAGAACCATGCAATGTGCACATTAATGAATCATGGAGAGATCACAAGACAGCTCACATGGAGAGATCACAAGACAGCAAAGTATATTAGGGAAAAAACAGGAGTATCCATTAGAAAATCCAAATGGCAGTGGGCTGGTCATGTTGTAAGAATGTCAGACATCTGATTGACATCACAACTCACAACAAGGATCCCTAGGGATCACATGTGAAACGGAGGCCTGCAGAATACACGACAGAGAGACAAACTAGCTAAGTTCAAAAAGAATAGGCTCCGCGACGCCCATGACAGAGAGATTTTGTAAACCCTGGGGAAGGTCTATATCAAACTATAAAAGACTGATGATGCATGTTAGCATGATGAAATAACAAAAAAGAAACGGAAAATGATAAAACAATTTTTAAAAAAAAGGTATTTTGTGATTCTATTTTTTTTAACTTTATCTACATAAAACAAAAGATTGCTTTTTTTTTTAATTAATAGTAAGTTACAATCCAATTTTTTTTCCTTCCAGACTGATTTCCTTTTGGTACTATTGCGAGATATGTTGGCAGCTTACAGTGAACTACGTGTCGTGCTAATGTCTGCCACAGTGGATGTTAGCCTATTCTGTGAATACTTTGGGAACTGTAATGTTGTCGAGGTGTACGGACGCGTTTACCCAGTACAAGGTATACCTATTTTTCTATATCTGTAGTTTTCATGAGGCAATCCTATTCTCTTAGACAATATATTAGTCTTCACTGATGTTTAGTAAAGAATCAACCAACCAAAATCTCATGATACTAAGAAAGCTACTTAAATGACGAGACAGTAAAGTGAAGCAAAATTCAAAAAGTTCTTATTCCAATTCATTGAAATTAAACTCTTGAATCCATGAACCATTTCTGTTGATAGTGGAAATCTTCGGTGAATAAGATTAAAAATAACGGATCTCTTCAGTGTATTGAATAGAAAAAAAATTATCAAAAAATCACTTAATGGTCAAAGCAGGATAATTTCAATCGGCAGTTATTTTCCTTGGTAATGACATTCATTTTTTTTTTTTTTTTGATAAATTCAACAGTAAATTATTGTCTTCCTAAATTGTATTACTTGAAGATAGAAATAAATGAAGAAACTCTTTTTGGAATGTCTTTTTATATCCAATTCCGTCTTATTTCCAGACTACTTTCTAGAAGACTGCATTCAAATGACCAACTTTGTCCCCCCTCCATCTGATAGAAAGAAGAAGAAGGAGAAAGAAGACGAGGGAGACGACAATGAAAAAGAAGTAAGATAAACATCCACTCTTTCGACTACATTTTTTCTTAATAACAGATACCAGTCTCATTTGTTTAATCTTAAATCAAAACACATCATAATTGTCAATGTAGTTTTATTTATTTATTTTGTTTTCTGTTATGCTGAAGTAAACAGCAATATGAAATTGAGTGGAATTATCTTTATTTGAGTTCCAAAATGGAGCCTAGCATTCTAATGACTTACAAATAACCCAAAGGTATACTGATGACGGTTGAATTTTTATGCATTCAGTAGATCAATCAGATTGTATACTTTGGAGAACGGGGACAATACATTGAAGCAGCTAACAGCCTAGAATGAGAAAATTGGAAAAACCAAAATAAAAAATGATCTGGCATTCTGAGTCAGGAGTTTCTGTTGAAGCTCAATATGGATAGTTGAATTGCAATGAACAGTAGTCCTCCAAATTCTTTTGTAAACCTTTCATCTTGTAGTCAGGCGTATACAGTAATGCTTAAAGTATTTGTTGTTGTTGATAATGATTTGTATTTTAACTCTTAGTTTCATGGACTTCTCCATTCCATTGCTGATATCCATTCATAAAACGCTTGATACTGATCATAGTAATGAAAAACTTTTCAATTTGACATCATAGGAAACTGGAGTAAAAATGCTCGTTAAACTTTCGATGAGCTCTTCCTGTTGACAAATACTGCTTGAAGTGTTTATGCATCATTTTCAGTGGAATAGAGTGGTGTTTGGAACTCAAGTGTTAATTACTTCCTTCGATTTTTTTTTTTCCTTCTCATATCCTTTAGTTTCCATTAGATATTGTCAACATAACCACTTAAAACGTGAAGAAACTTATATATGTATCATGTATAAAGGCTGTAGAGATGGAATTTACTGAAAGATTTGGTCCTCATGTCTAGAATGCTTTTTTCTTTAAATTTTTTCTCTCCCCAAAATCAATTTTTTGTGGGTTATTTGATTTACAGTGTGAGTTTATGCTAAATTGACCACTTAACATTCATGCTTTTAGAAAATTTGGACTTTTTAGTGATCAGTACCCAACAAAAGGAATTGATTACCCCTAACACACGTTACCAAAAGATGTTGGTTACATGACAGTTTTTATTGAGTGGTCTGACATATATCATTCATGGGCTTTCCAATGTTAAGGCTCAATTGAGACCCAAGTGAGACAGAAAGAGGATTTTAGTAATTGAACCAAATGTGTGTATTGGATTTTGTGTGCAAATGAACCAAAAATGAAAAACAGAGCCTTGTTGATTTTTTGTTGGAATATCAGATTGGTTTATATAACAAAAAACACTGGAAATTAATCTTTATAGAAAATCTTGTTGAAAAAGATATCCTTGTTGACTGAGGGAAGAAAATTTGAATTCAATTCCTCATTTCGTAGCGATGTGTTTGTTCCCAGAAAAACTCCTCCTCCAAATTTTCTGTAAGAGAGAGAGAGAGAGAGAGATGCAAAATCCACCTTTTACTTTTTTCTTATCCTGTTAGAGAATTACCCAGCCTCTATCTCCTTACTCTGTCTCTCTATGGCTGCTATTTTCTGGGGGGCGGGATCCTACCAATTTCTAAATCTTTTGTCCACGAGACATTGATTCTTGTATTTTTTTTTTATTGTTTTTAAAAATCGATTTTTTTTATCATAATGTATGTGTGTGGAGTGATTGTTTTTACTCTTTTCCCCTCCATTTTTATGTTTTTTTTTTTGTTTTTTTTGTTTTTTCTTTTCCATTCTTATTTCTTCAAGCTAGCCAAAACAAATTGATTCAAGGGGCAGATCTTATACAAGAAAGCGAGTTACGTCCCTTCCATTATATTGTTACTAATCAGACTTGTCTTGATATATAAGAACTAATTCAGTCCTTATTTTCTTGTTTCAGGAAAACTGCAATTTGATGGTGTCTGGAGATTATTCAGAAGCTACGAGAAGAGCAATGGCAATGTTAAATGAAAAGGAAATGTCCTTCGAGTTGATTGAGGTAAAGACATTTTATTCTGATCACTACATGTTGGGTTTTTTGCTTTTTCAAAAGGAGAAAATATCTTTATTCAAGAAAATAAAAATGTATGTAATGTGATCTTACCTTAATAGTATTCTTCTGACCAACTTTCCAAAACGTATTACAAGTAGACTCAAACTTTTTTACTTACTACATGGATAAAATATTTTAAAAAAAAAAAAAGAATCAGTATCTTCAAGTAAAAGGCAATTAGTTTAAGTATGTGGTATGAAGTCATCCCAAAAAAAAGATCAATTCACAAATGGCTTAATGAATTATCCACTTTATCGGAAATAAAGAACCCGCATTCAGAAGATTTGGATTATATTAACACTCTAACCAGAATTGAGAATAAATACTTTGTTGACTAGTGAAATAATGAACTTCTACATTTTTGTTTCAATGTGTGCATTGGAATATTGTTTATATCAGTCTTTAAGGAAATTAATTAAATTTTTTGCTTGTGAAAATAATGACGTACTCTTCAATTTAGTTGTAGCACAAAGGGATAAAAAACATTAAGTACAGGTTGAACCATAAGTTGCATTGGGGTGAAAACTTTTCATTAAATGTCTTCTTTAGAGCGGCTGGTTAGTAATTATTACTATACTTAATCACAGAACTCACAATGAATTGAAGGTAATGATCAAAACAATAAATGTAAAGATACTAGTTTAAATAATTCATAGATTAATGACAATGCTTCATCTCAGAAACAGTCATTGTAGAAATGTAGTTCAATGCTTCTCAAAGTAGTGAATGGTTCACCCAAGGGTGAATGAAGTTATTTTGAGTTAATGACTCCATTTAAACAGATATTTTAAGTGCGTAGCTATCAAATTTTCTTCTAGAAGTTTTTCTATATAGATTTTACATAATTGACCTTAATATAGAACATTGTTTATGATAAGGACAATAATACAAGTTTAATATTACATATTGCTTCACTGACTATTTTCTTTAATATCTTATGCTGGCTTCTTCATACATACTTTTGTTGAAGATAAAATATTAACTTTACTTCATACGAACTAGAAAAATTCTAGTAATTTTTCTGTTCTCAATTTTTCCATCACTCCTAGTTTTCTTATAATATTTTTAGGATTTCCAAGAAACTTTGTAAAATATACTCCAAAAAATGAGTTAATTTACAGTTTACAAAATTGAGCTATACCTTGATTAGTGTGATTAGTTTGTTCCAGAATATTCCATACTGTTCAAAACCATATCATAATTTGTTTTTTGAGGCTTATACATAGTTATATTAATTTGTACAGCAATACCTTGACTTTACTACATCAAAACTGCTCAATTCAAGATATTGCTGTTTATAATGAATTATACATAGGAGAGAATAAGACAGAAATTACCAGAAACATGTTAATTTAGTTGAGGGTGAATGAAATTTTGTGGTGAAGACTTGAGAGTGAATAAAATAGTTTAAGAAGCATTTGTGTAGTTGGTTTTAGAAAAAAAAAATGGTTGTAAGTGTTAATAGTATTTTTACTAATTGTGGTTTTATTCTGTATTATGTATTTTTTCTTTTTGTTTTCTTTTTTAGGCGTTGTTACGTTATATCAAAGGTCTGAATATTCCTGGCGCCGTGCTTATCTTCTTGCCTGGTTGGAATTTAATCTTTGCACTTCAGAAACATTTGGAAATGTCCGTTGAATTCGGTAAGTCAGAAATTGTATCAATTTTTGAGAACATTAAATTCTATACTTATTGAGTTAAATATTGAATCACCTTTTTGTGATTGGGCTAGAAATATTTTTTAAAGCCTGGAATTTCCACAGATATTGCTAATGATGAATGAATTCTTCTGCTACAAAAACAGTGTCAATGCCTCCTACAAATCCTCCATCAGATGATGACCCTGTAGTGAAGCATTGTTGAGGAGGCCAGCAATACTTTGCAATTTTGTTGGTTTTCCATCACAGTTTGGGATTGCCAGATCCACGCATATATGGCCTTAGCATTTTTTCTCATCGGTTGATGACGATCTGCATTTAGTCAGGTAAAGTGAGGTGGAGTTGGCAATAGGGCCTTGGCATTTGAATTCGATAGGAAATATATCGTCATCAAGCTGTGTCTCACACATTGGTTTTGCAAATCTTAATAGATAATGTACACTATGAAATGTGGTATATAATATTAAAGAACGTGTTGTCAACCTTTTTGCCTCTGTGGGCCTGATCGCACATCAATGAGTGGATGGTGGGCCAGTATCCATTCAAATATATCTTGTTATATTTTGCCGCAGATCCATGAATAACAAATTCTAGAAAATTATTTGTGCTTAACCAAGAAAATTTCAATGAAGACTTCTGTCCCTTCATAACAAAAGAGTTCCTGTATACCCATGAAGGTTGTCAGTAATTAAAGAACTCAATTTAGTTGCAATTTATTTGAGTGGAGGCATCTTTTGAATCTATTAAAATAAACAAAGAATATTAAAAATATTCATCGTACCTCAATATTTGCTTGTGGACAGAAGGCTGGCCACCCCTGTTATAGAATTATGGAATATTCTTTTGCTTTGTTTTTGGTTTTGGTAATTTTTTTCTATGATTCTGATGGTTTGTCCTTTCAGGTTCTCAAAGGTACCGAATTCTTCCGCTTCACTCTCAGATCCCCAGAGAAGATCAAAAGAAAGTCTTTGAGCCTGTACCTCCTGGAATAGTGAAGGTAAGTTTATATTGGACGACTCAGAAAAAAACTTGGCTTGTTTATAAACTGATAATCCAGGGAGTTGTGTAATGATTTTTGAGGATTGTGTTGCAGAAAAAGTAGAAAATCTTCTTTGAAGAATAATTATATAACTAAACTTTTTAAATTTTTGTCATCCCTGTATAAAAATGGTATGTATTGTAAAATGGCTTGGTGCTATTTATTTTTTTTTGTAAATAATTTGTTGTTGTTTTTTTTTGTTGTTTTTTTTTACATTCTAGTAAAAAAAATTTTAAAACTAATTTTTTTAAATTTATTTATTCTTTATGATAAATCTTCCATAACCAAAGGAACGAAATGATATTAAGTAATTTTAGTTTTGATATTTTAAGCTTGATCACTGTGAATCTATTTTCTTGATAGACAATTAATAAGATACTGTTAACCAAAACTGCCAACTGAGATTTCTTCAGTTTTTGAGTGATTCCAACTGAGTGTTATATATCACCTATACCTTTGAGCGAGACAGCTGAAAATTCAAGCATTTACTCCTTGTCTAGAATAAAGATATTTTGATGATATTCCTATTTTCAATGTAGGTTTATGCTATGGGTCACTTAGTTTGTGCCTGGCAATGTTCATGCTTGTTTTTTGAAAATTCAGACTTTTAGCTCGCTGCTAATAAACATTTGTCATGTGACTGAGTAACTAACCAGTCATTTCTTTATGATAATTTTTTCAGATCATTTTGTCTACAAATATTGCTGAAACCAGTGTGACCATCAATGATGTTGTGTATGTAGTTGACTGTTGCAAGTAAGTAGGATTTTCATCTTCATTTTTTTTTTTGAAAACAAAATGAGCTCATTCCTCAATCTTCACTGATTCAACAAAAGGTTAAAAAAAAAAAACAAGCCAATTTGGGTTTTGTGGAGATTCAAAAGCAGGCATTGGCAATCTTTTTTATCTTGCTCATTTTATAAGACATTTTTCCTCTTCGTTTGAGCCACACATTCACTTGAAAAATGTTGATCCCATTACAGAAAGCATTCTTAATGTCTATTTTGGGCAAAAAAAATAGGAAAACTATTATATTATTGATTTGTGAAGCCAGAACTAATTCCTCAATATAAATTATAAAATTTACCTTCTGAGAAAATATATATGATTAAATAAATGTCTGGATTGGCTGCAGACCACAAAAAATTTTGCCACAAGCCAAATCTGGTTGCCTATATGTTTCAAGGTAAAGCGTCCAGGGACAACTTCCAATTAAGTATGGAGGCGACAAAGTCTTGGTTTATGTTACATGCGTCATCTTAGTGATCCTTGCAAGTCCAAAGTCTTGTTAAGTCCAGGACTTAATTCCTTCAAGTTTTTATGACACCCTCTTGGCAGGATACTAACCAAACTCTTCTCTAATCATACAGCTTAGAGTGTATTCAATTAGCTGCTGAATTCACGGGGAAATTTGTCCTAATGAAAAGTTCTCCACACTCTTTGCTCATACCAGGACTTTCTACGTGTGAGTCTGACATGGTAACCATTACACTATCAAAGTGGACGTGTATTATAGAGAACAGCAAATTTTATGTCCTTAAATTTAATTCTGGTTAAAAGTTTCCAAGAGGTACAAAAATTCATTTACCTCTTATGATTATTTACCAAGCTTAGCTTTATTTAATCTGGCACAAGGCCAACCTCTTTGTGCGTGTGTACATATATAATCATCATGGCTTGGCTTAGCAAGCAAAGATTTAGGAGGGTTTACAACATCCATTGCAAACCTACAGTTTGGGTGTCAGGCAAGTGTGTTGAGTAGCCTCAGGATCATCCTAACGAAGTTTCAAGGGAAAGTGCAGCATATATACGAGAACCCCCATCCTTTAAACTAAGGGTTTATATACCATGGCCCATCGGGGTTGGCTGGAAATAGTCCTGAGGTTATAAGTTTTCTGCTAAGGCAGATATCTGAGCTTGCTGTAGAGATCTGTTGCATCCTCAGAGGAGTATTCCAACAGATTGGCTGACTTAATTAGGATGGAGCACAGCTTTTGGACTCACTATTAGCTTTATAGTAAACTCTCGTTCTAACGGCACAATTTAATGACTTGCGTATTTTAACAGCAAGTTAGTTTTTATAATTTTGCTAGACTATGGTCGGAGATTATATTTTTCCCCAGCAAATTAAGAAGTAAATTTTTTTTTGCTGTATTTCTTTATTTGCACACTATATTTTTTTGATTTTGCCATATTTTCTTATTTACTCATTATAACAGCACTTTTTGTAAGTATCAAAATAAAAAGGAATTTATTTTCTTTTCCAGAGCAAAAATGAAATTGTTTACATCGCACAACAATATGACAAACTATGCTACTTTATGGGCATCAAAGACTAACTTGGAACAAAGACGTGGACGCGCTGGTCGTGTCAGGCCGGGATTCTGTTTTCATCTCTGTAGCAGAGCGAGATATGAGAGGTGAGGAAATCTTTTTTTTGTTCACATATACAGGCTATCCCGAAAGAAAGGCCTAATTTGCAGGTATCCACTGTTCAGTTGTCAGACGATTCATAGCTATGATCTCAAATGGAATAAATATTTTATTAGTTATATACTTTGTTTTTCCGTTGCAGATCAATGCCATAAGTTACCAAAAGCATTGTATGATGAAATATGTTTCAATAGACTTTCAAGAGATGTACATATATATATGTATATACATAGGCTTGTACTTTTGGAACATCCTGTGTATGATTTAATTTTTGTACCTGTCCAAGGTTTTGTTCATAATTAAATTTTGACACATACAAATGATGTTTGAGTTCTCACATTTCTTAGATGACAGCTCTTTTATCAATTTTTGCTAGTATACCTTTCATCTTATTTCTGTTGCTTTTTATAGCAACTCACAGGGCTTGAGAACTCTGGCACAAAGATAACATTTCGGTGGGGAAAATAAGTAGCTTTCTATATACCCGCAACTGAAACTGACAACATAGGTTTCTTCTGTATTCAAGTTGGTCTGGCTATGTATATATCATGTGTACTGGATGCACCAAAGGAGCTAGAGGGATGAAAATTCCAGCATATTCTCATGCGTAGTAAAAACTTATTTTTGTTTTATGAATATTCCCTCTTGAATAGGATTTTGAATGGTGTGTTCAATTTGCGATGTTGGTTTATTAAATTGATCCCTTAGTTGTGTCTGGCAGCATTCAGGCTTGTTTTCTGAAAATTCAGATTTTTTTTTTTTTGAATGAACACTGCCCAACTAAAAGTGAGGGAAATAATTTATTCATTAGTAACCACTTTTTTCCACAAAAACAATAACTAAACTAAACTGAACTGAAACTATGATTGAAATTAGGGTGTCATCTTATTTAAAGGTCTTTCATCTGTAAAAATTGTCAATACAGGCGTCCCCTCAGTATAATGCTGTTTTTTATAGCACAGCTTATATATTTTACAACATCATGAACCCATTTAATAATAGAGGTGACATAACTCCCACTCAAACCACATCTGAGAAATATATTTGACTTATGCTGGCATTTCAGTAGTCAATGAACTTGACTTTTATTATCAACATTCTCATTGCTGTTTGTTTTTTAGTTATACCCTTTTGTGCTTAAGACCACTGATGAGATGGGAACTTTGATCCTATAAATATGTATTGTTACATCAGGAGATCTTAGTATGTAGCAGTTGTGACCCAGGAAACCTAGCTTTTTAGAAAACACTGAAAGTGTTGATTTGAGCTTTTTTCAATCGCCAGCCTTTTAACATGTAACCACGTAGCAATTATCGCTACCCAGTTATAACACGGTTGGCTTTCCTGCACCCCAACATCCGCATTATTGCTGAGGAAGTCTATATAATAGAACTTTGATGAAATTGGCTAATATATTTCTTTTTCTTATTTCCTTGTACAGGCTGGAACAACATACAACCCCAGAGATTTTCCGTACCCCATTGCATGAGTTAGCCCTTGCCATTAAGCTGTTACGGCTGGGATCAATTGGGCGGTTTTTAGCCAAAGCTGTTGAACCGCCTCCCATTGATGCTGTCATAGAAGCTGAAGCACTTCTTAAAGGTAAAAATCAGTCTGTTTATTTACTACTACAGTAATGTGTTGTTTAATGTCAGAATGTAGATACGTCAAAGGTTCCCATAAGGGCTTAATAAAAATTGAAAATCAATTTGGAAGATAATTATCTACTTTTTATCAAGTATGGTATAGAGACCTTTATGTGCAATATAGAAAGTTTCAGAAATATGTATGTGTCATAGTATCTTATGTTGCGCAGTAAGTATATTTCATTTCAGCTTTGGTCAATGTCCATACTTTCAGCTTCAACCTACCCCGGTTGGTAATATTGTCTGAGTACTTCTATGAAGGGGTGGCAGGCCTGTATAGCTGGTCAGGAAAACTCCAACAGAAAACCTATGACCTCAGGACCTTACTCCCATTGTAACCCTTTGGTGGTCCATAGCAAGTGAAATATTTGGTCTCATGCAAACTGTTCTTCACCTTGAAACTTAATTAGCATAAGCTTGTTTTGCAAGCCACCTCAACTGTTCATGAAGCCAAACCATATTTATCAGTATAAAGTGGTTGTATAAATAGAAACAAAGGTTAGTGGTAACAGGACTACGGAGATTAATCTTCCTGTAGATTTAATGACTGAGGGATCGGCAATCTATGGACCCCTGGCCAAATCTGGTCCCCCACCCCATTTCATCCTGCCTGCCAACTTCATTAAATGTTTACGGTTGCACAATTTTGTTTTTCATTTAGTAATCTTGCAAAGAATTCCATACTTTTCATTTTTTTTTCTTATTAAATCATCGTTACAACATGAATATATCCTATTTTACTGCCACAGTTGTATAAATAAAATTCTTCTTTATCACATTAGTTGGGTTCCTTAGCGTGACATAAGACATCTGCACATTGATAATCATTAAGTGTGTGGAATATCCTCATCATCCCTTCCATTCTTACTATCTATCTCTTTCTGTGCTCCTATCTATCTCTTTCTGAGCTCCTATCTATCTTATATATTATTGTTCATGTGTTAGCCTGTTCAGTAGTTGTCACTAAGGATGGAATGACAGCATATATTTAGTACCTTCCTCAGTATTCTTGCTAATCTCAACACTACTGACATCTGACTAGTCTCAATGGATTCTTTAAATCTCCAATACCTTCATATATCATAGTTTATCAATGTGAGTGTTATAAAGAAAAATGATTGTCATTATCTAGGGAAATAACTTCTGATTGAATTCATCCCCCCTTTGACATTAGGTGAATTTAAAAACAAAAATTTTTCATTCAATTCTCTTCCATCATTTATAATTCTATCCACTGATGTGTTCTACTGTCAACACAAACAGTCCATGAATTTAAGAGTTGAAATAAAATCATTATCCAACCTCATTCAGCAGGGGGATAGATTTCATGAGAGTTCTTAGTTTAATTTTCCAATATAAAACTTTCTATTTTCTCAACTTGCCCCTTCATGAATCTAACCTGACATTTCGATTATCGACCTCTTATCAAATGAACTGGTTTTAATCTCCTTTTTGAACATATTTTCCTTTAACTCTTCAATTCATTAAACTTGTGAAGAGAAATTTATCAAGGGAAATAACTAGTCAAAATTAGCTCCCTTTGAACAATGAATAAATTTTTGAGTTATTTTTTTCCATTCAATTTTCTTCTATTATTTTCCATTGAAGAGTTCTACTTACAATACAAACGGTTCATGTTTTTAAGAGTTAATGTATATTTCAAATCTTTTTTTCTGATTTCAGAAATGCGTGCTCTGGATGCAAATGATGAATTAACACCTCTGGGTCGTATCTTGGCCAGACTTCCCATCGAGCCTCGCCTTGGAAAGATGATGATTTACGGATGCCTGTTTTAGTAAGTTCCATGATCTATTGATTCTTTAATTATTTTTAAAAAAAAGATTATCAGCGGGAATAACTAAAGTTCTATTTTCAAATCTATTCATTGAAATGTTTCCACTGTCTATACAAGTGGTCAATGAATTTTAAACTCGTATAGCTTTTATTAATAAACTATGTTTGTGTAACTCATGATATCATAGGTAGGATAAAACAAATACGTCAGAAGACCTAACGATTTCTATTGAAGGGTACAGGCTTATAATTTTCTGACAAAGTGGGCGTGCCAGTCTCCAATTTGGGGACAAAGTAGGCATGCATTCTGGAAAAGGAAAGAAATCAGTGTAGCCAATTATGGTTTTGTTATTTATAGCTAGAACTGTCTTTAAAATTTTATAGTAGATTTAGTGTGTGAACAGAAAAAGGAATATTAATAATCAAAACAGTTGATTATTCCTGTTTTAATCAGAGCCTCTCAATGTATGAATAGATGTAGTGTTAATGAATCTGAAAAGTTGATCGTTTGATATTTTTCTATGTCCTGCTCTAAAACTTATGCAAAATAACAACTTGAGAGCACAGTTCACTCTAATGTGTGCTTATGTTTTTGAACCTGCGAACCAAAAGATTTGAAATTCTGGAGATAGACTTTTTTCTTATTGAAAAACTACTGTTTCCCGTGTTCGACTTCATAAGTAAGCATATACTTTCGTCACTGGGAAAAAATTTGAAAAGCATGATCTTTGTGCCCTCTTACCACTAAAAATTAGATGGAAAGTTGCTTCAGAGGTGTGCCGAGAAAGGATTGAGAATACATTTTGACTCCCCTCATGGAAGAGTTTATGATAGCCCACTCTTAGTGAGTGTTGGTCTTAGTTCAAAGTGAAGGTCATTCATAGGGCTATGAATGAATCAAAATCACCTGGATATGAAAAGTAGAATTTGATGATTTAATAGTTGATTTTTCTAATTTTTACCTGCAACAAACGTCAATGGGTCTGTGAATGCCAAAAACTTTTTCTCTCAGACCAAAAGAAATTGAAAAGATGAGAGAGTGGGTGAAGAAAAATGAATTTTTTTTTTACAACACACTTATATTCTTAGAAAAAAAAATCAATCCTCAAAATGAAAAGAATAGGAAGTACAAGAAAGGAAGCAGACTTAGCAGTGTTTATAACTAATTTATAAACTTCACGTTCTCGAAAACAGTTATATGGTAAACAACTGATGATTCCAACAAAAGACAAATTATACATTGTACAATAATAACTAAATATAGGGGAAACAAAGGAAAAAAATACTTTGGAAGATTACATCAATTGCATTGACAGATATTGGGAAATGGATGACTGAAGTGACACAAAAAAATCTATTGAAAAAGTTTTTTAACGTTCAGTGTTTAAAGCTGTGCAGCTTTCTAGAAAAAATATATATATATGTATGTATATAAAAATTATTTTTCATTTTATTTCTGGTGCAATGATTATTTTTGTTTCTGGCATTTCAACTAGGAATAACTCAAAAAATCAATTGGCAACATCCAGCATTTGTTTCTGTTATAAAACTATAAAGAATTGGATAAACTAAAATTTGGTTAAGCATGTTTTTGCCAGTCAGTCTGTCTATTGTACATTGGAAAACAAAGAAAAGAATAGTCAGTGGTTGGGAATTAATGCAAGCATTACTGAAAGGAATAGAGTATTGATTCTCAAAGTGGGGGTAATTTGAGTTTATTTTTTAAAACTTGCATCTATTTCCACTCCACTCAAACCTTTTCTGGTATTTGATTGTTTGGTTACCTACCTCAATGTTTTATCAATTTGTTCAATTTTGTATCTGGGTGATGAGCATTACTGCTATTCTGGAAAGGGGTTATCCTACCTAATACCTTGAGAACCACTAGAATAGTTTTTTTTATGTCTAATTTATCTTCTTCAGAGTTGCCTCTTATTGAAAACTGTCCAAATTTTATTGATTGATCAAAAACATTTCTTCTTGCCTTTTTTCAACCAGTTGTGGAGATGCTGTATGTACAGTTGCAGCCAGCACCACATTTCCTGAACCTTTCATCACACACGACCGTAAACGTCTGGGTTGGGTGCACAAAAATTTGGCAGGTACCAGATCCAGTGACCACGTCGCCCTACTAAATGCATTCCAACTGTGGGAAGATGCCAGGTAAGTAAAATAGCAGATACAGTTACCCCCTGCTGTTGGTGGGTTTTCCACTCACATTTTCGAAAAAAAGGGCGTGTTGATGATAAAAACGTCTGAAACTTGTAATCTATTAACTTTATCGTAATAATCTTTGTGTTGATAAGATGAAATTATTTATGTAGACAATATGAACCTTGGGATATATATGTCCTTGGGGTCCGGGAAGGGTTAAGTAACAAAAGGCCTGTCTATTTTGCTATGTTAATTGTTATCAATATAGAAGAAAAATTTATTTAGTACCTAGTGACCCATATAGATATTTAGGTGCTTCAGAAGTTATTAAATTCTATTTACTTTTCTCTCTCTTTCAGAATGTCAGGTGAAGACAGTGAAGCTTGTTTCTGTGACAATAAATCTTTATCCATGCCCACGCTTCGGATGACATGTGAAGCAAAGGTAAGAAAACAGGTTTCCTTAGCTTTTAAGTCAGTCATCTTAATATCTCACGTATGGATTGCACCGATGGAGCCAGAGAGCTGAAAATTTGATCATTTGCTCTGTCTACAAATATCTAAAAAAAAGAAAAAAGATTTTTAAGATTAAAAAGATTCTTAGAGGAAGGTGAGTCAGTTTAAAATTTAAGTTTGTCAAATTTCTCTCTGAATGTCTGGCAGTATTCATGTTTTTTGTTTGTTTTTTTTTTATTCGTACCTTTTTGATATCACTGCCATCACATCGTGGTTTCTATTGAGTGACTAACCAGACCTGTAGTTAGAATCCATTTACATACAATAGGATATAAAAAGTATATCCATGATTTCATTCAATCTGTAACTTCTGTTTTTTCAGTGTCTTTAATTTTAAAAAACTGAACATTTAAGAAGGGAAATAACTATTTAAAAGTAATTTCCTTTTTCAAATGTTATATTTTTTTCATGATCACCCTGTATATACTGAAAATATTTACAATATTTCATCTTATAAGAAAGATTGATAATTCTTAGCAAAATGACAAATATTACTACAGATGACTAAAACGTTGACATTTGATACAAGACATTTTCTGAATGGCCTAATAAGAAGACAATAAAATAAAACAAAGATACCAATTAGTTTCTTGCTCAGAAGACAAATTTGTTTGCTTTTGTATGGTTCTTGTAAATGATTGATTTGTGTTTCAGAACCAACTGAGAGACATCCTCACCAATGCAGGTTTTCCAGATGAAAGTATGCTGCCTAAAGTCTACAATTATACGGGTCCTGATGGCAGTCTCGATATTGTAAGTATCAGGTTTTCTTTTTTCTTATAAATGGGATTAGGAGTCATCGCATTTTTTATTTTCATATAAACCATTCTCATTATTTCATTACTAAAGCTTTACCCCTTATTATTATTGCTATTTATCACAACTCTGGGTGGATACAGTTTTCATTATTACTATCATTTTATCACACATTTGATTCCATCTTATTATTGTTGCTTTCTATCCAGAAACTATGGCTCGGTACACTCTTATTACTAATTTTTATTACTAGTTTCACTTAATCTTATTATTGATACTTTTTATCACCGCACTTTTGGTCAATACACTCAATTATTAGTATTTCATTACAAGTTTTAGTCCATTCTATTACTGTCGCTTCAGACCATTTTACTTTGTCACTCTACTCTGTGATGTATAATGTATCATTTAAGCAGACAACATATCTTAACTTTATTGCAATGTCTTTATTCCTAATTGTTAAGTTATTAAATTTAGCACCTATGTTGTGTATATATATATATATATATATATATATATATATATTTGCTGATCTTAGTTTTGGTGCAAGGCCACAACTAGCAGGCCTCCAATGGTGATCAAACTAACTACTCAGTTGTAATGATCAGTGAGGCAAGTTTGCTAACCATTATCCCATGACAAGGTGTCATACATACATATATACATATATGTATAAAAACACTCATAAATTTTTAAAAAATTGTATTTAGATTTCATGCTTTTTTTCAAAAAATGAAAGAAATTGAAATGTTTTGTTAGGTTTTTTTTTTACTATTAATTGTAAATACCAGTTCCAAGGATTGATATTCCCAGCTAGATGGGCAAATTAATTTATTTTTCACAGATGTATTTCTCCATTTTGTATGATTTATATGAAGTACATGGTACAATAACCCCTTTGATGACTGGGTGGTCCTAGGATCATGCAACATTTTTGGAATATAGTTCTAAACTTGCCTTAATATGATACCTTTCCCATGGAACCTTATTTTCTTAAGGTAAAACTCAAGTCTCTGGGAGGAGCTTGGATTCAACTGCTTGAATAAATTTTTTATTCCTATTATATCTGGAGTTTCTTCTTTTTTATGAGCTTTGATGAAAATCAATTCTTCCATTTAAAAATGATGAATGTCTTCTGCCTTTTTGATTTTTGCCATTGATGTTTCTCCTTCAGGTGACAACTCTTCTTTGCATGGGTCTCTATCCCAACGTCTGTTACCATAAAGAGAAACGTAAAGTGTTGACAACTGAGAGCAAACATGCACTCGTACACAAGTCATCCGTGAACTGCAGCAATTTTGAAATTCATTTCCCATCTCCATACTTCATTTTTGGTGAAAAGGTAAGACATTTCTCTTTCAAAGAAAAATTGTTACTTTTTCTCTCCACTTTTAAATTCTTTCTATTAGAAAACATCAACCAAAACTGTCTACATAGATTTCTTCAGTTTTTAAGTTGATCTGGCTGGTTATGTATGTATGATCAGTACAGGCTACATCAATGTAGCTTGAGGGCTGAATTTTTTTTTTTTTTCTACTTCTTGGTGGGGGTGTAAAAATTCCCCTTCAAAATAGATTTTGACTCGGGCTTAAATTTGCAATGTAAGTCTCTGCTAAATTAGTCGTATAGTTTGTGTCTGGTAGAAGCTCAGATGGGAGGCATCTCCTGAGAAAATAGGCTCAAACCTGAGCTGAGAAGTATAAGTAATGTGAGTCAGGAAATGGGGTGACATATCCTCCGTTAGCCAATCGTACTGGGCCATCGAATTGAGAAAATCAAGAAATAATCAATGAGCCTAAATGGCTCATTTGTTAAGCTTGAGTCTAGCACTCAACACTAGGGTTGCCAGATTGGGCTACAAAGGGGGATAATCCAAACTTTTTCACAAGACTTACCCAACAGGCATTGGATTAGCATTGAGTTTGGAAAATGCAGCAAGTCTGGAGGCAGAGGTTCAAGCCTCCAGCTTTGTATCTCTATTGAAGGCCCAGTCTACAAACCTTACTCATATCTCTGCCATACACTGACTAAAAACTGAATGAAAATCAGTTTATTTATATCTATGATGCTGAGGAGATAACCGTAAGGTTTAATTTTGCATATTTTGGATTATTGTGAAAAAATATCACTCAAATGAAATTGATCATTGACAGGTCAGTTTAAGGAAATGTTTTTTGTTTTATCATATGTATGCATACAATCTAATTCATTGTATCCTTTTTCATTACAGATCCGTACCCGAGCTGTGTCCTGTAAGCAAATGACAATGGTCACTCCTCTTCAACTTTTGCTGTTTGCATCTCGGTCCGTCATGTACCATGATGGTCTTGTCATCCTTGATGATTGGTCAGTTATAATCCTTTCTCTTTGTTTTTAATCTTTTTTTCAGAGTCAAATGGTCAACTGTTGTAGTTGATAGATAACACATGATTTAGATGCATAGATGTTGAATACCTTTCTTCAGATGGAATTCTGTTTTGGCCAATAAAATATGAGTTCCTTGTTTTAGCAGTGCAAAAATTGCTAAATTAGTCTGGAAGTGGTTGAACATTTTGGCCATTTTTCACTTCTTTTTGGCTATTGTTTTTATTTAGCTCAAAAATATTTTCAAGTTGGCAACACTTGAGTTTAGGTTTTAGCATTATTTTCTGCTCTCTTGATTCCAGATGTGAGATTAAAAAATTTTTTCAATTTTTACTGGTTCATGGGATGTGATAAAAGAAGTCTTCTACTAAATATAGGCATCTCTAATCTTCCTTGAATAAAACTCATGTTTTTTTCTCGTATTAGAAAAGAAATGTTTTTTAACATTATTTTGATATCAAAAAACAGAAAATAAGAAGAGGAAATTTTAAACGATGTATACTTTTTTGGTTTGCCATAGATACATTTATACTAAAATATATATTTGTATTATTTATCCATGTGTAAATAATAATGTCATTTTTTTAAGGGTACTCTGCTTGGATGTTGTAAATTCTGAAATTTTAAATTTAAAAAAAAATTTTTCAGGATCAATCTGAAGATGGACCCAAATATTGCTTCCAAAATTGTTGCATTACGTCCAGCCATGGAAGCCCTGATTGTGCGTACAACTCAAGATCCTTCCGTGATTGCCCAGCCTAGCCAACAAGAATCTTCACTTATGAATAGTGTAAGACTCTTGTCTCAGCCCAATGCAGGACGCTTTGGGATTGCTGACACAACTGAGTAAGTAAATTCATCTTTCTCTTACCATCAGACACACCACCTACCTCTGTGATTACACATGGTATAACACGATTTTTGTTCCTTGATAGTAAGTAGGGCAGGATAATCTGGACAAAAATTCATACCTTGGTATTGTCAGGCTGATACAAAAAATATATCCTGGCATTTTCTTATGTTCAATTGCAAGTCAAAGCCACATGAGATTTCTCAGGAACTTTTATTAAAACAAACAGATAAAAATCACTATAAATAAAAAATAGTTACATCTTTGAGAATGCTGCCTTTTCAACTATAACAAGAACATAGTTTCTTATAGTCAGAGTATTTTGTTAATAAAAATGTAAATAGAAAATAAATAGTTTCCTCATGAGGTTGACAGGAACTATGGAGGAGAGAAGAGTGGGTTCGGCACATACCCACAGAGGGAAAGTGGAGGCAGCATTGCGAGGACTATTTGGGATAGGGACAGGTAAGCCTAAGATCTAGGCCCAAAATAGCTAAATTGGCATCATTGTAGCTATATTAGTGGAAACTGTACTGCTCTATCTTATTCTGTGTTTAAAAATATATCGGTATATAGTGTAAAGTCGATATACTGCCCAGCCCTAGTGGTGAGTGATATTCATGCTTAATTGTTTTCCGTATTTTATGTGATGTAAAATTGTGCAAGTGTGCCCATCGTACAATTGGAAATGTGTTCATCTCTGTACTCATGGTCACATTTTTTGAGATACAACCTTGGAGATTTGCACCAGTGCACCACTAAGTAAACCCCCCCAAGAACTTTTTTTTTTTTTTTTTTTTAGGTCTATGGTAATTTTGGGACCAACAAGGCCCAAATCTTGTGCTAGTATTTTTCAAATAGTTAACACACATGGGCTACGGTGATTCATTTATACGAGATAGAGATATATTTTATTGTATATTTAAAAGTCAGTTCGTTACAAAATTGAAAAATGCTTTTTAATTTGCCTTTTTATTTTTCCTCTCATTTTTAAAAGCAAAAACGGTCCTCCAAATAAATTTGCCAGGTTCGGTGGAGGCAGCCGGGGATTCCGGAATTTCAGCCGAGGAGGCAGCTTTGATGGTGGTTCCCGTGGTGGTTATGGCAGCAACTATGGCGGTGGTGGTTACCGTGGAGGAATGGGTACTGGCTTCACCAACAACTGGAGAGGTGGTGGTGGCGGAGGCTACAGGGGCGGCTACCGAGGAAGTGGCGGCTTCAACAGCAGAGGTGGCTACCGAGGAGGTGGCGGTGGTGGCTACCGGGGTGGATACTGAACTGTGCCTCTCGGCTAGGGACCGGGTATGGTCGTTATTTGGCCTTTGCATACTAACTTTAACTCTTGCTCTTTTACTGTTTTCTCTGACAAATTCCACCGTTGCATCTTCAAAGAAAAAATACCTTCAGTAACGTACCAACTAGGCAGCAGTTAAGGGTGGGAGCATGGGGTATTGTCTCTTTTTTTTTTTTTTTTCTACCCTTTAATCCGGTTGTTTGGAGAAGCTCTCTGCCATGACTGCTGCTATTGTCAAAAGTGGAAAAGGATATACCAAACTCCTGACACCATTTGCCGCTATTCACCCAGCCTTTTGGTTATTGGGACCGACCTACTGTCTGCAGGAGATATATTTGTGCACGGCACATTAAATAAAAAAACATTTTAATAGTCAAGTTTTGTTCACTTTTTTTTATTTTTATTTGAATTTTATTTATTTTACTTTCTTTCTCTTCTGTTTTGTTTTTATTTCTATCAATACACCTCATCATTATTATTATGATTGAAAGTATATTGGATGTCACGAAAGTAATGCCTGATTTTCCAGTTCTAAGGGAAGTAACTAGGTGCCTTGTTCAATATTGTGAAGTTGAGATGAATTCTTTTTATTTGTCTGATACTTAGACTATCAATAAATACCTATTTACTTCCTTTAGAACTGGAAAATTGGGTGTGACTTTTGTGACACCCTGTGTGCCTAAGAGAAAAAAAAGGAGGCCAGAAATAAACCTGTTTGGATATTTTTTTTTTTTTTTTTAGTTTCATTGTTTTTATAATTTATTCAAATTTTTCTGCACAACCACACACACACACACACACATATATGTATATATATATATATGTATATGTAATTTCTTTTTTTTCACTTGTTCTTTCCTGACTTCATTTCTATTTTTACCCTTATTTGATTAATTATGAACAGAGACCAAAGATAAAATGACGGAAAAATGTTGTGGTCATCATTTCCCCCCCTCCCTATTCTTATCTGTTATGTCAGCATGAATTTTGGGTTAATACTACCCATCCTTTTTTTTATTTCATTTATATAAATATATATGTATAAATACACACAGTGTGTCACAAAAGTAACGTCCAATTTGAAGTTGATCTGTTTATATCTTTGCGTTTGAATATATCATGCCATATGATGCTAAATTTTTTTTTTTTTTTGTATTTTATTGCATCGATCTGTGAAATATTTTAGATTATGGCTACTAATTATAACTGAACTGTGGATAGCTGCAAATTGGGCGTTACTTTTGTGATACTGTGTGTGTGCGTATGTGTTTGTACACACACACACACACAATAGGACCTTGTTATCTGTAGTAGACTGCAGATCACTCTGCGATCCTGCAGATTGTAATTCTACTATATATACCCCTTAAATTTTAGTTATGAGAATATCCTCTTCATTCTTATTCATGTTCCAAGTTTATTTTCTTTTTGAAAAAAAAAAGTGTTCTGGTGGAAGAGACACTGTAAAGACATTTTATTTTCCATCATCTCTTCTCCATTTTGTGTTTTTCTTTTGGATTTCTCTTTTGTTGGCATCATCTTTATAATTTGAATTTAAAGAAAGGTTCATTTTATACTGTCATTTACTTCCAAAGGGTTAACAGCAGACTGATATGTTTTAACTTAGGATAAGCATGGAAATACAATTATTGCCAAATATACAGGAACTCCCCGATTAACGTCGTGCTTAAACTGAAACCACATTAGGTGAAAATGGTATTTCGTGTGAAGACTGGTCAAGCGATGCATCAAGTTGCGAAGTAGATTATCTCCCTTAGATATATTCATTGAATGAACAACACTGTTGATCTCAAAAATTACATATCTCTGTGTGATGCAAAAAAATTCAGTTACTTTATTGTTGATATTTTTGGACTACAGTTTTCTACATTTTCTTCTAGGTACTCTTCAGTGATTCATTTTCTTCAATTTTAATCGGAGAAAAATCACTGACAAATATTTAGAAGAAAAATGTGGTGCAAAAATAGCAACGATCAAGTATTTTTAACATATACGGCTCTACTCATCACTGAGCTAAAAAAAAAAAAAAGCTTCTTATCCCAAGGGAGATAACTTACTACACAATTTGGGTATGTATCCCTGGAACTGTCTTTTTTACAAAATACCCAAAAAGTAATAATGTACATTGTTGGAAATGATTTCTCTTTGTCTTGTTCAATACTTATTCTGATTTCCTCTCTCCATTTCTTTCCGACAGCGCCTGGTAGGCGTTTCCATGGCAACAAGTAGTTGTGAAATTCAATTTATTGCAGTGTGTGAATTTTGTGACTAACTTATGTCTCGTTAAAAAAAATCACTTGAATCGCAATTCCACTTACAATATTTTAAATAATCATATACCTATATCTTTTTTTTATTGCCAACATTATAACAAAATGATATGAAATGTCATTCGGTGAGTTCCTGTATATGATCTATGTTCAAATAAATAGCATTAAGTAAATGCTTGAAAAAATAAGTGAAACTGAAATTTATCCAGGGAATAAATAAATATCAGAGGGTGATATGCTGTCTCGGATAACCCTGAATGGGATTTTCACTTCAAAGTTATATTCTTATATAAGTTAATAATCATAAATTCAAGAAAGGGAATGTTCCGGAAATAATGTTTTTAATATCAAAGCCGCTATTCTCAAGATGAACTGATGGCATTTTTTTCTTTGCTTTATGGGAATTTTGATATGAAAAATACTGCTGAATTGAGATGGCTTCAGCCGGATTTTTCAAGAGGCCTCCAAAGGCATGTTCTTTTTTATTGAAGTGTATCGAGTATTTTGTTTTTTGTCTTGAGATCTGTATTTTTTTTTTTTTTTTTTTTTTTTTTTTCAAGTTTATTTATTACTTTTTTTAATAATGTTCTGAAAGTTTTTGAGTGTTGCTGTTTGGATTCTCATCTATCTTGCAATTTGAACCATCATAATCAACATTTGATAGTCGTCCACTTCTGGGCTTTATTTCAAGGGACGAGTCACCACCCTTGAAACAATTGTACCAGGTTTGGCCAGTACTGTCAGATATTGCTTTATTTCCTTTTCCTTCCTGAATTTTGCAACCAGCTCCATTGGCTTTGAAGCCCAGTGCAAAATAATGCCTCAAAATTGCCAGAATCTCCATACTAGTTTCCACCATTACAATATCCGAAACAAAAAGTACTGCTGATTAGTACTGATGATATATATATATATATATATATATATATATATATATATGAATCATAGATAGTCTTTAGATGTGTTTGTAAAATAAGCTTTGGTGTAAAGGTCTATGGAAAAAAACAAAAAACGGAAATACTTTCGATACACCCTAATAAAATTGAATTTCTCTTCTTTCCAGGTGTATAGATATATGTAAAACAGAACATAATATTAAATATATACAAGTATTAATACAAAAAGTATTTATTTATTGATTAGGGTGAAGATGAAGTATTTACCATAGGATCCTTAAAAGGCAAGATGATGTATTCAAAATATATTTGTGAGGAAAAGTTCCATCAAAGCTGCTACTATAAATAAGAAATAGTTATTGGTGAGACGAATGAGCCGAAAGCAAATGAGCATTGGTCTGATGAATGATAAAGTAATCACTCTACTAATACTTTTTGTACTTGAACCAAAATCTAACTGACTGTATAAATTCACTCATTTGTCTTCTGCTCATTTTTTGATCCATGTTTCTTAAAAAGTTGAATTTAATGGAGAAAAAAAATTGTATTTTTAATGACAGTTCAAGAACTGTCTCCATCATCAGATGATAGATACATAAAATTAGGCAAATTATTCATAAAAATATAAAACCAGAAGTGATACAAAAAATGATTGTTGTTCAGCAATTTTTGATTGTTTTTTCTTTGTTTTATAAGTATCAAAATTATAAATTATTTGTAAAAAGAAAAAAATTCTGTATGATATGTTTGTTTTAATCCTAACCTTGTAGAAGATCTTGTCCAGAGGTGTCATATTGGGCTACAAGGGGAAATAACCTAAACTTTATTTCTGGGACCAAACCAGTCATTGGAATGGCCTTGAATTTGGAATTTGTGAGTCTGGTGGAGGTAGAGGTTCAATGTATCAAAATTTCGGCACTGTTCCAATGCCTGTGTTGAGTGAGTCTCAGACATTTATTCCCCAATATGGCAAATCTGGTCTTTTCTTCATTAAAAATGCTGGCAATTCATGTTGAGAGTAACAGGCTTTGACTATGCTAGAATATTCCAGATTTTCAGCCCTATGTGCCCATTATTTGCTAGCATTACTTTGTGAAAAGTTTGATTTCAAAAGAGAAGGAAAAACAGGGTGGGGGTTAAAAAGGTTAATGATGTTAACATCAAAAAATTGTCTCTGAAGTGTTTTTTTTTTAAATTTTTTATTCCCTGGTTTGTTTCTTATTTATTTTTTTTTTTTTTGTTTAGTCACAAAAAAGAACTTTTTTTAATCTTTTGTAGGGGGGTAAAAATTTGATTGAGGGAGGGGGGTAATTTTTATTCAGGGGAAAATTGAACTTTCATAAAAAAAAAAGAAGAAAAGTAAATTACTTCGATGCTTAAAGATCTGCATTTGCTATTGAATATTACCTCTTCTATTTTTAATTTGATTATTTTTCCCAATATGCCAAATTCCCCTATTGTGGTTTGTTTTTTGTTTTTTTTGGGAAAGAGTGCTTGAAGGAGTGTAATACTCTTGTTTTTGAGAAGAAACTAGATCAATTTCTGCTTTGTAGAATGTCGGCTGTTGATTATTCAAAACGTGTGTATATATCTGTGTATATGTATGTTTGAAGAGAGAGAGGAAGAAAAAGTGAACGCTGACAGATTGAACTACGAAGGGAAATATTCCAAAACTTGATCAGCACAAATATTTGAATTGTGTCAAATTTGGGAATTAAGGGAATTAGGAGGTTAGAGGTTAAATACCAGCCTCAAGCATATTATCATTATTGGAAACTGTTATTGAACTGAAGATACTTGATTTTCAAGTTCACCTGTATTGGGTATATCTCCGAGATAATTTGGATTATTTCCCTTCATAGTCTAATCTGGCCACAATGAACATTAGCATGAATGAGTGAGTGAAAAATATGAGGAAAAACAATTGTCCAAGATTTTTTATTCTACTGTCATTTCCTGTGCTTTTCAATTGAAAATTTCCTTGGGACCATTCCTACACACACACACACACACTCACTCAAGTGTTGCCATTTGGTATTTTTGAAGACTAAATTTGGTACTGAACAAAGCTATTCAGATCCAAACAAGGATTTGATACTAAATGGACCCCCCCCCCCAAAAAAAAGAAACAACTTTTTACACACAAATGACTTACAACATAAATATACATGAACAATAGATGAAATATGTATTTTAATCCATTTTTTCTGCAAGCCTTGTCTGATGATGGATTTTATTTTGGTACTGAAGTACGAAATAGAATCTATCATCTGACTTGATTTGGTCCTGTGCGGCAAAAGCCATCTGGCAACCCTTGCACAGACATACATATGTATACACACACACACACACACTCTAGATGTTTTTTTTAAAAATGCTATGGGAATTTATTTTTTCCTCATATTTTCTAAAATTTACCCCAAGATCCTGTGGTCTTGCATCTCTAACAAGTCTTGCCGCTTTCTGATCAACAGACACACAACCTGTAGAAGCACATGTCAATCTGGAAAAACGTGATTCTAAAAACGGAAATAGTTTTTCAAGGGCGCCAAGATTTTGTGCATTTAGTAATTTTGTGTGTCTGTTCATGTGTGATCATAATTGATATGACAACACAACCACAAAATTCAAACACGCTATCATTCTGTCATTGACATCTCCTGCGGGGATAAGACAGACTTTTTGCTCAGCAAACTAAGTCACCTGCAGAGGGCAAAATAAATTCATAATATTGTAACATTTCATCCATGCACACATACACACACTCCATATACATTTATTATATATGTATATATATATGAGGGTACATGAGTGCCTAACAAGCCAACTTTGAAAAGTTGAGAAAATTGACAAAATTTTGCTTGTAATATCTTCACCATTTTTAGAGCTACAACGCTCAGGGGTTTTTTTTTTTCATTTTGAGGCTTGAACACTCTGCATTATAATTCTCTCAACTCTTTGGAAATGGCTCAGTGGGCACTTAACATGCACACCCACTTTTATATCTTTATTTATATATATATATATATATATATATATATATATATATATATATATATATCCGACAGAATGTGATAATTATAAAAACATTTCAGTAAGAACTTAATTTTGTTCCCAAAGTGGATGCAGGTATAATCCCTGTACAAAGCTCATTTCTTTATTCATTACATGGTATAAGGCTGCTCAGTTTGCTATTGAGTCATTTCAGTGCCAAGCAATATTAAATTCCTACTTGAACTAAAATGTCTTTATAATTATCATATATATATATATATATATATATATATATATATATATATATATATATATACACATACACACAATTACTGACCAAGGATCCATTGTATATGGCTTTTGCACTGTTGGTTATTTGTAAATTAAATTGGTTCTTGAAGAACTTATACTGGTTTAAGAACAGTTTTACTTCAAGCTTTTGAGTAAGTCTTGAGAACAAGTCTACCATTTTTGACTAATGCAGACAGTACAGTCTTGTATTTATAAAATCTGAGGTAGAAAAAATCTCTCTCTCACACACACACACACTTGCATAGAAGTTGGCACATTCTTATGTACAAAGTATCCCTAGAAAATGTATCTGCACTAAAGTTGTTCATAAAGCTATTTCCTGTTATCTTGAAGGCTGCTTTTGGTGATTTCTACTCATCTAATATCTTCTTTTTATAGAATTTATGTCATAATTGCAAATATCACTAGGCTTAATTGAAGTCTTGTCACTGCTATGTCTGCCACCATGGCTCAAAGAGACTCAGTAATTAGAAAGATCTGGAGTTATCAACTTTTTTTTTTTTTCTTTTACTGGTCATTTTATACTTAATTAAAAATTACTTGAAGTATTTTAGAAGAATTTAACAGTATTATGCTAACAAGAATTACACTACAATTACTATCTTTTTCTAATTCTTGGTAGGCATTGCCTACCTTACCTCCCCAGATGGTACATCTTTGACGCTTCTGAATAAAACATAGAATCAGAAACATTTAATCACATGCGTACAAATCTGCTTAGCGCTTTTATTGACAAACCATATTTTCTGGATTTTAAAATTTCTTTTCTACCAAGAACCAAGTATTTTCAATTTTATCCAATCAACATGCATAAGTCATTATGATCCAACAACACAAAAATGCTACTCAGAACATAAAACACTTTATATGGTCAGTGATTCTTATATAAATACTCAACTGAGTCTCCATTGGTTTTTGTCATGGTCATTTAACCAAATAAAACAAAAGATACAGTGGTTGGAATACAGGTTGAACCTCACTAACCCAGCAGCCTTGATGGTTCAAGCGGGTGGTTTAATTCTGGCTGTTATTAGTTTGAAGGTATGAACGAAAGAATTTGGTCGAAGATCGACTATTGAGGGGGGAAAAAAATAAACTTGAATAAAAGTTAATTTCGTCATCAAAATCTTTGTGCAATTAAAGATATAAAAATAATTTGCTTGTATTCTAACCATAGACATTTTTGATAGCGCGAGAAGTTGTTTACCTGTAAACAAAAACAAAAATGTAATCATTTGCTCAAGAGATTTTTTAGGTGAAAGACGCCTAGATTTTAAAAATATACCAAAAAATCAACTAATTGGATTTTGATAAAATTAATAAAAGATTAATTAATTAATTAATAAAAGATGAAAATTATCAAGTAATTAGTAAGCCTGGGGTAGGTTTAAGTGTAAGATTATCAGTAATACAGCACATAATATACATTATCTTACTGTTTTTTACCTTAAGCACTGGCTTGGAAAATCTGCCACTCTGATACCTGTCTGGTCCCAAACTTGCTGGATTGGTGAGGTTCTACCTGTTCTATTCCCCCTTACTATTTACACCCATGGAGACGTAATGAACTTATTAGAATGAAAATAGGATAGGCTTACGAAAGAAAACTTTTCATTAGGACAAATATCCCTGTGCACTCAGCGGCTAATTTTAAACATACTAAGCTGTGGACTCGCATCCTGCCAAGAGAGAGCTTATAAAACTAGACTTGAAATTAGCAATCACCTAATTGACGAATGCAAAGAAATTGACACTTCGTACTTCAGTGGGAGTTGTCTCCTAAGAGACGGATGCTTTAGTTTTATGATGAAATAAGTGAACCTATGAAAGGGTAAATTTTTGAGACTTATTTTGCCGGGGGAAAAAAATAGCATTTTTGACATTGGAAATAAGGTAATTTTATTATGACAAGTTCCTGATAGGTCACACACACACACACACATACACACATATACATGCACACACACACACATATACATGCACACACACACACACATATACATGCACACACACACACACATATACATGCACACACACACACACACATATACATGCACACACACACACACACACATATACATGCACACACACACACA
Organism: Thysanoteuthis rhombus; assembly: GCA_963457665.1. NCBI lineage: Eukaryota > Metazoa > Mollusca > Cephalopoda > Oegopsida > Thysanoteuthidae > Thysanoteuthis > Thysanoteuthis major. Next base: position 8,522,133 of record OY735240.1, on the reverse strand, counting down.
CACATATACATGCACACACACACACACACATATACATGCACACACACACACACATACATGCACACATATACATGCACACACACACACACTCTCTCTCTCTTACACACTTATGCGCTCACAGTCACACTTTTTCACACAATCAATACTTTACTTCCGAAATGGAAGGAAAAAAAAAACCTTTTTTTTACCAATTTCAAATTTTTTGCTTCTCAGCACCCCATTTATCAGAATGTATGTTTTTTTATTCTAACCTATATTCGAACCACCTATTTTTATTCTGCTTACCCATTTGTTTGGGAGAAAGGACTTGGTTTCCAATATGACAAGCTAAAGTCCAAATTCCTTTTTTATAAAGTGGAAATTTACTGTGCATTTTTTGTAGTAAATACCACACAGTGCATTATTTTTTTGAAAGTCAATGTACTGTTGCCTTTTTCTCCAAATATCTATCCACTTGGAGTAAAGAAAATTTTTTCTTTCTTCTCTATTATGAGTGCACCAAAAAAAAAATTTTTTTTTTGTCAAGATTTGTTTTTTTGTATAACGTAGAAGAGAAGAAAATTCATTTTTTATTTCAATCTTAGGTGCTTTCAATCAATTAAACCCTAGAACCATCTAGAAATGGGTTAGTTTAAAAAACGTTTTTAAAGGTTTTACCTGAGGGGGGTTCAGTTTACTATGTAACTAAAATGCTAAAGTGGTCACTTGCTTTCCTCCATTTTAACGGATGCACAGCTTACATGAATTATCTTCCCTTCAGTCGAGTTAAATGACACAAAAAGAAGAAAAATCTAAAATTTTGAAATTTCAAATCTTATGATAATTTCAAATTTTTTAGGCTTTGGGTTGGCGATATTAATTAAAGTAACCGGAAGAAGAGAAGAAGAACCATGTAAGCTGTACCTCAGTAAAAATGGCAAAAAGTAAATGCCCACTTTGGTATTATAATTACATTGTCAATAGAACCCCCTTCATCAAAATTATTTTTTTAAAAACTAACAATTTTCCTTATGGTTGTAGGGATTAATGTATTGAAAGCACCTAAAATTGATAGAAGAAAAATATTCTTCTAAAACCATGTAGCAACAAAAAACAAATCTCAACCAATATTCTTGGTGATTATTTGGATTAGGTTTGCAAAAATTAGGGAGGTAACTTCAGTAGACATAATTTAAGCTGCTGCTGCTACTAACTTATTGGATAAATGAAAGCATCAAACTTGATCATTTAAACTATTTTATCAAATCTAACTACAAAGGATATTATTCAGGGTTGTGTTTGCAATTAACAACAAAAAAAAGATCATCTCTTTTTTTTCACGTTTGTAATACTAAAATGAATACGCAATGAAAATCAATATAAAAGAAAATTTCAAATAAATTTCTTCGTCATTTTTTGCAGTATTTCTCCATACAAACTTGTGTAAATGAGAAAGAAACACTCTTATTTGTTTGAAATTGCATAATTTACGCCTTACGCACATCCACACGTTTCCAACTGTTTATCTTTTATGTACAGCATCTATGCTAGTTACTTCCCTTGTTTTTGTGAACCTAATCCAAACAATTACCTTTTTCTTCTCTCATTTTTGATGTTTTTTCATCCTCCCCCTTTTTCTTCATAATCTATTTTATACAAGGCACAGAATCTATATATGTCTTTTTCCCCTCACTTGGCAATTTTCTGTTATGTAAGTAAGAAACCTTGGGGACTGAAAGGAACCAAAATGATACCAAAAAAACATTTTGAAGACTGAAAACCGAAAAAAAAAAAAAAAAGAAAGAATAATTCAAATATCGTATGCTTTGTTTAGGGAGCCTGTTGAGTAAATGTGACTTCTGTTGTTTGTTTTTTTTTTCTTTTTCTTTTTGTTCTAACCCTTAGTTTCATACAAGATTTGTGTTTAATAACAAGGAGAATAACTACTGATCAAAGTTACCTCCTCACAACCTTTTTTTTTTTTAATTCAATATGACATAAGTGTAACAACATGGTTTCCACTACAGAAGAGCTGCTAGGAGTGGTTTCCAGTGGCGTATGACATTAAGAGATACCTTTCATAAGAAACTAACAAACTTAATTGATTTTATTTTTTACCCTTTTTCAAGAAATTTCTTTTTTTAGAAAGAAAAGGAAAATACTTCTGTCCCATAAAATTTGTTATATTTAGTGTATGAAAACTATATGCAAAAGTAACAACTATTATGGGACAAAGGTAGTGATCATTATCCCCGTTCCGTCGTTTAAGCATATTTCTACTTTTGAATGGAGAATAACGGCAGCAAATGAGTTTCGAGGTGTTAGTTTTTGGGGTCTTTTTTGTTTTTGTTTTTGGTCAGAAATGAACAAAAGTTTTGTCAGGTGTGTTAAGTGAGACAATTGAAAAATTGGTGCTACATTTTTTAAAAAGAATTTATCAAACCGGATTTTTTTTAGATAATGAGTAAGTTACTGACGTTAGTCAACCTTTTTAGCTGACAAAAACACTTGGGGGACGTGTAACCATCGGCAGGGACTTGGAGACAGGATGGGTAAAATATTAAGAACAAAATAATGCCATTCGAGGATTTTCCATTTGAATCAGTCATGAATTATTTAATGGAAATATTCTAAGAGTTTAGTGATGTACTTCCAAAGAAAGCATCATAGAAAATACACTGTACACAAAACTTAAATAGTTTAGGAAATCAAATATATATATATATATATATATATATATAATCTCAACTACTGCAGACTTCGACAAAAAGTAACTTGTTGATAAAAACCTCTTGAACTTGTAATTGAAAGATATTTAACAGTATTTTAGACATTGAATTTTTTTCTCCAATTTACTGTAGTTTTATGAAATTTATGGTTTTCTTGTATATTTTTTTACTCTATTTATTTATTTGTACATTTACAATTTGGGAATGATGAATTATTTGTTTATCAAAAAGTTTATGGTATAAGATTTAGTGTTGGGGATGATCAGCAAAAATTATTTGTGGATTGAGAATGGCAAGGGATCACTGTAGTTTTCTATAACAGGGGTCGGCAATCTTTTTGCTCTGTGGGCTGGATTAGTATATCAATGATTTGATAGTGGGCTAGATGAATGACATAGAAAGCTTGAAATATGGGAATTATCCATTCAAAAACATTTCAATAAATAAAGTAAGTTAAGAAGTCATTTGTGCGTAACCAAGGATACTAATTAGTTATCAAAGAATTCAATTTAGTTGTGATTTATTTCAATCAAGGCAGCTTTTGAATCTATCAAAAGACAAAGAATCTTTAGAGAAAAAGTCAGTGAAATATCCCAATATTTGCTTGCCCATTGGATATGACCCACGGGACACAGGTTACCTACCCCTGGTTTATAACTTTGGAAAAGTCATTCAGAGATGTCCTTAACTTTAATAGAACAATTGATCTACCTCTCTGTGTACTTAATGTTTTTAATATTTTGGCTGATTTTCAATGACCACTCTCCCTTCCGTTGCCCTTTGTACCAGAGAAAAAGTTATTCCTCTTTTCTCATGGATTATCCACCTGAAGAATGTGTCACCACATTAAGTTTGCTTGATCAGACAGTTGAGTCTTCAGAAGGCAACTTCTAGGGGTACTGGTACAGCTGAGAAAAAGGGTTGTAGATAAAATACATATTGTTAAACTGTGGATGTACTTTGTTTATACCATTGCTGGAACCACAAGGCAATCTTGATGTATGTACGAATGTCTCTCGTTTATTCTATATGTCAACTGAGAGAGTGAGACCTCTTAGTTTTATAACATGAAACCATGCAGGATTGAACCATAAGAAAATGCATGGATGATAAGCATAGCCCGGGGTAGGTGTGACTTTGTCCCTCTCCTCTAACTCTTCTGTCTCTGAGCTGATCTACCCAAATAAATTGTGTTCCTCTTTTCTTTGTCCTGTCAGTCTTAATTTAGTCATCCCATTCATCAGAAGCTACAACAGACTCCAACATTATCTTTATATCCAATGCTTTATATTGTTAAATTGGATCATTGGAAAATATCCCAGTAGACAAAAAGATCTACAAGATATATATATTCAAGCAATTGTAGAAACCTTGGGATATATATGTCCCAGGAATCTTGAAAGGATCATGTCTATGAGAAGGCATTTCATACTCTCTGAATTCTGTATTTCATCACATTTTGTTGAGTTATTGACATCAGAAAAGGATTAGGGTAATCATGTGAAATTATATGAAGATCAACCTTATTCGATTAATGTACATTTCATACACTAAGTGTAGCAACTATTATGGGGCAGTGGTATTGTTCCACACAGTGTTCTATAAAGGATGCAACTGTCTTTTTGACAACTTATACTTAGATTATTTTAGATCTAAAAACTATTTTTAAAGACACAAATTTCAAAAAGATTCCAATCACACATATATTTTAACTTTAACCTGGAGGCAGGTTTATATCTGTTTCCATTACATTGGAAAATGACGCAGCACAAAGGAATGGATGCTCGAACGAGGCTAGCAGATGATGCAATTATTTCAAGTACTGAGTACAGTGTTGCCATGTGAAAATTTTGTACCTCAAAATTTATGGGCACATAAATTCTACCCTCATTTCCCAAGGGTTGTGTTCCTTATGAAACACCCTGTACTAAGATATCTATTTTTTTTTTTTTTAAATTATTTTTTTGTTTTTTTGTTTAAAAAATGAAAAAGAATCAGTGGACAAAAAAGTCCGTACCGATAGTGTAATGGTTAACACGTCTGCGTCACATAGAGAATGTCCAGGGTTCAATTCCCGGTATGAGCAATGAGTTAACTTAACTCTTCATTAGAATAAATATCCCTATGCACTCAGCCTAATATGTTCTCCGTTAACTGCTATGTGTTTAGGGTGGAAGTATTCCTTCAATGGACTAAAGGGGGGTGGTTATAAAGACTTGTTGGAATGAAGTCCTGGTCTCTACCAGACTTTAAACTTGTAAGGGTCAATAAGCTGAGACATGAAAACTGGGACTTTGTCACCAGCTGTTCATACTCTAATGGAGTTTGTCTCTTGAGATATGGATACTTTATCTTTATTTCAACTCTGTAGGAAAACACACATATAGATATCTATGACATTGTCTTTAACACTGACAGAGATGCAGGAATTGTTGGAGAGAGAGGGACAATGGCAGACACAAGTATAATAACAATTATAAAATTGAAATTAAAAAAATTTCTTTTCTTCCAGAAGATAAAATGCAGGATAGAAAATTTGACACGTACATCCGGGACTGGCAAACTATGGCCTGTGGCCTCTTTTCATCCGGCCCACTGACTTCACGGGATACGTGACGTTGCATCCAAAAATTCATTGTTTCCTTTTTCTATCTTTGGTTAGCAAACAATAAAATTGAAAAATAATGCAAAAGTCACATTTTTGCTCTACCCTCAAACGAATCGATATCTTAACACTATGCAAACTGTTTTCGTAGCCTTGGACGATCCCAGTTTCATTTTTGTTCGCTTTGACCCGCAAGACATAAAACCGTTTCTAGTCCAGCCTGTCTCCGAAAAAGTTTACCGACCTCTGCCACAGATTGCCAGGACATTTAAAAGATTCTTAGTTATGTTTTTTCTGTTTCTCTTTGTTATTACTACGACCTCTGTCCCATAATAGTTGTTACATTTGCAGGAACATTTCATACACCAAATGTACCAATCATTATGAGACAGAGGGAGAGCAAGTCTGTCCCATAAATTTGTTACATTTTCATGTACATTTCATACACCAAATGTACCAATCATTATGAGACAGAGGGAGAGCAAGTCTGTCCCATAAATTTGTTACATTTTCATGTACATTTCATACACTAAATGTAACAAATATTACGGGACAGATGTAATATTATTATTGATGATCACGATGATAAATCGTCCGATGGCAGGAATTGGAAAAAGGTGCCTACCGAAAATAGTTTTGTAATGAAGAGTTCTGGAACATTGTTTGAAGTATTAGCTGTTACATTCAGAACAGAATCCATCTCGGATCAACTTAATCGCTCAAAGGTTTGAATCCCTTTTGTTGCAAAATCAACTACCGTATTTCCCTGCGTTGAGAACGCTCCAGCCCCGGGGACAAGCCCCAGTTTCAACATTTTGACTTGAAGAAAAAAATAAATAAATCCAATGAATAAAGAAAAAGTAACCTTCCACCAGTTGGACACAGGATGAATTTTTGAGACTAATTTCGTGGGGAGGGGGGGTTGCGTTTTCAACCCTGGGAAATACAATATTTACTTAGGTATACACAGAATATTGTTAACTCTCTCATTGCTTATGTTTTTTTTTGTGTGTGTGGTCGGATGGATGGGGTGTCCACCAGGACAGGACAGTGAAAAGTCCGAATGGTATTTTATTGGTTCCATTCTTGATATATCATGAAATAAATGGCTCCTTATAATATACACAAGATTAGCAGTTTTGAGAACTATCTCCCTGGGAATGAAAAGGGTTAAATGTTGATTAGTTTGCATGAGTGTAGTGGAAAGTTTCAATTATAAAAAATGAAAGTAAGGTTAACCCTTTCATAACTACGGGGGTTTCATTCCTAAATTGAAATGTCAGTAGTTTTCTAAAAGAGATCTACAAGACGGACTGATTTGCCGAAACGCAAACAACGGCACAGCGTACAATTCAAGACATTGAGGGGGCCCCCAGAAATAGCAAAGCAGAACTTTGATCTTTCCCCCCCCTTATTGATAATCATAAATAAAATAATTTCTTGATACATTTAGCACATGTATAAAAAAAAAATTATTTTATAGGTAAAATGCCTCTTTTTATAGTTCATACTATAAGATGCCTTATTTTGACATTTGTAAATAACCTTTACTATCGTTATAATTTATTGCATATTTCTTACATTTCTTTCAGTTCAATTATGAACTTTCAAAACTGAAAAAATTTTTCTTTCTGTTATATTCTAAAATAATTGCTTGTGTTTTGATATAAATTTCTCTATCAATGAACTATTTTTACCCTGCTTGTGTTTCAATATAAACTTACTATTTAGATCTCATGATTTTCATATGGTAAACCCCCAAATTATGGGTAGTGGCCCCGTTGTGATCTTGATTTTGCCTTGTATAGATGTATATTCAAGCAGCCATTGAAACTGGGATATATAAGTCCCAGGCATTTCAAATGGGTTTTGAAGAACTTATCAGATACAATAAACTAATGGGATGTTAATTGATTACCCCATACTTCCTACCACACTAACACTCCATTTACGTTGACGCTTTCATTCAATGAAAACATAAATCATGATGGGGTTAAAGAAGAAACAAAAATTCTCTATATTATTTCTCCCAGGCTCATCGATCAGTCTACCTATCCGTCCTGCCTGTGAGCATTTAAATCTTGTATATTATTCTACTCCATACACCTCACCATTTCTTGTCTTCCTTCTAGTGATGAGGCCAGACACTGGCAGAATCTGTAAGAATACCCATATAGATGTCAGTGTACTACAAAATGCACATTCACATAATAGGTTGCTATATAAGTTTGGTCGATTGCTAACACAAATACACAAACAGGCTTCTAGGACTTTTTTTTTTCTTGGTCTTGATTTAAAACTAAATCGCTGTATAATGGATTTTGAAATGAAGTTAATTATTATTTGATGATTAAAAAAAAATTCATGTTTTTCTGTTTATTATGGAATATATAACTACATTAGCAAATCATCATCATTAATTTTTTTGCAATTAATTACCATCTTAATTGTTATTGCTTTTTATTGCAAGTAAACTCAGGCTGGTTTCCCTTCAGTAGTGGATAAATAAACCAACAGCGTGGATCAGAATAAAGAATAAATTCCAGGTGAGAAGTTAACTCACGACCCTCTATGCCTGAGGGTGGTTTGCTTAACATGCAACTGCTTTTACCACCGAACTACTGGAACTTGATAGCAAGTGCAAATCCAAATCAAATTCCTTCCCTGTCCCGATCTCTTCTGCGCCATGTTTATCATCAACGGGTCGTTCAGTATCACTAATCCATTTTATAAATTGAACTTTTGTAAATCATAATTATCAATTTTTTTGTTACTATTTAACTTCATCTTAATTGTTGCTTTTTATTGCAACTAATAGGTCTCTATCTTCACGGCATTTACTTGTCACTCAGACCCGTTGCACCCGTGTCTCACAACACTTGAGGTTTGAAGATTTTGTCTCCATTTCTCAAACAATCCATGAAGACCCAATCATTGTTTCTGTAGCGGGTTTTCAAAGGGCCAGAGTGCAAGCCCGATACCCAACATGGGCTGTCTTTTAGGGCCAAAGGGCTCCAACTTGTCTACTTTTTACCTATAACCAAGGGGAATAAGTGGCTTCACGTCTTTCTCGAAGGCATTAGTGTAAAAAGAAAGCAAACTGCCTCAGCCAGAGGATGAACTCAGTTCACCAATTCTGTTCGCAGTGCCATCAACTGTAAGGCCAACCACACTTCCATATCAACACCTTTGGAAATGTGAAATAGTGTAAATACTTGCACCTTGGCCTAATTACTCCAGGTGCTTTCTGTGTATGTTTAAACTGGTTATGCACTTTAATGTTAATATCCAGCACTGTGTTTACAAAAAATGAAAGTATTTTTGTAAATCCAGTGCCGGATATCCAATTGGATTAATATTCTGGTACATAACTGATTTATGCAGCCATTAGAATTAACTAAACAATGTTGGAACATTGATATCTGCTGCCATTGTTTGAAAGTCTCCTTCTGACTTAGGAGAATTCTCAAGGGAAATAACTCTGGCCCTTTCTCTACCTTTTGAAACCTTCCCTTGCACTACTCCCTCAAATAAAGGGATCAGTAGTTGATGTGCAGAAGGGATTCCTTGTATTTGTCTTTTTAGATGCTAATTAGGGTTCTGTAAAGCTTTGTGTAAGGATTAAGCATCTGTATCTCAAACAAGACCTGTTATGCTGCTGTTAAACTTCTAGGATTGCTTTTAAGGTTCCCAGTCATGAAATATTCATATTGTTATTTGAATGGAGAAAATGTCAAATGCATGTATACTGGTCAGTGTCTAGGTAGTATTCTATGTTGGAAGATTTCAATCAAGATATAAAAAGAAACTACATAAGTTATGCTCCAGTAATTTCTCTTTTAAAAACAAAACCATTTATTCTCATTCATAGTCTTCCCACAATTCTTAATTTATGTTATTTTTTATAAAAACCTTTGCTGAAACCAAAATTATTTATGGGACAGAGAGGAAAATATTGCCCTTTGTGGCCTTGTGCCTAACTTGGCTAATCTTCGGAAACTCCAATACGAGATCGCCTTACAAGACTTTGGTAGTCTAAGTTTTCTAAATCAGAAACTACGTCTTCAGTCTGTTTCACCAAGTATTGGCCACTTGGTCTGTAGGGTGATGATTAACAAGCCTGCTTTGCAAACTGTATTTAAATGTATTTGATCCTCTTTGGGTACTCATCAATTGTTGGCCTTTTCAGATTTGGCTGGATTTAGTAAATATCTACTTCTCAATTTTGCATACAGTCTGTCTCCAGAATAGTTCTCTGCTATTCTCCTGACTTTTCTTAAAGCAGTAAATCAGACAGATGGTAAATTCACAAAAAGGCTCAAGTTTTAATTTTCTTTCGTTTTTCATTTTGGACACACGTCTACCTTTCATCATGATTGGTGAGTTTGTGTGATTAAATTTTATCCTCAAATGCTCTACGAATTGAAATAGTTTTAAGGCTCTTTTTGTTTCCTTTGTGCTGTGACCAAAGAACCCTTTGATTTAGCCGGACCCTAAACCAATCCACCCCAAGCAAAAATTGAGTATAATAGCAAGGCAGACTTGACTCTCAATAGCCTTGGTTGGCAGCCAGTCTAAGAGAGAGTCCAAGACAGAAACCCCTTGCTAACCTACCAGCCAAGCGTGGCACTATCTTTAGTCAAAACGATGATGTTATCAGAAATCTGTGGGATAGCACACGGAAGGTCTTCGTCCTTCGGGAGTGAGAAAGGTCGGATGATGGAACTAACCAAATCCTAATCTTTCTTACCATGGAAAATACTGAGTAATATTTCAGAATGAAATTGAAGGCAATTAAAGGTTAAAATTTACCGTAAATTGTACACTCCAAAAAGTGGCTTGAGTTAAATTTGTGTCCATAAATTGTAGGTTGTCTTCTGACTCATCTTGACGACCTTAGAATGAAAACAATTCATTTTGTTAACATTAGGAAAGGAAGAAAACCCATGCATTGAGCAGTATTTATTGGAAGACTCTATTTTTTTGAAAACAGTGTTTTTTGGAGGGGAAAAAATTCCACCCATGTCCCTCCTGAAATGCTTGCACACTTACCTCTGTGGGTGTGGTTGACAGTTTGAGGGATTTCTGAAAGATTTCTTGGTTTGGGAATGGCTTTGCATTTCTTGCCAGTTAACAACCTTTTGCACTGTGCATTCTTTTTCAAGGGCACCAAGATTTTGTGCACTTAGTGTCTTTGAAAGCCTGTAACTTGTATTATTGACTGAAAATCAACATGACAACATAACTGCAAAATTCAAACATGCTAACACTTGGCAAACAGATTTATTCCAAGTGGTGGGAGAATTTTTTTTGTTTGGTGAATGGGAGGTTGCCTACAGAGTTTTAAAGGTTCATGACTTCAAACCAAGTTCCATCTGTTTGTCAATTATAGATGTAGGTTTGAGGTTAGTGTAACTGACAGGATATGAGGTTCAGTGTTTGTAGCGTCTTATCCCGGGGGAGGTCCTTTACAGTGAATTCATCTAAGAAAACTCTGGCCTCCTTAGATTCATCCTGTGGCCACAAAAATGTACATAATATCCAGTTCTGAGGAATCCATCCCTGTGGGACAGCACCTCCCCATTGCACTTGAAGGGGAGGTTCACCCTGACTTCTTTGTGACCCTGGTCGCCAGGATTGAGCAATTTCTGTCCTAGCCCACATGTATGCATACATGCCTTCATATCAAACTGACTTTGTGTCAGATTTGAGCAAGAAGTGACCTTTTTTTTCTAACGGTCAGTCTAGTGTTTGTAAAATCCTCACATCTTTTGAAGAAAGCAATCTTTTCTTCAAGCTACCTGTACTTTGCAAAATCTAAAATTTAAAATACCTTTGACGTGATGAAATTAATGTTAATGGCCTCCATAAAAAGAAATCCCTTCTCATTCATCAACTAATCTTCATGTCAATTGATTATGAAGACAAGACATTGACACATTTAACTCAAGGGCCTGAATTCCAAGAACTTCTTAATTCTTCCTTCTAATACACTATGAATGTCTAATTAAAAGTCTCAAGAATTCTCTAGAACCAGGGAAGGTTTTTCTATAGATAGGGCAGGTGAAAAGAAGCTGCATATTGGAAATTTTATCGATTTCCTGGTTGATCCAAGTGAAAAAATTCAGATATAATTTCTAATAGGGACTTAATTATCACCCACCTTGTATGTGCATATATATATATATATATATATATATATATATATATACACACACACACTAATTTATAACTTTTATATTCTTAATGTTTTAATCAGTAATCTCTATTGTTCATTTTGTATTTTTGGTAAGCCTATCTGGCTTCATTCTCTTTATTATATCACAAAAACAATACAAAAAGCATTGGCGAATCAATTTTACGATAGAAATTCATTGGCCAGTGATTTTTACTGTGGAAATTCATTGGCCTGTGATTTTTTTACAATAGAAATTGCATTGGACTGTGATCGTTTTTTTTTTTTACTATAGAATTTGCATTGGCCAGTGATATTCAGTACTGAAATAGTTCTTCAATTTCTACCATGGCAAATGAATTTCACTGTAAAAAATACATGGGCTGATATAAAAATTTACAGGGTGTTAGAAAAACCTTATGCATTTTATTTTATTTTTTTATCATCTGATTTCACCGTCTTTCAATCTCTTCTTTGGAGATTTAATTTTTAATGTCTTGATTTTGTCTCTAAACAGGATAGAAGGAGAGCTTTTTTTTTCTCGGTGAGGTGACAGGACAGATTCAAAACACAAAACTCATTTTATTCAGCCAATATTTTTTTTTCCTTTTTTTTTTCTGTCGTTGTAAATTTACCTACGGATTTTGGCACATTGTTACATCTGTTATAACATTGTTATTACATTATCATTTTCAAAAACCTGAACCAAAATACCTGATTGAAGTGTTGTGAACATCGAACTCGGAGGATGAGAGTGTAGTAACAATCCAATTGAGCAAACTTCTCACAATGTCCAGAAACTCCTCGTCCAAAAGTTACCATAGCAAAATTTCCAATGGCCTATCTAAATTATTTTTTTTTAAATGTACATATATCTTTTTATATGAAAATCTTTACAAAATCCAAAAACAGAAGTCCTATAATGTTGTAAACGGCTCCCTAAGCATTGCTGCTACTACCAACCTCGGTTCGTCTTGGTTGTCAATAAAAATCTCCAAGCTACCATCAAGTGGGGTGACTCTGATCAACTCTGGTGAGGGTTGGGTTTTCTCTTCTTAACTCTCCTAACCTCCTCCTAATAAAATTTTGATACAAGCGAAATAAATCTTTTTAATCATTTCAAAGAGAATCCTGTTTCCTTAGATAAATAAATTTAGAAATTTTCAGGATGAGAACATTTTTTTTATTATTAATATTAAATTAATTTTTTTCTTATTTGACAATTTCTTAGCGAATTTTAATCCTTTGTAAAAATGAAGATACAATCGTCATCCCTTATAAATTCATTGAGCCAATTTAGTTGTTCGATAGTATTGTAAGTTAATGATATTTGTGACACTGCAGTTGTAAGCAGCTTGTGTTTGCTGATAAGCTATTGACCTTGTGCCACTCAGAAATTGAGTGCCTGATCAATTTTAAGTGATGGTAGAGAAGTTTTTTGGAAATCAAATTCTGGAAAGTATGGAATTATGGAAAAATTTCCATCCCTGATAGAAGAGCCTCTGTTAAGGCTGTATGCTAGATGCTACTGTTACTATAAAGACTATCCTACTAAGGTGCTTAATGCCTGAATTGGAATGTCACAGTAGACTTCTATGGGACATATATATCCCTGCGGTCATTGAAACCACTGGACATGTATGTATCTGGAGTCTCGAAAGGGTTGAGATGAGAATCTGATTTTTTTTTAATCAAGTATAAGAAATCTCTATTTTTTTTTTCTTTTAGTTGTCAATAGGAATTTTTAAAAATTCTAGAAATGAACTGATTTCCTTTCTCTAAAATTGAAGTCTTTTTTTTTTTTTTGTGCAAATACCTATAAAATTGTTTAAAAGAAAAAAATGAATTTAAGGAGTTTCGAGGACTGATCAGATTCACCCTCTTGACAGCACTTAAAAGTACTGGCACGTTTTCGGGAATTGTTTTGTAAAACGTGAGTTCTTTTAAAAGCTTGTCGACCAGCAGTCAAAATTACCCAACTGCTCAGTTCCAAGGTGTCCAAAAAGGAAAAAAAAATTGCAAATATAGTCAACAAATTCAAGCTATTGGTTGGGTTTGGGTAGGGAAAGCTTAGTTTCCCATGGTTTATTTGACCCCCCTCATAGGGACCCTGACCCTCCCCCACTGTTTTTTTTTTTCCCCCCACATGCCATCTTTTCATGCATTGTTGCCTTACATTTAATATGTCAGAAGTCCATTGCAGATCAATTTGTTTGGGAGTTTTTTAAAAGAGGTGAGAAGAAAAAAACACCAACTGAATTAAAAAAGAAAATTAAAAAATCTGACCCAAAGAAAAAAAAACATTTTCGGAAAACCAAACAACATTGATTCTGCAAAAAAAATAGTCCGTAATTTTCTGCAGTCACCATTATCAATGCTGTTCATTTCTTGAGTAATACCGTTTTGCAGCGCATTTCTTTGGACAAAAGAAAAGTCATTGCACACAGAGAAAAAAGAAAAACACGTTTGTAAATAGAAACACTCGATAATCAGACAATTCTCTGCCCATGAACAGGTTACACACTTGTATGAAGATTTTCAGCTTGTAACAATCTTTTCTTTGAAAAATAATTTTTTTTAACTACACAATTTTTGTCATCTATTTGAAATAGATATATGTATATATCTAATTAAAACCCCAAAATAAAGATTTTTGGATAGTATTTCACTCTCTAAATCTGCATTTGGAAACTTTGTCTTCTCTTTTTCTTCTATTTGTGTGCATGTGATTCATTGTATTTGAAAACAGAAACATTTTACCTCTTCTTCAGGATGTTACTTAACCCTCTTCGGGCTAACCAATTAACAGGTAGTTTATGCCTGAATCAAAATGTCCCTATGGGATATATATACTCATGGGTGTCTGTAAAGGGGACCATTTGCACATCCCTGGAAAAATACTACAACTCATTTACAATAGTCAAGTTAACTGTTTTAATGACATCCTTAGTAGCATGTAAATAAGTATATTAATGTGTTTTTCTTTTCAGCGAACATACTACTCTATTTCAATTTTTATTGGTATTATTTCGGCCTTGCTAGTTTGAAAAAGGTATTGACCAGCAAGGCTGAAATATCCCCAATAAAAAACTAAATAAAGTATCACAATCTTAGAAGAAAATATGATAAAGTTGTACATGAAAATAATCTATTCAAAAAGACATTTCTAGAGAATAAAAATTCCAGAATTTGTAAAATATCTTTTATTACTATAGTAAACAAACAATAAAATCATTTTCATATACAGACAATTTGTAGACCACAAGTTACTCATACTATCTTTACACCCCTTCCCCATGTACAAACAGAATTGAAATTCAAAAATTATTTCCTAATTTCAAGACTTTATTTTTGTAGAGCTTTTGATTCCTTTTGGATATCAAGAAAAATAGTGTTCTGGTCCATGCTCCTACAGAAAATGAATCAATTGGGATCCTATAACCCAAGGAAAATTCTGACCTGATCTCTCGAATGAAAACGCAATTTGAATTAAAGGGTAAACTTGCTGCAAATATATCCTTTTGTGTTCCCACCCCACCCTAGAAATAAAACCTTTTGCAACCCCCTAAAAAATAGGAGTAACTATATATAGCCTGGCTCTTCTCTCCAAGTTGACTCTGGTGATGATGATGATGATATTTGTGGTAGCAGAAATCAACCTCTCCCTTTATCAGCTTCATTATATTAGAAAAACTTTTTTTTAAAAACATCTGCCCATGCATATATATATATATATATATATATATATATATATATATATATATATATATATATATATATATATATATACGCCAACTCTCAAGGAAACCTCCGGATATATACGTTGTGAAAGGGTTAATTGATTTTTTTTGTCTTTTTTTTTCAAACATACATTGCAGTTTTACCAAGATTTATTTGAGGTGGTTTTACTAATCGATCTAGCCTTGGACTTTGTTTTAATTCAAAGGAAACTGAATGAGTATATCTACCTTCTTTAAGGGAAGACTTCATCATTCACTGCAGACTATATGCCAAAGGAAATGGACTCACTTACTTTTAAATCTATGGAGGTAGAGAGAGGACTAACAAGGTGTGGCCAGCCTCTTCTCTGTGAGTTGGCTGTGAAGATGATGATATTTGTGGTAACAGAAATCAGCCTCTCCTGTTATTGGCTCTATATCAGAAAAACTTGAATAAAAAGACAATACTGTATACTAGATAACAATATCAAATGATTTATTTAGCCTCTCATAAAGATAACTGTTTTGAGTCACTCGATAAAAAATGTCTTGCATCCATGGGACGGAGTGTCCAGGGGTTGTTGAAAGTTTTTCAAAATCTTTGGGTGCGTGTAATCGTTAGAGCAAGATCGAAGAGCTTGTGAACATACAGTGTTGAGGTTTTGTGGACAATCGTCACATCTATCCTCAAAGATGGCATGAGAATGACAAAAAAGACCCTCTTGATCGATGAAGTTATAAAACAGGCGAATGTTTGTTGGGAAGGAGTGTGAACTCTTGTTTTGCTGCATTGAATCCGTGATCGGATGACAATTCTTTGGATCTTAATGATATCCAGTGGCTGGTTCAGATTTCCATCTGTCTTGGGATCACGGATCATCTTTGGGGAGACTAGGGATAATTGTTCTCTTTTGTTACTTCTTGATAACATTGGGTGATTAACTTGTAAGTCATTTAGGGATGATAGATTATTGGATACTGGAAGGAAAATCTAAGGAATTTTCATTTTTGATACATATGTGAGTTGAAAATTTCCTCAGGTCTTGGCTTAAGTGATATTTTATTATTCTACTTCAAAGTCATAAGGGAAAATTCAATGGGAATTTTATCTTTGATAAAATACTGTGATTCCCCATTATGGTAGAGTAGGCTATTCAGGTCTCATAAAATAGCCAACATTCTCAAAATATTTGAATCCACTTTGAAAATCATTTGCACAGATTGTTTTCATTTAAGGGTTTTCTGTTATTTTAAAAAAAAATTAAGTCATCAGATGTGATATGAATCTGGGAATATTACTTTGTAATCGTAGATTTTGTGAAAACAAAAATTCTTTGAGTCCCTAAGTATTTCAACAGATTTATTCTTCAAATTTATTCAAAACTGAATTGAAAATAAAACAAAACCTGAAAAGATTCTTTTTCTCCCATCCTTGTTGATTGACATTCAATAACGAGAAAACTGAATCTTGGGATCCACAAAGCAGGGTCATAATTGCAAGATTTATTTATAAAAAAAAAAAAAGAAAAATTGCACAGGTAATGGTTGGCAAAAATTGAAGGAAAATCTTTTTTTTTTTTTTTTCGATAAAATAATGGTTTAAATTAGTTTATATAAATTTTAAAAAATTTTTTGGTAAATTTGAATGATTAAAGATTCTTTTGTGCTTTATTTACTATTTTTGCTTGGTATCTTTATGGACATCACGACTCACGACATGGATCCCCCCCGAGACCACATGCGCAACCGAGGCCGGCAGAATATTAGATGGAGAGACGAGCTAGACAAGTTCAGGAAGTACTGGCTCCGCGACGCTCATGATAGGGAAATGTGACAAATCCTGGGGAAGGTCTATGTCCAACGACGGACATTAAAAGACTGATGATGATGATGATGATGATATATAAGGCCCAGGTTGAAGTCACATACCAGAAAAGAGGAAAATGTTTTTTTTCCTATAAAATAAAATACTGCACTTTTTTCCGAGAATTTTGAGTCAAAAAAAAAAATCCATGTGTGGATTATCAATGGAAACCTAATTGAGGGGCATTTTCCCAGCACTGTCTGTTTGACTGCCACCATTGCTATGATGGTGATTGATGGTTTAGGAAATGGACAATATACCAACCAGATGGCAATAGTGTCAATAATTTACAATGAAAAGACTTTCTCAGGATTTTGAAATGAGATTATAAAAACGTAGGTTTGGTTGAATTATGGTCGATTTCTCCCTTCCTATTTCTTTGCTTATTGTTGACTACACTAGCAAAAATACTAATATACAAATCCCTATTCACTACATAAGAATTGACGTCTGTTGTTTCCAATAAACTGTTGCAATGGAATTGCTACGCTCACACATTCATAACTTCTAAACAATCGAGGATGAAAATTACTACTTAATGGGACTCGGATTACAATTCACATTTTCTGACTCGCAGCAAACATCTGACATTTCAGAGCTGCCAAATCTTATCAAATAAGTGTTTGAGCCTGAGCCCAATTTTGGGTAATTGTTACCGGCACTTCTGAAAGCCAAAATGTATGAATGCAGAATGGATTTTACAGCTTTCACAAAAAATACCATTTTTCAGATTTCTGACGATACTATTTCTGACTCTCGTTCAAGAATACAATTACGGAAAAGAAGAATGAAGAGTAACATATATATATATACCATAGAACTACCATTTCATGAGCAAGTGCAATCATAATTTTATCATGAGTCTTTGTATGACTAGAGTTCTCAATGAAGTACCCACTTAAAGATCTGTACATTGTACCAGTGGTTCTCTTGTATTTGGCTTGTGCTGGTATTTTTCTTTCTCATAGAAGAAACATTGTTTCTTCATAACTCCTGATGTTAATGGAGGCCATTGGTCTGTGATGTCCCTGGCTGTGCTGGAATATGGTATTTCGAGGATGAAGCACCTTTTTTTATACAGCTTGTAGATCCCCCTTCAGCATGAATCTGACCAACATGGTCAATGATTGTATAAAATGGGATACTGACCAGCAGGAACATTTTTAGCAAGGTCAGTAACTGGTTTATAGTTCGTAATTTCTACAGCATGCAGTTCAGTCTGTAAAGATGGATAGTCTCTTAGGCAAACTAGCTTTTCTTTGGGATCTTTATCTAATGAGTTTTGGTGAGATATTTTACTTGGAAGGAAAAACTGCTGTAAAAAAAAAAAAATCAAGCAACAAAACTGTCTACTGCACGTGTGGTGCAGAATTAAGGATAAAATTTCTGGTGGAAAACAAACGTAAAACAATGTGGCTAGTTGAAAGATGGAACAGGTGTACAAAATTTCAGCTGACTACCAATGGTGCCCGGTTGTTGGTAAGGGATGACCGCTCCAAGATGTGGTCAACTTCATGTAGAAGTAGACAGTTCAAGTTTGAAGCAGGCTTCACTAAAATGGCCACAAGCTTTTAGTACTTGTTTTCAATTTTTAATCTTTTAGTGAGCTTATTTTAGCAACTAAGTTGCTCTAATTTTCTGCGGATATTTGTCTGTTCGCTCTACATCCTGTGTTAATTTAGTGTTCAAGAACATTATGCAAAATCTTATTTTAGTCACTATTTAACAGTGAAAAAGACTTCACAAGAATCTAAAGCTTATTCTAACCATTAAAGAACTATACACAGAATAAAAATTTAAATTGTTCAAATGCTTTCATGTGATTCACTGAAGAGAAAAATGTGGGAACAGACATCAAAATCATCACAAAAGATTAATTAGTTTTTGAGGTATTGCCAATATAGGATTTCATGGCAGTCATCTTCATTAATGGTCGAAATGGTGGAAAGCTGCCACTTGTACAGCTATCATGCTTTTCCCAGAACAACAGAAATTGACCATTTGAAAGACCAAAATAATCTTTGGCTCATGCATTAGAAGTGGGATTGGAGTATACAAAGGGAAAATACATTTTTCAGTCAAAATCGAAGCTCAATCCGGGGGGGGGGGATTACAGTAAGTAATAAATTAGTTTAATTCACACTGATTAAAAAGTTAATTAGAAACTGCCAACATAGGTTTCTTCAGTTTTGAATTGATCATCCCCAACTGGGCATGCTGCCAAAATCTTTCTTTCTCCATTATCCTAAACTTGAATGAATAAAAGGTTCTTTTGTGATTCATTTATTATTTTGCAGGGTGTTGTGTCTTTGAAAGCAATAAATATATGGCCCACATTAGTTTGAGCTTTTCAAATTTCGAATGAATGGAGACCTCATCCTGTCTACCCATGATGTGGATCACACTGACCATGAGGAGGATACAGTCTTGGCCATCAAAAATGTTAATTAGGCAGGGGATCTACTTTAAAAAGACTATTGGAATAAAATCAAAGAAAAATCTCAAGATAATTTCCATCAAGTCCTGACAAGTGTCCTTGGTGGATTGCATCAGATTTGAGCAAATGTGAAATGAGTCAGGTTTGCCTTTAGGGAACCAGAATCATTCTATTACAAGTTGTTTCCGACTCAATAATAAAGGTAGTACTACTTCCTGGTTAGATGAGACGTCCGATTTGCCTGAGAGATGGTCCTGACCGAGGATGACATATTCAGAAATCATGTCCACCCATGGACAACAAAGTATGCAGGCAAACAAAGACGCCATTTACGAGTCCACAGTTGTCTGCTTCATTTTGAGAAAATACAACAACAAAATCAGAGGGAAACCTCATTCTCACCATATCTCCAACCAGGATTCCGTTATAATTGAGCAAATGTCAGAAGACCGAGGTTTAACTTCAGGGACCCAGAGTTGTTTGATAACCAGTCAGCAGGTGACTCTATTGCCTTCTTGTAGGGTTTCAACGCTGCACAATAAGACATCCATTCTACCTATATCATGCCAGCTCACAGGGCTAATAATAAGCCCACAAATAAGGTAGGGTGTGGCCTAGATGATACTCCATCTGCCCTGAGGAATACATGACAAAGGCAGGGAGTCAACACCTCTGATATGGCTAAGCCAAATTTGTGCTGCATCAATAAAATTGTGTGACATCTTAAGAAATTTTCTATAGATATTAAAAACATGAAATATCACTTATTTCAGGCTTGTCAATCACAATCCAATGTTTTTCCCCCACTTCTGTTTCGGCATCCCCCCATTCCAATCATTGATGGCTTCAAACCACAAATATATACAAGCGGGCAGGTTGCCTGAATTGTGTTGGTGCCTCTGACATCACAAAGTTGACCAAGTGCTTTATCTTATCAGGAAAACAAATTCATGTAAACTTAAGAAATTTCCAGTAGAAAAAAAATTTATAAAATATCTTCAACATCATCTGGGGTTTAGTTGCAACCAAATACATATTTCATTTGATTTTTAATTACTTTTTTTATTGGAATCATGTTTTTTTCCCTTGTTTTTATCATCAACAGCTTCAAACTACGAATGTGAAGCAGACAATCCAGCGAGTCGTCTAAATCACGTGCCACAGAAATGTTAACAGTAGACAAGAGTATATCTATGTTGTGTATCATCAAACTATAAACTCTGACTCGTAGGTGTCCAGTTAAGGGATGGGAACATACACGAGTCCAAACAGTAGACCAATAAGGGTGTATCATCAAACCAGACTTTGACTTGTCTTCAGGTCCAGCAATGTATTTCCTTGAGTTATTGATTGCTTGTTGTATATTATCAAGAAGAACCATATTCATTTTACCTGTTACATATTGAATGGTGGACTTTGTCGTGTTTTGGGGTCTTGGAACATACAGGAAGCAGATAAAGGTATCCTTGAATTGCATACTTCGTCTCGACATCGTCAAATGTCTTATGGGCACAGGAACGTATTCCCTCATCCATAAATTATTATCGCTGGTTGTGTATCATCAAACTGGACTTTGATTAATTGTTGAATATCTTGGCAAGCCGCCATTGGGTATGAGTTTATGAATCTCAGCCAGCACTTATCAGCAGGATGTTGGGGGAGGAGATGACCTTGCCTGGCGTGGGAATATAGCTACGATATTCCAATCTGAATGACCTCTTCTCAGCCAATAACAGTAACAAGATATTTGGTGATGGATACACCACAAGGAGGGGTCGATTCATGCTTTAAATTTCTAGATTACTAATATTGCCTGGCATGGGAATATATCTACCATGTTGAGGAGGTGACTGTGCATTCATCTGTCAGCCCAAGATTTAAACAAGACTTCCTCAGCTTCAGCCTTCTCTTCCATTGAAATTCATTGACAATTTTTGGCAATTTTATTGTGTGTGCATAGATCACACTACCAACACAAGTTTAATACCTTTCTCTACCCATTTTTAAAATACTATAAATTATTAGAAAATACCATCAAATATTACATAATGAATTTATATTCTTGTTCACTACATCGTAAACATGGAGTGGAAAAAAATTAAATTGGATTATCTCATCCAAAATGGCTGAAAATTGTTCAGATGATGAGAAGTAACTCAAAATGACTGACAAGTCTTGAAATTTATTTACTAGAAAACCATTTTTGATGGGCATAATTTATGCATGGATTGGCACCTAATTTAAAAATTAGAAGTTTTTTTTAAAGTCTCAACTCAAGCTGTTTGAATGTGTGATCAGACATAAAATCTTAAGAGTTTCTCTGACGTCATCTTCCTTGTGCTTATAATAGGAAAGTAAATTAACCAATGGAATCAATAATGTACAAACAAAAGAAATTCACATACGCCTTTGTGTTCGCGTTTTTTTTATTAAAATCCTGACACAAAATCGATTGCTGTTTCATGAGTAAAAATGAATTGATTTCTTTTTCCTTGAACAGAATATGAATCAGGGTTAAAACATTGAATCATTCAGGGCATTAATAATGTAAATGATGAAATTCTATTCCTATAAAGAACTTGGAAGAAAGAATAATTAAAGAGAAGGGAATAAGAAATAACAGGTCAGCCTTCCCTGACACCCCACTCTCTATTGTACACTTGTCTTTTGCTCTCTGGAAGTGGTTTTTAAATTACAGGACTTTTAATTTGAAGTCTTTTTTTTCCAATTTGTCGATCATAAATGACCTACTTTTAGCTTCATTGTCTTTTCATAAATCACTGCGTAGTTCTTTCTCTATCGGCACCCCCCAGCTCACATAACCATGACAATGTAACTGAATGATTAAAGAACTTAGAAAAAAAGTCTGTTTTTTTTTCCTACGATAATTAGGTTTTTTTTCTCCCATTAGTGTTAGAAAGCACAAAGACAGCAATGACATTTTTTACTGTCTAAACTAAAACAAATTCAGTATTTGTTAAAAAAATATTGGAATAAAGGTGAATTAATACTATGACAATATATCACTGTTAACAGTCTGTCTTCAAATTGATCAATGAGATTTTATATATTTTCCATTTAGTTTCAAAATACATAATTTCTGGCCTGTCTGATAGGACGACATAAAACTTCCTTTTGTGCATTTGTTCATTTTCTTTTAATTCTGCAGGTTTTGACTATGTACGTTCATTTTTATATTAAGTTCTTGTTTCCTTTTGATTTTTAGACACTAGATTTAAAAATATGAACATTCAAGTGAATGGATAAAAATATGTCATGGTTTGTATTTCCTTTATATGAATTCTACTGTTAGTATAAAAACTTTAGTCAAATATAACAGTGCTAAAAATATGTGCATATATTTCTACTACAAACAACACTTCCTTTCGAAGGTGACTCAAATTACTCATATTTCTTAAAAGGCCAACAAAATCATTCATGCAACATTCATCACTTAGGCCTGAATTATTTTGATTTCATGAAATGTGTGTGTGTGCGTGTGTGTATTATTCGGTAATATTTTTTTCTTTTTACTGGAAAACCTTGAGAGTTGTCATCTCTATACCTTGAACCCATCTGATAACAGTCAAATGGGGCTCGACCAAAAATATCAAAGTTCTAGGTTGAAATGGTTTATCAAAGAAAAATTCATCTTTTCAATCTCTCAACTTTTAGTTCATTGGTTGAAAATATAAAGTAGATTTAGTCAAACTGTGGTGGAATAATTGATTTCATCTTGACCCAATCTCTTGAATTGCATCAAAACAGACCCCAATCCTCATGGTCGTCATTCCTTTTACTGAGATAACTGACTCCAATTTTTTTCATCATTCACTAACTGCACTTTTTGTTCAGTAGCAATCATTTTTGTGCCTGAATGCAAATTCTTCCAAGAAAAGACTTAAATATTGGGATAAACAGAACATTCTATACAACTTTAAATCCAAAATAAACATTTGGAAATCATCTGAAAATCTAAAATGATTACAGGAGTCAGGATAAGATTAACCAAAAAACCTGTTATAGAAAATAATACCAAGCCAAGTACATGATTCAGGTCTTACTCCATTAGTCTCTCACGGCTTCAAATTTTAGTTTCCTTTAATATGAAGAGAAAGCTTGTAGAAATTGTCTTCCTTGTGAGCTTCTTATTTATGAGTCCCTGGTTGATGCTATGAGGATTGTTGCTTCATGCAAATATCTACCAATGTTAACTAGACAGCAATTGGTTGATATTAAGATTAATGGCATCATTATCATATTACAAAAATAGATACCAGCTGAGAATTTATCATCTTCAACCTTTGAACGAGGCATTTTTTTTTTGACTGACAATATTAACTTGGTATCATGTACAACATACACTTTGCTGTACCTACATAAGTCAATGTTTTTTGTTATTCCTTCATTTATTCCAACAATTGTTCTTATCTTAGCTGTTGTGAATGTTATAGACACCAATTTCTTCCAAGGCCCTATTTTTCTCATTTGACTTTCCAAGCTAAGTGAGGTTTTGTATCCATTGATTTGTATATTATTCTTGTGATGGAGTTTTTTTTACTCAGTCGAACTAGAGTATATGTGGATTTCACAACAGGACCTGGGGGATCAACCGCCAAAGCAGGTTAGGTATCATTTGGAGCCTTTACATCTAATATCAGTTAATGTTGTTATATTGAGTTTGTGCTGTTCTAAGAATATTTTTCTCTCAATCCTTCCAATTGGAGAAGGGGAAGGAAAGTCCTGCAAATGAACTTTGTCTCACTGAACAAAAAACAAAAATAAAAATTCTGAAAATCTAATACATGAAATACGAGTGTTATGCCTCGATTTTCCAGAACATGATCCATACAAGTAACCTGTCTAGGAGACGGAAAATACATATTCCTCCAGAATACACACAGGTTGTGGTTCATGTGAGTTCTAGGATTATATGAAGCATAATCATCCAACAAGTGGAAATATTTACAATTGAAATGCAAGAAATATCAGTAAACAACAAGGCAAAAAGGCTTTTTTCATATAAAACATTTTTATCTTAAAAGAATGCATGATTTTATGGCAATGTTAGAAGTAATAAATAAATTACGTTTGTTAAAAACATAAATTAAGAGTTTGAAAAATATGAGAAGAGGAGATTTGCAGTATTTGCCTAGGAAGAGGAGACTGCACAAGGTGACCTGCTGCTGCTACTGCCGCCCTGGTGGCTGGTCGAGGGCTCCATGACTTACCTGTCCCTTGTTGTGGCCAGCGGCAAGAGCAGCAGCAACAGGTAGGAGAGTGAATGAAGAAAAGAGTTGAATGGTTGAATTGTCGCTTTCACAACAAATCTGGCACGAGACCATTGTATTCGGGGAGGAGCATCCGGTGAAGAATGTACATCCCCGAGAGAACAGAATGGTGGGCTAGAAAAGGGAAGAAAGAGGCAGATGTGAAGCTTTTTAAACCTTGAGGACTTCCGTTCAGTTATGAAGAAGACATGTGAATCAGATACAACCTTGCTGCCGTGTGAGGCAGGAATACAGACATTCACACTTGCGTACTGACAAGTTTAGCAATAGTAATTCAAGTGACTAAAATCTTGAAAACAAGGTTGTCACTTCAGATGAGAGAAAGAAGTACAGAGTTCATGAACAGAGAGAAAAAAAAAATTACAGTTATTAATTATCTTTGGTTTGGGATTCAGATTTAGAGGAGGGAAAAAAGAAGAAAAAAAAAATCAAAATAAATAAATTTTGTAGACAGTTTTGACAACATTGGCGCTTTTAAAAATCTTTTTGTAGTTGGATGTCTTTTGTGATAATGAGAAGTCAGGGGGAGATAACCCTAGATATTCGAGCTTTCGGTCAAGTAGATTTTTTCTTTTCTTTTCCTGAACAAACAGTGACAACGTGAAAAGGAATATTTGATGAACTTATGTTTGCGTAGTATCAAATGAAAATGAAGAATAAATAGATGTAATTCAAAAAAGAAATTATTATCTTTAAGAAATCTCAACACAATTATTACAGAGAAATTTGATAATCCTTCCTTCATCGAATGAGATAAATCAAAAATCAAAACATTCAAAGAGAATATTTTGTCATAAATTGTTCCCAACTTGTATTTTGGATAATAATAAAAAGTATAGCCTGAAGAAGAGAGGTTTGGGCATACTGGGAATTCTATGGTCAGGTGAGGAAAGCGGTTTTTCAGCTTTTGGGCTGAGAGCAAAGTGTAGAATCAGTTTGAGAAAAAAGGAAAAAAAAAAAGTGCATTATCATTTTATATTTAATACGTCCCTGACATTCAATGACTGAAACCAAGGTTGTTGTATAATGTAAAAATTCATTCAAGTCAATGAAGAAATAAGGTAATTTAATTCATTTTAAGGTCGAGAACCCCAATGTGCACTCAAGTAGATACTAATTCATTAATACATTTCTGACCTGATCAGATGGATTAGGGACCAGTTTACTATAGTAGTATAAATCAGTTAAATAGTTCTCACATAAAGTATGTACGAGATTAGCTTATAAGAAAAGATACGACAGGTTGCTCTCAGCCAAAGTCCGAGAAGTCACATTCCCAATCAGAACACAGAATTGTGATTTAATTGAAATTTGGACAGTAATGACTATTTTCATATCGAGATTAATCAGGTCTGGATCCCACTGTTGATAACATTTTTAAAACATTTTTTTTTTTTATTAGATCTAATGTACCGTATATATGATGGACATTTTACTTAGACCCCTCCCCACTAAAAAACAAAAACATGCAGATATTACACTGCATCTTATTCATTGGTATTATGACTAGAGAGTCATCCACCAAATCTTGATGTAGACAGTTATGGGGCTCGGACGATTTGCAGTTAATTTTATTCCTTCAAAAAAACAATCATCAAATAGTCTGACCTTTAAGGGTATGACAATTAGAAATTCCTGTGGAAGGTTTTATATATTAACCAGATAGAATCTATAACAATATTCTGCTTGTTCCTCCCCAAGATAACAAACTGGATTTAATGAGGAATATATTATTTCAAAAATCATCACCATCATGAACTCTTGGGTCACATTTAATTCAAATATCTGGAGGTAAAAAAAAAGTCTTTTTCCAGAAATCCAGAAATATTTTACTTTAACCTTTCCTAGGTCCATTGAGTACGCATACTAAAGTTGGCTGGACTGTGTTGCATTTGGGTGGTTTCCATGGTGTGACAGAAAAATAAACAGTTCTTATATATATATTTCAAAAAGTGAAATTGGCATAATAAAAATGTAACAATTTTTTTTGTAGAAAGCAAGATAAAAATTCATAATTAGAACTGAAATAATGAAAACTGGGTGAAAAGCAGGGAGAGAGAGAGGGGGGCAAGCGGAGAGGGTCAGAATAACAAAACAAAGAATAAAAAAAAAAAAAAGACATAAGACTGGAAAGAAGAAAATGTCTTCCATTTGATAAAAAATTCTTATTTCTCTCCTATAAATGAAATCACAATGGTAAAGAAAGAGTCTGTGCGGCTAATTTCACATTACTCCATTATCAATTAACACTTAGTTTCATACAAAAAAAAAAAAAAAAAAAAAAACTAAGATGGTAACAAGGGGAATGACTACTGATCAAAATTACCTCCCTTTTGACTTTGGGTAATGTTTCAGATTTTTTTGTTTTTGTCATGTAATAAATATGGTTTCCATTACACAAGAGCTCAGGGGCTGTGAGGAGCGATTTCCATCTGTGTGCGGCCTTCAGAGTTAGAGAAGAGAAATGGAAGTACACTGGAAGAATTCAATTCAAAAATACCAACAACTTTATTAAGCAGATTATATATATATATATAATATATATATATATATATATATATATATATATATATGTGTGAGTGTGTGTGTGTGTTTATGTATGTGCAAGTGTGTGTGTGTCTATGTATGTGCAAGTAAGTGTGTGTGTGTGTGTGTTTATGCATGTGCAAGTAAGTGTGTGTGTGTTTATGTATGTGCAAGTGTGTGTGTATATAAAAAGGTCACCAAATGACACCAGGTAAATCTCACCAAACAAATACTTGCTAGTTTTATTCTTGAATTCGATGTCTTTAAAATAAAAATAAAAATCAAATAAAAAAAAAAGCTTTATTAAAAGAAAACCCAAGACAATCTTATATTTACATGATTAAGAACAAGTTTTTATTTAATGAAACATAAAAAGATCAATTAATCTTATTGTTTCATACAACAAACGAAATATTCCAATATATGTAGATTAAAAAAAATGTAATATTAAAAATTTTAATATGTCCAAAACTAGAATTAGTAAAATTTATTAGAATAAGAAATTATTAAATCGTTCATCCTCTATTATTCAGCCATGAATTTAATATAGGGACACAACCGTTAGTCCATTCTACTATTTACTACAGAAGACACGGAAAACAAAACCCATTCTCAGATTAAAGATATTAACTTTTAGTTTCATATAAGAAAATTTAGATGTTAATTTCTCTTACAAGAAGAATAATTACCGACCAAAGTTACCTCCCTTTCAACTTTAGTTTATTCCATCTGACATAAGTTTGACAAATGTTTCGTTTCCGTCATATAAGAACTCCACTGTCGATTGGGAGTGGTTTATAACATTAAGAGTTAAAATAGTACTATAGCATCATTCTATTCAGCTATTGATGTCATCATGATCATTTTTGGCTTTTAACTAAATTTAGATTTAGTAAATTATCCTATTTGATGGCATATGAGAACCCACCCTTATTTCAGTACAGGATATTGGGAAACAAAAACAATTTCCCCCAATTCCTCTCATTTATCAGTCGGTTTTGCCAACTCCTCCCCATTTTCAGACAATGCTGGGTTCGACTACAAAGGTTGGGATTACCTTTTGAGCCATTTTTTGAGGGGAAATAAAGTAGTTGCCAAATTTTATATTAGACTTATCTAATTTTGATTATCCTGAAAACAGTATAGAAAATCTTTGTGGTGTTATTATTAGAATCACAAAATGACATCGCAGTTTTATAGTTAATAAAATTTGCCTACAAAATCAAAGCAAAAAACAAACCATACAAAAAGAAAATCCCTTCCCAATTAAGAAAGAAACAAAAATGTTATCAGAGCAAATTAAAAACTCATTTCGACTTGAGTGTTAGTGTCAGTTTGGTGAGTGGCACCTGGTTTGAAACTAAGACTATGGCAAACCATATTGGGTTTTAGGGAGAAGTATGAAGGTTAAAGATCCGCAAAAGGGGATAAAACCGAAACCCGTATTAAAAAGATTTTTTTCCTGAAGAAATGTTTTGGGGCTTCCAATTATTAAATCTTTTGAAAAAGTTAATGGACGTCTTATTGATTGAAAGCACCAAAAATCTCTTCATAAAAATTTTTTTTCAATACTGGTTTCGGAATTATTCTCATTTCCGAATCTTGACCGTTTATTGTTAGTGAATGAAGACTAGTAATAAAAGCTAGAAATTTTTGGCTTGTCAAATAAAAACCCTCTTCAAACATCATCGATATATTATGGATCGTTCAGGGGGTTTCAATTACAGGCAAATACAAAATAATAATACTGAAATTAAAATTGTAGGATTAGGTATCTCTGAGCACACATAGTAGTAGTAGTAGTAGTAGTGGTGGTAGTAGTAGTAGTAGTAGTATTATGAGCAGCAGTGAGAATATTTTTACCATGTTTCATATTGTGAATGCAACTGCAGTGTTTTTGAGATTGTAGAAAAAATGAAGAAATAAAATTGAATTTGATAAGAGTAAATAATTTATATTATAATAATTATATCTGTACGATAGGAGTGAATTGGAAAATTCTTTATTCATATCAGATGATCATTTTGTAGTAAACCATACAGGACACAAGCAAGAAAATTGTGCACATCATGCAATTTTCTTGATTCACTCTTATGAAAAACACTTTCTCCTGAATCTTGGTAAATCCATTTTCTAGAATCTCAGAACTGCCGTTGATGGTATGAAATCTTTAAAATTAATTCACAATATGAAACAATGTAAAAAATATCAAATTAATTTATGCTTGAGTGGTTGAAAAATCATAAGCCACCAGTAGTAAAGCTTTTTCATTTTAATTGATTGGAAAGAGAGAGAAATAAATTAAGTGTTGGAGTGAAATGTGAGCAGTAGTAACAGTAGGCACATTGTTGGTGGAGGGAGGAAGGGGAGGAGAGCCCTGCATTTCCACACAGGCAACATGACAGAAGAGAGGGGGGAAGAGGAGGAGGAGGAGGCAGGGTCAGAAGAGAAGATGGTGGCACAAGAAGAGAAAAAGGCTTTATGCAGAGAAATAAATGGTCATGAATTATAACAGCAGTCCCATGAGGAGAACCTATTGTACACTGGCATTTTTCAACTGGTTCCATATTGCAAATACGCCTCAAGGAGCTTTTGTAGTCAGAGAAAACGGACATTAATCAAATAACAATACTAAAAAAAAAAATAATGAGTATCGTTTCTCTGGTTCCAAGATTTTTGGAAGAGGTCATGTTAGATCAACTGACAAAGCAGCCACTTAACAAGGGATAAGCAACCCATGGCTTGCGAAGGGATTTTGACTAGCCTGCAAGCAAATATTGGGACTGTATACATCTTATGCTTTGAAAATTCTTTTCATCTTTTAGTAGATTCAAATAAATTGTGACTAAATTGAGTTCTTTGATTATTAATAGGCATTCTGTGTTATTAATCGAATTGAGACAAAATATAACCAAATGTATTTAAATGGATAATTCCCATATTTCAAGTTGTTTTATGGGATTTATTTGGCTAAGTGTTGACTCTTTAAAACACAGCAGGGGTAAAAAGGTTGCCAATCCCTCCACTGAAATGTAAACATTTTTTTTTTCCAACTATTTTTGAGACCACCTTCAGCTTGAAATTTGTCAATGAAATATTTCAATATTTGTTCACTGGGACCGCAAGAGATGTTTAATAATAGTTGAAAGTTTTAAAGAGAGTGTATTTGCAATATGAGACCAGATTTTAAAAAAAACAAAAAACAAACAAATCATCCATTTTTATAAAGATTGGAAGATAAAGAAGCTCTCTGAGTCTGGCAACCAATAGTCAAGCAAGGTGTTGAATTGATCGATGAGAATCAAAGAGAAGTTGATAGATAATAAAATGAACAACAATGAAGAAATGGCAGAGGAAGAAATGGGTTGTCGTCAGTCGTAAAATAAGAAATTTCTTCCAGCTTTAAAGAAAAGAATGAAAAGGTTTTCTATTTTCAATTAAACATTATTTGGTTTGAAATCTTTGGTAAGCATATGGTCTTTTCATCAAATCCAGAATTGATAAAAAGTTAATAAAGCTTCAATGTGAGATTAACTGGAAATATAGGAAAAATAAATGACAATGTCTTTAGTCAACTACAACTCGAGCATTCAGTACCCAATAGACCCATGTTCATATTCCATCCTTAGAGCCCTTATGCTGGCTATGGTTTCAGACATCACTTCCTTGGCTCCAGATATCACCAGTTCCCCTATTCTCGCCTTGCAATATATGAGTTAAACAGAGGCAACAAGCACCTGAAGTGGAGTCACACACTTACATCCATAGCTGCAGCTCACAGGTCACCCATCTAACTACAGCTTAGGCTAATTAGCACTTAACTTGAACAATCAAGTGAGAACTGGCATTTCAATGAGACCTAAGCTATGTCCCTTTATATTCCATGGAAAACTTAATTTTACATCTAATAATAGTTATAGTCTGACTAGAGAACAAAACAACAAAAATCAAAGTTTATATTTCAATTCCTAATAGCAGATAAATATCCTCTTCTATTAAAAACCTGATTTCAAATCTAGAGGAGGCTCTTTAGCTTTGGGGAGCACCCACCCAGGAGAAAGAAAAATTGTAAAACATTAACGTAATCAGAACAAGGGAATTGCAATTTTTTCTGCATGTAGAATAAAGTGTATAGACCAGAATCCTCAATTCATTAACTTTAAAAGGTGGCGAAGAGTAATAGTTATCCATTGTAAGATAAAAGCCCCAACTCACAGAGAGAACAGAGTTGCCATCAATCATAACAAAATGGAAATTTGATAGAGTTCGCCATAGAACTGTGATTGATGGTAACTGACAAATGATCCACGGACGATTTTCCCGACAAAACATCTTTACGGTGGATCAGTAGAGACAAGAACGTCGTTATTAAGCAACATTATAAGCTCATGTCTCCTCAGGTCAACCATTCTGTTGGAATACTCCTCTGAAAGGGTACCAGACCTCTACAGTCACATGGACATCTACTGAGAAGGAAACTCCAATAGAAAACCCACAACCTAAAGATCTTGCTCTCATTACCCTTGTGGGTCACAGTATGTGAACCCTTGATTTAAAGAGGAGGAATGGGGTCACATAGAGCCATGAGAAGCTTATTTTATGAAGCTATATTTAAAGCTTTTACAGAAGTGTCAAGGATTTAGATCCAAGTGTTTTTGAATATGAAAGACATTTATAAGCCTTCAATCATAAAGTATTCTTTTTCTTCCATTAAAAAATTTTTAAAAAAAAATGAATAATTTCAGTGCATCTTAGTTTAAAATCTTGACACACTGGACACTTCAGTGGAATCCTATGCTTCTAAAATTGTGTTTGAATATCAGAAGAATCATTTTTTGAAATGATGATTAGAAAATAAATCGAAGAAAAAGATTCCACCCCATCTTTTTAAAGATAATTCAAAGCAGGGAGAGAAATCTGTATTAAGAGATTATTTCAAGAGGTTAAAAAGTGATAACTTTTTTCCTCTATGATTAATAATACCCGCTGTCTCATATTTTTTTACACCTGCATATGAAAAATTATAACTAAATGTAACAACTGTTATGGGACAGATAGTATAACATTCAAAGGTTTTGCTACAGGAGATCCTTTTTTCCCCTTCCAGTTAATAAATTTTGAATTGATAGAAAACAAACGGAGTCTATTTTAAAGCCAAATCCCAAAATTATTCTAAAGAAAAGGACAAGCTCTTTTATTCAAAAGCATTTCTGAACGAAAATAATCTAAAGTCATCTCAATAATTTTGTTGTGTGTGGAAATAGAAGGCAAAGAATCTAGTCTCTCTCAAGAAACAACTCCGATTGGAGTGTAAATGATCGGAGAAGTTCTGGTTTCTGCTGCAGGTATCAGTTAAGTACCCCTTGCAAGTTCTATGACAGGTTGAGACCAGGACTTACAAGTTTTTATGACCACCCCCAAGGAAAGACGCAAGTGCATCGAAGGGATACTTTCACCCTAATCACACAGCTTAGAGTGTATTCAATTAGCAGCTGAGTGCACAGGGAAAGTCTTAGTGAAGAGTTTTCTACAGTCTTCTCTCTAGGAATCAAACCACGAACCTGCTTGTGAGGCAGACGGGCTAGCCATTGCACTATTCAAGTGGACTTTGTGTGCAGAAGGAAAGGAAAAATTATTTTAAAGCCAATTTTCAAGAAGTAAGTAAAATACTCTTTTTCTAATCTAATGGAACTATTTACTGATACGTACCTTCTAACAGCACGATCATTTTTATACAACAGCAGGTGAAAATTTCAGTGTATTATAAAAAAAACTTTTTTGTTTGTTCATTTTATTTACAGAACTGTATTTGAGGAATTACACTGTGAAAAGGTAATCAGTAATTCTTGTCTGTTCTTTCTGGTTTCTCATTAATACACTGTTTAAAATCCACCAGTTATTTAGCCAGATCCATTACGATGGCACACTTTGAAATTGCCAAGGGGGTTATAATAATCGGAACCCACTGATGTAGATAAACCAAGATTGAAGCCAGAATAAATAACAAAAAAAATTGAAAATTTCACAAAACAGACCAACGGACGGAGTGACAGACTACCACATGAGAAAAGTTGTGACAGTTGCCAAAGACGAGAGAGAGAGAGAGGGTGTGTGTTGATAGACAGAGAGGAGGAAAAAGACAGATATGGTTCCCTGAGTAAATTCTTCAGCAGAGACAGATTTGCTATTGGGGAAAAAGAATCACATGCAGACGACGAGAGACAACTGGGAAATTTTGAAGACAGACACACACAGTTCATTTTCTTTTTGAAATACAGTAAACTCTCGTTCTAACGGCACTATTCAATGACACCCGTTCTAATGGCACATTTGTTTTTATATTCTCGCAAGACTATTGTCGATAGGTTCATTCATTTTATTTGCAGACCTGATATCTGTATATGGAGCATTAGACTGTGATAGGGTGATGAAGAGACATTTTTGTCGGTACTTTTTTGGTGTCCCATTATTAATATACACTTTGTATAAAATCCCCCATTATAGCGGCAAAATTGTTATAACAGCACTCTTGAATCCCCGAGCGCGCCATAATAACGGGAGTCTACTGTATAATTTCTGAGAGTTCTAACAATCTTTCTCGATTTAGTTTGAAAGCTCAATTTCAAAAGGTTATCTCCCTTTGCAACAACTTGAGGAAGCATTTTTTTTGAATCACTGACTAAAGACATCTGGAATGTTTGAGGAAATAGAAAAGGCAGAGAAGTTGATATATAACTGGAGTCAATGAAACAACTCCTTGAATCAGCAATTTTCATTTAAAAAAAATAAAAGATAAAAAATAAAGATATAAATAAATAAAAAATGAAGGAAACAGTGTGGGGGAAGAGAATGTTTGAACAGCCAGGAACGGTCTTTCTGTATAAACATAGAATCCAGGACGGCCAAGGGACAGTGGGAAGAGAGGAGGAGATCAAGCAACAATCTTGAAAAGTTTTTCTGAGTTTCTTCTACCCTTTCGGAAACGCGGAACAGAAAGGGGTCAAAAGAAATGAATGAGATAATACATCAAAAGTTATGTTGCGTTGTGAATATTCTCAAATATACAAATCAGTTTTCTTCATATTCCTTGCTTTACGACATAAAGCACTCAAAAGAACCTCTTGCTTGGTTGTAATCCATTGTGGGGAAGGAACTGACTGGAGACCGACTTCTCTTTCGATCATTATTCAACGACATAATCATGTTCGTGGGCGTCCGCTTCCAACATTTTGTTTTTTGAAAGCGGGGAGGGATGTATATTTGGACATTGGTTGACGGTCAAAGATTAGGGAGTGCTTAAAGTTGTGACTCGTCCCAAGCTGTCACTAGGGGATAGCAAATGCCCCGTTAGCCCCCCACCCCACCCCAACCTAAGCGGACGCCCACAATCATGCTGGATAGGTCTTTTATTGTCTATTAACAATATCACATCAATTAAGATTTACGACAGAAATGTCAATTCTCTTTTTGTAAAAAGGAGGAGGAAAAAAAAAAAAAAAAAAAAAAAAAAAATCAGTGAAATTCTCTCAAATAATTCCAGCTTAGTCAACTGCGTAGAGCGTAATGCTTTGGGTAATGCCAACGAGTATTTGGCTTCAAAAGTTCCGTAGATTTCATTTTCCGAACGAGGCTTCCTTTAGAACCAGGAAATTTCTTTATGCTAATCCATTCAATTTCATTAAATAATCTTTGGTCAGCATTTAAACCTTCTGGACTGATCTTAATACCTAATTGAAATGTCCCTGTAGATTTCTAAAAGATCTACAGGACATATCCCAGCAGTCCTAGAAACCTTGGGATTTATATGTCCCAGGAGTTTCAAAAAGGTTAAAAGGTAAGTATAGTACTGTTGGGAAAAAAATAATGGGGAAGAAATAACTATTTTGTTTGTATTAGCAAACCATTTTAATCTTTAACTAGTACTATGCTAATAGTGGGATTCAGATTGAAATACACCTTGGAACTTCAGTTCAAGATCAAAATGTAGTATCTGTTTTTCTCATCTCAATGAAATAGCAACCCATTTTCAATTTTAAACATTAAGATTGTATTCTAATAGTTTTCTTTTTCAATTAACAAAAGCTGTCATTGAAAACCATTTGACACAGTAATCCTTTTTTCAATTTTAAATATTATTAATTTCCTTATTTCTTTCTATTTTTGCACTGTTTTTTAAACCAAGAGAACAAGTGCAGGGATCTTATTTACAATTGGAACCATCTTCCTTACTTTGTATCTTATTTTGTATCAAATTACTATCAAATCATTTTGGATTGAAATTAATTATTGCTTGTTTTATACTTTGAAAAATAAATTGAGTGTTTCGTACAGAAATTACTGTTTGTTTTGTAAAATTCATTAAATAATCAAAACAGAAAACAGATAAAATACAATCATAATAACACTTGAAATTGAAAACATGAAACTAATGCTATGTTTCTTTTAGGCAAGAAGAACAGATGATACATTTTGATCTTGAACTAAAGGCTGCAGAAGGACCTTTCCAATCTGGACCACACTATCAAGATAGTGCCTTTTATTTTTGGAGTCAACCACAAGCCATTATCCACCTTGTTATTTGGGATCATATACCAAGAAGCAAATTTAGTTTTACCATTTTAAAAGGATTATTGAATAGATCAGCTTAAAGAATCTTTCTGGATCTTGAGCCGAGGATCATCGTAATTTGAACTGAAGTTGCAGACACTAAAAATGTTCCGTGAAATAACATCCAGATTTTTCATCTTACAAATATTTTAATCAGTAATTTCTGTTTTCTTCAGACAACGGTGAGACATAAAAATGAAAAATGATCGTTAGGAACAATTAATCCACACTCCATGATTCTAACTCAATGATAAAAAAAAAATTCAGCGCTCCCAACAAAACCTTCATCAGATGATGACCCTGGAGTCAGTCATGGTTTTGGAGCTGAAGCATCATTACTACTAACTCAGGCCACTCTAGCAGTACCTCATGATACCACCAGACATTACTGGTTCCCTGTCACTGAGTGGGGGTACCAGATCCATGCAAATGCAGCCTCTGTAGATCTTAGAGAGCCTATATATATATATCTCTTATAGGAAATATTTAGGTAGATATCATGTGTGGATTATTTTTTGAATGAAGTGAGGATTCTTTATCTATATTGTTATGCATCGGGTTGTGATCTTAACACAAAAAAATACATGTGGTGATAAAAAAAAAAAAAAGATTGTGTATGGAAAAGTAAACGTAGACATGTTGTATTTTACACTACCATCCCCATACTAGTTGGTACATTAGTATGTAAAAACCTACTAAATGTAACAACTATTATAGGACAGATATAGTGTTCTGTAAATCAAAGTGTATGTGTGTGTGTGTGAGAGTGAGTATATATTTACAGAGGAAAATGAATGTGGGTCTCAAACATCGTCTGAAGAATACTGAAGATTGACTGACTGACACAGCTTGCTAGATTTGGCCAAAAGGGGAGACAATTCACGTTTCATCTAAGAGACTTATCCAAATGGTGTTTTGATAGCGTTGATGAAGCTCGGATTATCTCCCCTCCTTCCCAAATCTAGCAACCCTGGCCTGAAACATCGTTAGCCTCAACTTAACAATAAGCATTCAGTCTAGATATTCTTGCAAAATATCTTACAATTTCTCATTCGAAAATAATGAAAAAATAGACAGTAGCACTTTAACCATCAGAAAGTGCATTCATGCCAGATTACCTGAGCAGAGTACATGGTTGGCTTTGAATAATTGATTTGAAAATAGGAGAGATATATACACAACGTGTTAGTAGCCACCATCTTAGAAAGAGGATATACTGTTAACATTACCTGAAATCAGAAGAGTTCAGCTGACCAAGTGAAGGCTAGTTGGGTTCTAAAGACAGTTTTGCTATAAGCAAGAGAGAAACATCATGATTATACTAATGGACCATGCAAAGTAAGTATGACAAATTGTATGCCAAGGTTAGCACGGATTAGTTTTTAAGTTTTTGAGGTTAGAATTCTGCTTCCCTCGAAGCAGAACAAGTCGCATTATACATGGCATATAAAAATCAAAATGAACAAAAAATCAAATGTTAGCTTACATTAAACTACAGAAAAGTAATAAAATATTGATATAAACTAACTATTGATGTGATCAATTTGGCATGCAGATTTTATGGGGTCTGATACCTATCATCCTTCATTTTTTATAAAAATAAAGCAAATTTCTTTATTGATAAAAAAAATTTATCAAGTATTTCTTTGTGGTTTATAAAACTCCTTTTTCTTTCAAGTTTAAAAATGTTTTATCTAGCATTCATTCGGCAAAAGTCGTGTTTTTTATTCTAACATAACTGATAATAGGATAATTCTTTAATAATTTTAAATCTTTTTTCTTTGGCTCAAAAGAAATTAAAACTAAATTATTTATGTTAATCAGTGGCGGATTAACCATTAAGCCGAATAGGCTTAAATTTAGGGGCCAAGAAGGGAAAGGGGGGGGGGATTGTTTGAGTGTATACAAATATTTTGTATATCTTAGAACTCTTGGATATTTTTTTTTTTCTTGATATCTGAAATATTGGAGATAATATTTTGGTTTCTTAATTCAGCTCCCAAACATTTAGGAGGTGATATTCTTTGGACTTAGTACTGGAGCACGTATTACATTATAGATGGTATACGATACAAGTTATTCAATGCGACTTAACATCATTTTATTATATCCAACAAAGGGTCGGGCAGGGGATCCTTACTAAAGATCACCGAAGGGGTAGCCCCCACCCTAGTCACTGATAATTCGCCACTGATGTTAATGAGAATGAAACTTCTTTTGTAAAAGTGTTATTTGCCAAAAACGACAAAAAAAAAAAAAAAATTCACAAATTAGGAATTTGTAATAAACTTATCTTATTATTATTTTTAAAAAGACTTCCTTCTTTTCCATCAATACTTGACATATTCAAGAACTACACAAATGGAGCATTTTATGATTTTATGGTCATTTACAGATCAATTTCTAAACATTGTAGGTTGAATTTTCAGTTTTATGAGAAAATGATACGTAACTATTATACATCAATGAGTTACACACCATTTACCCATTTAAATGTATATAAAGAACACTTTGAATACTTTCTTTATCCAACTAGAATATCTGGTGATTATGATTATACTAGTTCTTATGTGGTTTTTTGGTAGCACTTTTCTCGAGCAAAATGGATCCGCATTTTGTCAGGGCAGATTAAAAAAAAAAGCAGAGGTGGAATGTTAAATTGTAATAATGAAATTTCAGCTGAATTGAATAAGTCATTTGCTGTGATATTTTTAAAAAAAAAATGGAAATTCTCGATTCAAGTTATGGAATAGTGTTGCCCTGGTTACCAAAAAAAACCAACAAAAGAAAATAGTCCGTCTGTGATAAATGGGCTTTGGAGTAACTATTTAAATCTAATCTTCAGACAAAAATTGAAGAATTTTTTTTTTCCCTTACACCTACACAAGACAATACTATAGCTCCAGTATCTATCTTATCTAAATAATCTAATAAAATCATTCAAACTAATTCAGCCACGTGTTTTCATTAGACCCCAGTCAGTTCCAAAAAAAACCTGTTCCTGTTTTTAGTTGTCAGCTGTTAGTGTCAATCCTCCTTAATCGCGAGAGTAGCACAACCCGAGGAGACATCTGAATTACGATGGATTCAATCAACAAGCAAAGTCTAATTGGGGGTGGGGAATTTCTTCATATCTATCGTTCTGGTGGCCTCTCCAAACTGTATAGTTTCCTTTTCTCACGACAGTGTCGCTTGTGCACAGGCCAATCATTTTGCTGACAATATGTTCCACAATACCTGGAAATGGAAAGGATTCAGTTACAATACAGAGAAATGACATTATTACGGAGACGAAACTTCAATTTTATTTTTCTTGGCCTTTAAAAAGAAACCGTTTCATTGTTTCATCAAGTTGTAACCAAGGGACATTTTTGTAAAATAATATCCTCAAGAAAAGATAAGAGAGAAACCTTGAATATCCAAACGAGGTGGGTGGGAGAGTATTCTGATGGGTGGGAGAGTATTCTGATGACTGACTCGTCTTAAAAAAAGAAGCCATACTGAACACACTCATGAATAATCCAGAATTCGGATAACTGAGGTTTCTCTGAAAATAGAACTGATAACTGGTATTTACTGCAGTCATTCATAAAAAGGTATGGACCATTTATCCAACAAGTTTGGGACCAGAAATGACCTGGATTTCTGAATTCTTTGGACCAAGACCGATTAATTACTTTATAAAATAAACAAAGAAAAAAAATATAATGGAAAGTAAATTAGGAAAAGTTAAAAAGAAAAGGGCTTGTAAAATACACAAATTAATCGCAGACAAACCATAATGAAAAACTGTCAACCAAAAGTGTCAACAATTCTTCGGTTTTTGAATGATTCTGCCTGGCTATGTATGTGTCATATGTACAGTGGAGTTGAGTGGCTGAAAATTCAATATTTAAACCTTATTATATCAAGACGAAATTTCGGGGGGGGGGGCAGTTTACAATGTAATTTAATGGTAATCGCTTTTAGTTTGTTCTGGCATCATTCATGCTTTTTTAAAATTTTTAAACCCAGATCCTCTTTCTAGAGATCACTATCCAACAGAAGGCAAGAGAATAACTTATTGATTGATTAACCCCAAGTTAGTCAATCAGTAGAAAGTGTCATATGACCAATGCCTTCTGACAAGCAAGCCATGTTTGGGGGTGATCAATGAAAAAAATTGGAAAAAGTAATTACCAATGAATAAGTTCTCTCTCTCAACTTTCATCAGTAAAAAGCATTAATACTGCTGGAGACAAAATGAAGGACCAAATTAGCAAAAACTTACATTGTAAATTCATACATGTAGGGGAATAAACTTTTTTTTTCTAGGTACAATAGGAAGTTAACATCAAAATTTTCAGCCCTCTAGCCCCATTACTGCAGTCTTTATGCACAACACAGATAGCCAGTTGGCATTTTGTAAGATCTATTTTATTTTTTTTTGTTATATATGAAACTTACCGGACTCCTTGGCATCGTCCACATATACTGAATTCTCGGATTTCTCGCTCTATATTTGTACAAGGCGGGTAATGACATTCATAATACACA
This sequence comes from Thysanoteuthis rhombus, assembly GCA_963457665.1. Taxonomy (NCBI): domain Eukaryota; kingdom Metazoa; phylum Mollusca; class Cephalopoda; order Oegopsida; family Thysanoteuthidae; genus Thysanoteuthis; species Thysanoteuthis major. Next base: position 8,481,665 of record OY735240.1, on the reverse strand, counting down.
CAACTATCATCTACAAAAGATAAAAATACAAATTTTTTTGGGTTTTTTTTTTGCATTGAAAATGTTTTTTGTTTTTCAAGGGGGGAAGGGGCATTTTTGAAAACCAGGGAAAATTTCTAAAAAATCTCTTAATTGTGAAAAATAAACCAAAACAAACTGTGGTTTTTCCGGGAAGTATCCAGCCATTTAATATTAATGAATAAATAGCCCACCAAGGCACCTGAGTCCACTTCAAAGTACTTGCCTAGGGTTCTCACACTCATTCAAGTGTCTCTTCCACTTAAAAAATAGTCTGCAAAGTCCTCTTTCAGGATTGTCATCAGCTACTTATTTTTTTTCTTTCGATACTCTGTTGTACATACAAGTTGATTTGTAAGAAATGGAACTGTTTTGCACATTCAATGAAAACTAGGAATTACAAATGTTAAAGAATATACCAGGTAACAGGTTGATAATGATTTTAGATGTTTACTGTCACGCACTGACCTGCATGAGAATTTGATTCTGTTATGATATGGACACAACTTGACCTGGGTGTAAGTTGACCATTATATGGTGAAAAGAAATCTCTACACTGCATGATATCAGATACCATGACATATATTTACCAAAATGCCTCTTTCTGGAGAACTTGAAATAAAAATGACATATACACTGTGTTCTTTTCAGCAAGCAATAACATGACAGAAATTTCCGTCATTCACAGTTAATGGTTTCTGGGTTTTATTTGGATGTATATGTGATTGGGTAGGAGTCAATATATGACTGTATGATCAAAGCCATTTAGGATAACCTTAGTTGAATTGATAAACCAATGTTTTTATTGTTTCTTACCTTCATCTTCCACAATTTCACCATTTGAATTATAATACTTGCTATAAACTGGTTCAGGAAAATGCTACAAAAACAAAACAATAAACACATCTTTTTTAAACAATAAAACAAAAACACAACTTTTGGTTTATAATATATAAAAAGGTTTCTATGACTGCCAGGATATAAATATCCTGTAGATCTCTTTCAGAAGTTCACTAAAATGCATGCTGGCCTGCACAAAGCTGGTAATAGGCCAAGGCTAAATGGGAAATGTAAGCCCCCATTTCAAACAGCTCATTAAGTATCTTTGTAATCTGTGATGAATATATGATTTATCTATATGTAGTAATTATAATGTACTCACAAGTAACAGGAAAGAATAAAAGAACTTATGGCAAGGTAATAGAAACAATTTTATTCAAAAAAAAAAAAAAAAAAAAAAAAAAAAAAAGAAGACAAAGTACAGTACTGTAATAAAAAGAAGTAAATGTAATAGTATTTGGCTCTCCCAAGGGGGATAAGCTCCCCCAAAGATGCATGCGATTTGTTTGCTGAGGCAAATATGTCCCAGGATGAATGACTAATGGGAAAGATGTATCCAATCCTGATTTGGGTTCTTCAAAATAAGGAAAATACTTAAATAATGGTTTTCTTTAGCCATTCAATAAAATGTAACACAATTTGGTTTTATACTCTTGAAAAGGCATTAAACAATTTAATCTGTTAGTCTTAAAAGAGTCTTAAGTTGAACTTTGTTTTTTTTTCAATTTTTAATACAGGCATACCTGGATTAGTCTGGTTGATTTGTTAAAAAAATTTGTTCTGTTCTGTTGAAAACTATACTATTCAAGATATTATCATTTATTGCCGTTTTTTTTCAACTTCTATTTAGTTATATTATTTTGTATAACAATACCTTGAACATATCACATCAAAACCTGCAGTAATCAAGGTATTCCAGTCGTTCCAGCTCCCTCTGATTAGCTCTCAGCAACAGGAATGATTTTCAAATATTTGCATACAATTCAAATTTTCAGAATGAATGGATACAGTTTCAGACCATTTATCCAGCTTCCAAAAAAAACCCTTGGGCAGTCTTTGTTTTAATTTTCAAGGTGCATTTAAATACTCTTCAGATGAAGATTAGTGAATGAATATCAACTGAAGAGACCCTGTTTGAATTGGATTAATAAAGATCGAAGAGACCCCGCTTCAGAAGTGTATCAATTTGCATGTTAAATACAATATCGTTCTTCACTTTCCATTGTATATTTCATATTTAAGTAAATAAGCCTTGGTTGAGAAATCCAGGTCAACTTGAGATTGAAAGTTTGCTGAATAAATGGTTTGAAACTGTACAATATCAAAAATTATAACAAGAATGTGGTAGATTTTACAATGATATGGTTGTTAGCCAAGAATTTGATTTCCACATCATTTTAATAGGATTAGGAAGTTTTGTATTTTCCTTTTAAAAAAGGCCAAAAATGACCAAAAACACGCTCAGCTTACTTGAGAAATTGGAATTGGTTTCTATTCTATCAAAACAAGTGAAAACACTGGCTAACACCCAGTTGCCCCAGTAAAACATATTCTGATCTACCATTTGAGCTACATCTGTAAATGAAAAGTGGATGAAGGAAAAAAAAAAAAGAAGAAAAGTCATCAAGAGTAATGGATGACACTCTTACCTCTTCTATCGGATCTTGCTGTAACTGCTGTACTGCAATCCAATAGAGGCTCTGTTCTCTGTTGGCTTTGTTTGACGGTTCATCCAATTGGTACGTTGAACTGGATTCCATAACCAGAGCTAGGTTGTCTAATCGATTGTCAACAGTAACTCCATTCTTGTGAATCACTTTCCACAGAGGAGCGATCCCCCCACAATGCTTTTCCCTAAAAATGAAACCAAAAGGTCAAGTGGTCAAACAAAGGGAGACAAAAGAGATTGGCACAATTTCAGTCAAGTGGACCCAAAATCAAATGAAACACTTCATTATCTTGGCATCATGTTACTTCAAGATGCCTTTTTTAACTTCTCAATTTTTCTGTTTTAAAGTTGTTTTTTTTCAAAATGGAAGTAGGATAATTCGAAAGAAAAAAAGGATAGGTGGATCAAGTATCAAGAGAATTTTTTTTTTATAAAAATAACTGCATTAACAATTTTTTTCCTGAATAAAAAAAAATTCACAAATGAATAAATCTGAATAATTGCATCAAGTTTTATTAGATAAAAATTAAGAAATCCAAAGAATTGAAATATATCTGAAAGTTGAATACAGTTTAGCTCAATGCACACACACACACACACATCGTTCAGAAAAAATAAAAAAATAAAATTTTTTTAAAAATCATCCTACATCCAGGTAAGACTGCCAGGTATAGTAATAAATAGTCTGGTAGAATGCACACTTTAGTCTCTGCAGACCCATGCGGAGTTGATAATAGGCCAGGCTAGTTCTTTTGTAATCAGAACAAAATATACGATCCATGTTTGAATATGTACACAACATATACATGATGTACTTACAAGGGAGAGAACAGACTAAAAGACGTAGAACAATTGAGAAGAAACAAGAACCTTCAGTTCAATAATGTACCAACCATCCATGGGAGGAAGATGAAGATGAGTGTGGTTTATCCAAAAGGTCTGGACCTAAGATCATATTGTTCAAACAGGATATTTAAGATTACTAATTGTGGAAAGAGGAAGATGGTCCAGACCTTCAGGCGAAGTAAGTTTCATATCAATCCAACATGGTACAACTGAGAACACATTATGGACTATGTAACAGGGAGGGATGGAGAGGGGAGAAGCAGAGACAGAGAGGGGAGAAACAGAGACAGAGAGGGGAGAAACAGAGACAGAGAGGGGAGAAACAGAGACAGAGAGGGGAGAAACAGAGACAGAGAGGGGAGAAACAGAGACAGAGAGGGGAGAAACAGAGACAGAGAGGGGAGAAACAGAGACAGAGAGGGGAGAAACAGAGACAGAGAGGGGAGAAACAGAGACAGAGAGGGGAGAAACAGAGACAGAGAAAGAAAGAAGGAGAGAGGGGTCAAGAGGGAGGAAGGAATGGGAGGAGGTATTGTTTATCTGTACTTATTTGAGTGTAAACATAGCTGAGAGGACAATTGTCATGACTTCAGTGAAAAACTAGAAGTGAGAACAAAGAGATAATTCAGAAAAGGAATTAGTGAAAACAAAGTTTATTTTTTCAAAGCATCAACTTGTCATCTTATAAATTGTGTCTTCATCGATCGAAAGCAATTTCCAAATTTAATCTAGTCATATCGCATTCGAATGATTATGATAATTTCAAGCTTGTTTTTTTTACCAATAGCTGAAAACAGCTACGGGCAGGATTTCCAGCTAGTTCCCACAGGTCTAAATGTGACCTATGACCCTCATAAGATACCATGGATTCAAACTATATATCTATTGAATCCTTACCTTATCAGAAAATCATCATCACCATGAACTGTTGTATGATGTTTAACTCTAATATTTGGGGAGATTTCACAAAACATGGATTTATTTTTTAAATTTCAAAAACTTTTCATGGGCATCTATTGCATGGTCCTCGAGTTACGATGTCCCATAGAGACAAGCAGACTAACATTTGGTGAATCATACTTGGATTTCAAGTCTTTCCTACACCACTATTTTATTCAGCACTAGCATAGTACCCATAAAGAATGACAGGATTATTCATGTTATATAAAGACAAATTATGGATTGATACTAACACTCTTCTGAATACCATTTCCCTCCATTTGACTTTGTTTGGTACTACATACTGGATGTAAACAAAAGCAAAGACAGGCAAGCTAGTAAAGCAGCAGCTGTTTGACCTGTGCCTGCTGTTTGGTTGGTCACTTGCCAACTTGTAGCTTAATTTCATCCAATGACCATTCAGTGTGGGGAAGGCCTAACATATACGCTACTTGCTTACCAACCACAAAGTCGGATATTTGAATCACAACAGAGGATTCATTGATTTTATATATGTTTGCTTTAGTGACAGAAACCAACCAATAAAGATACAAGCAAAAGAAGTGACAATGGCTTTTATGTAAGATATTTATATCTTCAAAAAAGATGAACAAGAATAGATGTGTGCATGCACACACACACACACACACACACACACACACACACACACACACACACACACAGTGTCATGGGGAGGTGGGGACTGTGATTGTTTCACTTTGTCTGTTTTTATTATTATATTTTTTTTTTACTTTAGCAATTCAATTCCCTTCCAGTTTGCTATGCCCACCAGAGCCTGTTGACCAGATATTTTGGGAGGACATTTCGTACTCTGTCCATCACCCACCCCAAACAAGGCTAGACAAGAAGAATCTAGACTGGTTGCCAACCAAGGCAAAAGAGCCCAGTTTCTTCTGTTATTTTACCCATAGCTAGGAAAGAGGGAGATGAATTTCTTCTTCAATAACAGGAAGATGAAAAATTGAAGCTAAAAATTCAATGTCACATACATATAAGTTTCAGACAATAATTCAAGTAGTAGGTTGTTATTTGATTTCTCAGCAGCATGCAAGTCTATCGTTGTTTTTTGATGGTCAATGTTACGACATTCCCGTGCAAAGCTGGTAATAGGTCCAGGCTAGATGGGAAACATAGACTCCATTTCAAACTGTTCATTATGTATTTCTTAATTACTGCTATACACATGATTTATATGCAGGTATATACATATAATGACTATGATGTGCTTACATGTAATAGAACAGAATAAAACGTTTAAAGAGTAGTGTAATAAGAAGCACTAAATAAGATAATAATAAAAGTATATTTGGAATTTATCTGTATTAATCTTTTATGAATCTTATATTATTTTTTACTAAAGGGCCTCCCTTTGCCCCTACCAGGAGTAGTAGGCCCTCTCAACGTTGTATGACCCTGCCATAACCCCCTCCACTGCTGTTCTAGTCTGTGTTTGGAACAAATGGGTTTTCAGTTCTGATTTATTGATAGATTCCAAATCACTTTAGTTGATTAATAGTGAAAGGAGTATACTACAGAATGAAATCACTACAACAATATCAATACCCTTTGTATAGGAGTTAACAACACAAAGTCAGGTGGGGTGTGTCTGTGTGTGTGAGGGGTACTACCATCTTCAGTTTATACATTGTTCAGGAAGCTCACTTCATTGTTATTTATCAATTTTGTGTATACAAACACATAAAATGTTGTATAATGTCTTTCGTGGATTGTATCGAGTTTATGGAATAGGAAAAAAAAAAGAAAAAAAAGAAAAAAAAGAAGGCCACAGAGTGAATTCAAGCCAATTATTGTATTGTCAAAATACAATCTGTGAGAGTTCTGAAGAAAACCAAAGATTCATCGATAGAGTACAGCCTTCTACATCATAATAAGCAACATGTCTGTCTGCCACACTTTAAAAATCTACATTGTAATTAGCAATATATCCGTCCATCTGTCACACTTTTAAAACCTGTAATATAATTAGCAAAGTGTCCGTCCATCTTATACACTGACATATACGGAAATATAAAATGTGGCTTCCGAATTCTCCAACTGTCGAGGAGGACGACTAGAAACCAAGAAAAACTAAGATAATTTTCCAGGAAATAATTGCACCGAGCCAAGATTAACATCGGCTATAAATGAGCAAAAAAGAGAGGAAGGGGAGTAGGCATCCCTTACTTTACATGAATAAAACTGATGTTTTTTCCATTAAATTTTTTTTTTCCCCCAACCCAATTCTGTTTTAAAATTATTAAGAGAACAGAAAATTGAAGAGCAGCAGAAAATCAACAAAAATAAATTTCCATGCGAGGTGTGTTTTTTTTTGTTTTTCATTAGTAATAAAGACATATCTACTACAATATACATTTGCATAATTCATCAATATGTATATAATCTAGTAATTTTTCATAAGTCCTCGGCTAGTATTAAATCATTAGTTGGCATAAAAAATTGTTATGGCAAGAGTTGGTGAGCAACCCAGAAATACTTACCACAGTAAGTCATGAAGGTATTGACCAGAACTCCGGCCCTTGCTTATATCGTATGCATAGGCATAGATTTTGGCACCGTTTCCATCTTTGTCCACTTCAACCCGGGCCTGGAATTACCGAGAGAATGTAAATATTAGAACAAGTGAAATAAAATTACTTGAACGTTAGAAAACAGAGATCAAAGAGAAAGAAAATGTTATAAAAAGTAAAACCAAAAAGAAAGAAGAAAAAAAAAGGGTAAAATATAAAAATAATTGCAAAAGTTATTAATTTATCAACTGATATTTCTTTCATCCTGATGTTAATAGGTTTTTTTCATTCTGTTTAATTTAATTGTATTAGGAAAGTCCTGCTACCCCGGATGCACAACAGGCACCCCCTCAGCTCTTGAAGCCCTGGGTGACTGCCCCTGTGGCCAGTATCTAGGGCAGGCCTTGTTTATAGGACAGACAAGCGGAGTCACTCAGACTCATAGTGAGTCATTTGAAAAACAAGCATGAAGAATGGTTTAGAGAACTTGAAAAAAATAATCCCTTTGGTTATAAGTGTTGCCAGTGCTGTACACAAACTCGATCAAAATAGAATTCAGGGTCGGGCCCAAAATTTGATCAGTTCATCTTCAGTCTGTCTATAAAACTTTGTAGAATATTCACTGAGAACTTCTGGATGTATCGAGTGGATAGATATGTCATATGGACATTATAGCTATGAATGAAGGGAAGTAATTGTGCATGGATCCACACCCAAATTTTATCACTTCTGTACTCAATAGCCCGACCTTACACAAAATTTCAGAAATTCACCGAGACCATTTGAAGATCTCATGTTGACAGACATGAACTTATACATATGTGGGTGGTGGTGGGGGTGTCCACGATCCACCCCAAAATTTGCCAACTCCTTCCTTACCCCATTACCCAACCTTCCACAAAATTACATTGATATTCATGGAGAACTTTTTGGAGATATTGTGTGGCTAGATAGATGGAAGGAAAAACAAGGGTGGGGGTGGGTGTAATACATACCTCTCTAACTCCCAGAGAGTCACTATAAAAACTAAAAAGCACCCAGGGAGCGCATGCCCTGATAATAGCGTTGGCAGTGGTAAGTAATTGCGCATGGATCTGCCCTAAAATTGGCTCACTTCTTCCTTATTCCATTTTCAAGTCTTCCACAAAATTTTGTTGAAATTCATTGCATTCACTTTTAGATATCATGTGGAAAATCAGCAGGAAGTGACTACGAATACCTCTCCAACCTTGTTGGCAGAGGTAATAAACATACGAAATGGTTCGAGAAACAAAAAGATTAATTACTTTGTCTGAAGATGTTGATATCATTTAGAAGATAAAAGTGGCATTGTTAATGTGAAGTTATCTTTTGTTCAAGGAAGAAAGATGAAGATCTTGGAGCTTAGAATAGTTCTAATCTGTGGCAGTTGTTAAAAGCAGAGCAGAACGAGGCAAATTGCCAAGTTTATTTTATTATCAAGAAAGAGGAAGCATTCCGAAAGAAAGAATTGAGAAGCCCCCATCTTGGGAAGAAAAAAAAAACCAAAAAAAAAACAACAAAACAGTTGCATCATTTTTATTCATATTAATCAGCTGAAAGCAACCAGCATACTTCAATTATAATCCATCTACTTATGATAAAACACTTGTATGCTTATATTTTTTCTGTAACGTTTGTCAAGGGAGATAACTATTAAATGCTAATTATGAAGTAGTCTCCCCCGTTTCCTTTTTTTTTTTTTTCAAGTGTAAAAAAAAATCCGTGTTCATTCTGGTGGAACATATACAAGAAAATACTTCCGTCATTTTTTCATATTTCCAAGAGTAATACAATTGCAAAATTATTTAATACCAAGAGCAAATAAATACACTTTTATAACGGCACTCGTTCTGATGGCACTTTCCAATGACCCACACTTAACAGCATGTTTGTTTTAATATACTTTATATATAACAATTGTCAAAGATTGGTTATCAGCAATAGTGCATGGAGATTTTGGTGCCTTACTTTAAAAACTAGAATTGGTAAACCCTGAAAATAATGCTTCTTAAAATAACAGACGAGAAATTTCTAAGAAAAGTCTTAACAATTAATGATAAGTTTGAAATAATTAAGAAGATATAGGTGTAAGTAGAAGTGCATTCATTTCTGAATACATATCCCCACATGGGGGGTGAGCCTACTTACTTTTTAGTTCTCATTTTATTTGTAAAATGGTGCATCAGACTGTGAAAGAGTAATAAAAAGTCAGGTCTACTTTTTAGTTTCTCATCAATACACTTCCTATAAAATCCACCCGTTATAACGGCACTCTTAATTTTCCAAGGGTGCTATAGTAATGAGAGTTGACTGTATATTACGTAGCAGACAGAAATATTTTGGAGAGAAAAAGAGATAACGGTAAACAGCAAAGAAGCAGAAAAGAATGATATAAATTTACCGAAGCAACTGAAAGTACCTGCCAACAAAAAAACAACGGAACCAGATAATTCTCAAACAGTCGAAATGTCAAGAAGCTAAGCACGTATCTTTTAAATGTTGAACAGAAAGTCTGACGTTCCTTGCAGGTCAGCCTTATTGCTAAAGAACACATTCTGTTTTCACTCCCGTCAGATGAAAGAGAAGGTTGATCTTGTTGATAATAAAGAAAAAATTATTCTTTTAAGCTCAGAAAGAAGAGGGGAGAGAAGAAGACAAATTCTACATTAGCAAAAGGTTTAGTAGCTAAACGAGTATGATAAATGTAAAACCTACATAAATGAAGTTGAAAAAAGAAAAGTAGGTATTAATATAGCGAAAGGAATGCCAATAATATGTAAAAAGGAATCCGCTCGTAAGTATGAATGCCAAGCATGCTTAGGGGAAAGCAATTGATGGATTAGACTATACACATGAGATGCTCTCAGATCCAAATGTCAATTTGGGTGGGTGGGGGGGATTTGGGAAAAGTGTGGATCTACGAGTCAAATACACACAGAGAAATACCAATGGGGGGTGTGGGGAGACACTGGATGAACATAGGTCGAATGTACAAGAGGAAAAGAAAGAAACAGAATTCATACTTTTTCCTTCAATGTTAGAAAACAATGATTGAGATGCAAAGTTTTCTTTGGGCAAGGAAGATACATACTTTCAAAGATTAGAGAGGGGGGATAGACGGGGGGGGGAAAGATGGGGGGGGGAAACAAAGCGAGGGGGGAAATGAAATGAGGAGAGGGGGGAAGGAGAGAGAGAGAGAGATGTGTTTATGTGAATGCGCCTGGGTGGGAAAACCTTGAGAACTTATAGATGCTCTAGTCTAAAGCGATCGTAAACATGCTGACAAGTGACAATTTTGTGGTTGAATGTTTGTTTTTATTGTCACTCAATCTGCATGAACATCCGTTGATTTTTTTCATCATCATCTGCGTTTTTTTTTTTGGCAAGAATTATTTTGGAATCATAAGGAATATATAAAATGCATTCTGGGAGGAAAGTACAGATACTGATGCGCTCAACACACCTCATATACGAGAAACATTAACGGCTCAGAGTACAGATCTTGAAAAGGTTTATATTATCAGTTGAAAGTTGATACTTTTATACTAAGTACAGAAGAAGCCACTTATTGTGATCAGTTTGGGTCTTTTAGATAACACTGACTGATAACATTAAGTAAAGGTTATAGAGAGGAAACTTTATTGCGATTACTTGATATCAGGGTTTCTCATAACCTTTTTCCCTCCCTTTTGGTTATGTTTAAAAACAATTGTCACCTTAAAAGTTCTCAATGAACCTAACGCACCTCAGACATATACAAGTAATGTTTTCGACTTTGAATAAACATATTGAATTGGTTTACACGATCAGTTGAAAGTTGATGACACTTAACTTACATTGTATATTCAATGTGACACTTTGGCTTGATACTTTGTTACTAGTTTCTCAATATTTGGATTAATATTTAGGAGTTATTTTCCTCGCATGCATATATCAGCTCGACCACTTTCCTTATACTTAACCGATTGCGCTAAAGCTACATTCAAACAAATATGAAATTGGAAAGCTAAATAATACTTCAGCCATTTCAGAATCTGTGTGGATAGAACTTTTAAGTTGTATTCGACAGTCACAATCCAGTCATTCCAGTTCTTTCAAATTATTAGGATTCATCATTGCATTTTCATTCAATAACTTCCTCTCAAATGTTTTCTCTGACGGATTTTTATATCACAGATAAGAAATTCCATGTGACTATCTATCACTCTCTTCAGCTTATCTTTTACCCGCATGGGATGATATTGTCTCCGGTAAGAATGACTGTTTTGAATAAAGTATTTTAGACTGACTGATTTTGATAATAACCATTTTATTACATTACCCATGATTATAATAAGTGATTCCCTTTGTATCAAAATAGACCTCTCAATATAGGTCATCAACATTTGCAAAAATATTCTTATGAACAAGAGTGGGTGCATGTTTGAAAGGAGGCAGACTTAATGGTATGTTGAGCAGCCTGCCATAATTGTCACGTAAAATAATTTTCTATCTACTGTACGAAACTACAGCTTCAAAGTATTTCCGTTACTTCTCTTCAACATATCAAATATCTAAATTGGCTATCTTAATTTAGATGGAGATCTTTATGGCCAGTGGTCAAGTAATTGCAGTGCATATACACACAGATGGATGTGCTTATTACAGGACGATGATTATAATGTTTTTATTATCATCATAAAAAAAAAATTTCTTTCAAAGGTAAAAATGATAAAAATGCCTCATGGCTAAGATAGTTTAGCATTTCTCACCTGTACAAGAAGTCAGTGTTCCAGTCTAGGTAAGAGCTCAATTTTAAATGCTTTTTCTTCAAGACAGATGGCACCATCCTTTGGGAAAATTGGTGCGACCCAATCTTCCTACTCCTAAATTTGGAGACCTTCTTTTGGGTTTTTGCCACAATATAATATATTTTGTAACGTAGCTTGAATATAGGTTATAGCAGCACATTTAAAAGGTTTTGTCAGTGTAACATGGTTGAATGAAAGCAAAGCACATAATCTAGCCAGATGAAAGGATTACATGGCATTCATCATGAAAACATATATAAAGTGACGAGTCAACGACAACGGACAATAAAGCAGAAGTAAAGCAATTAAAGTCAGAGTCTGAACAATGGGAGTGTGTTAAAACATTCCTTTCTTTCCACGAAATCAGATTAAATGGGTTCCTTGTTCGATTGAAGATGAAACTTCATCCTTGTTCTATCTCTGTCACATCATTCTACATCTGGATAGAGAAGAAGTGGAATAAAGTGGTTATTTGCCTTTCTGTAGAGCTGTTTAGCTCAATGGTTAAAAGCGACAGTATTTTGTAGCAACTACCTTATTGGTTGCAGGTTCATTACCTGCAGTGCCCTTATTTCTAAAATTTGTTCATTCTATTCATGCTGTCTAGGCCAAGTGACTCATTCTCCATGTAGCAATGAGAGGTCATTTTGAATAGATTTACCAGTAACATAACGCATTTGTAAACACATCTGAATCAAACAAAAACTCAACCCTAATTTTTTTCAAGGTTTTTCCGAAGACAAAGAGTGTCGTTTTGGCCAATTTTTGGACCATTTTTTGCTGGAAAAAGGGGGGGGTGAAAAACTTGCCATAAAACGGCCAAAATGATCTAAAAAGTGGTTGGCTTGATTGGGAAAGTGGAATAAGGCTTCAATTGTGAATTAACTGTTAATCAGTGTTCTCAAGCTGTTTAATACCTTGCATTGTTTAGTTGTAGTTATTATTGAAGAATAAGAATCTTTTGGCAATGACAATATTTTATGACTCCAAGTGAAAATGAAAAACATTCAACAACCAAGAAGTTCATTACTGAGGCTAGAATCCACAAAGAGCAATTTAAAAGTTATTTTTCCTTTCTATATTATGAGATTTCATCATTTTGCTGTAGATTGCACTTTTATCAGAAATGATACTGAATACAACTCATTTTTTTATTTTTCAGAAAACATGAAAACATTGCAAAAAAAAAATTCATCTCCACATAGCAGGGTTCTCACCAACTTGCCAGTTCAAATTTCCGTGCATTTTTCAAATTTCCCGGATGACTGATAAGTCAACATAGGGGTAATTGATGGCCTCTTACCTCCTATTCAGTTACCCCTAGCCATGTTTATATTCAAATGTATGAAGAAAAAAAAACCAAAAACAACAAACAAAAAATGTCATCAACCTGTAATTCTGAAAAATATTCTTAAATACCCCCCCCCCCCAAAAAAAACAAACCTACAATATGCACTTTGAAAAGTCCAAAAACTCCCAACCACAGTTACGCAGATTTTTCTCCACTATATACAAAATTCTCTGACATATTGAACAATTTTTGGAAATCTCAAAAAAATGCAAAATTTTAAGTTTGGCTCAAAGTACTTACTTCAAATAGAGTAAATACTGAAAACGGCTCTCATTCTAATGGCACTACTAAATCAAACACATAACAGAACATTTGTTTTTATATTCTCACAAGACTATTGTCGGAGATTAATTTGCAGCAACAGCACATGAAAATTTCAGCGACTGCTCATATTTTTTTTTTGTTTATTCCCGTTGACTCCTTTAGTACATAGGGCCACATTGGGGTTTCACTAATAGCAGGCTGTACATGGTGGAGTTGCTAACCTTTCACATAACGCATGAGTAAGAAGTAATGTAATGTGTGGAACTGAAGCCATAGCCAGCAAAAAGGCACAGAGAAAGGAAGAGGAAGAATACCACTAAGTCCTTTCATGTCACAGTGATATGCGTGACTAGTGCTGCCTTATTGGTTCAGGTACATTTTGAAGCTCAGTCTGTGAGACAATTCTAATAACTAATTGGGGATTTTTTCCCTACTTCTCCCTCTTCATGGACAGTATTTGGATAAATACCAATCTAAACCTGCCAAGTGTCCTCTTTCTAAAAAGAACTTTTCCTATAAGTTAATTCCTTCATCTCTTCTCTCACCTTCTGAACTAGAGTTACTTATAAATAAATCTTCTAGAATCCTATTATAATTCACCAAATGTCTTTCTGTCTGTCTGTCTGCCTGTCCATGTGTCCGTCTGCCTGTGTGAGATGTCATAACCCAGGACATGTTCTGTGTACTAATGGGACCCACACGCATGTTTTTAGCAAAAAAAAAATATTGTGGTTTCTGCACTTGACCTCACATCAATAATGATCTAATTTCCACCCAATTTATGATAATTCACTCATTTTTTTGTGAAATTCCCAGCAAAAGTTCATGTTGGGGATGATTTTTATATAAAGGTATGATTTAAAAAATACTTAGTTCAAATCGATGATCTCTTTTGCGGTCAAAAAAACCTATTTAGGCTTTCTGTAGGAACTAGCTGAAAATCCCAACCATATTTATTCATTCATTAATAAAAATGCATGTATGGGCATCTGTTGACAATTTATGTTAGAAATATGTATTCAAAATTAAAATACAAATTCATTCAAGTTATAAAATTGTATGAAAATTAATTTTAAAAATAAATACAAATTCATAAGCTTACCAGTACAGTCAAACATTTACTGGGTAGATTTGATTTAAAAATTTTTCCCAAATTCTTCAATATACTTCAGCAGGTAACTCCCAAATTTATTATCTATACCTTAGTAACTTAATTTATCAAAGTTTTTCTTAGAATCATCGATACATGTATTTAAAAAAAATTTTTTTCTTTTACATAAGATGGTAAACTATTTCAGTATTTCAAAATTCTCTGGGAGGAGGAAGATAAAGAAAGAAAAAGAAAAAAAAAAGAAAAAAAAAAGAAGTTATATATATATATTATATATATCTCAATCAATTCAGGCATTACCGGTGCTACTTTTCTTGTTGACAAGCCTTTCTTTGCTGCAAACAATAGGTTTTCCTGTCAGGCTATAAATATTTGTACGTGTCTGCCAGTATATAAAACAAAAACTATACAGATATTACATTGTGTCCAATGCGCAGGTATCATGACTAAGGGATCATCTACCAAAGCTCAATCAAGACAGTTTAGGGTCTTGGATGAATTGCAGTGAGCGGTTAGTCCTCCAAATACTCTGGTAAACAATTTGTCTTTTAGTCTCACATATATGGTATCTATTCCCCCAGAAATATGGCTAGAACTAACATTGAATTATAAGCAAACCACAGCAACAAAAATGCAACTGTAAATAATAGAAACTAGCTGAACCCGTGAAAATGCCATGATATGTTGAAAGAGATTGTCTTTTATTTCAGGTCTCCATTCTTTCTTTGGCATTTTGTCTGAATCTTCAAATATTCTCCGTTCTAATCTTAGTAGCCTCTTTCTGGATTGATTGATTCCAGATTCCAGAAAGCTTGAATGAAACTCTACATAGATTCCTAACGCTACCTGGCACAAGATTCTTCCATCATCCCCAAAAGTATAACGTCTGGCTCCAAGGGAACCACTCCCTAACACACCCAGAGGGGTAGAGTCAGGATTAATGCCTGAGGCGTGCCAAAGACAAGTGCTAAGGGGATTGGATAATTTTTGTCCCCAACCACAATAGTAAGTCTCAACTTTGTTGGGGGGGGGGGGGTTGAATACACACTCGATGCTAACCATTATTTGTCCAAAACATAACATCCCTGCAGGTGCTTGTTAAAAGGGTTTAGGAAAATAATCTTGTTCATTGAATTTCAGGATTGGTGTTGTCTTATAAAACGGACAATTCAAATGATAGAACCAAGTTGCAAAAATTCAATCCAGTATCAGGTCATTAGACACAACATTTTGTTTTTAAAGATTAAGATGAAGGAGGATATAAACAATAAAAACAGTAAATATTCAATAAAAATAAGAAAATGCACAAAGATGATTTCAAAATCATGGTTCTCGTTACAAAACGAATATACAGGTATACGTTCCTGTGTGTAAGTATTTATAACATTCCAGTTATAAATAGCACTTGCACCTTTTTTTCATGCATTCAACAGTTGATATCTTTTACTCATGTATGTCTTTAAAAAAAAAAAATCAAAAAAATGAAAAAGACTCACCTCAATTGCATATTGGGCCATAAGTGAGATATCTCGTTCATCTAACAGTGCGTATTTTGACTGAAATAAAAACAAATCAAGTTTTAAAATGATGAAAAGAAAAACAAAAGATTGTTTTATGGAAATCATTAATTGAAGAATAAAGAAAGAGGAAATGGATTATCATACATAAGTAAAGAGTATACACAATGCAATCTGATTTTTGTTGAGTGAAATGGGCTTTCTGGAAAAAATAGAAAAAACATCAATGTAGTCAGCACTATTCTCTAAAGAAGAACAGAGATTGAAAGACTTGTTATGGCACCCTCGAGGATTTAAGAGTGCCGTCATAATGGGTGGATTCTATACAAAGTGTTTTGATAATGAAAAACCAAGAAGTACAGACTAAAATGACTTTATTACCCTTTCACGGTCTAATGCTTCAAACATGGGTTATTTTAAGGGTTTACCAATTTTAGTTCTTGAAATAATCCACTGAAATCTTATGAGCTGTTGCTGTAAACTAATCTCAAACAAAAGTCTTAAAAACAAATGTGTCCTTAGAATGTGTGCAGTTATGAGTTTACTGTATGTGGCCAGTCCGGAAAATATCCAACCATTTAAAAAAAAAAAAAAAAAAAAAAAAGAAAGCTAACAAAGCATTTTAAGTTCAACTTCTATCTCCATATATCTTAGGGGCACAGAGCTTTACATTCTGTTCCGCCATTTTGTTTAGTACCCACGATGATCAACAGATGGCAGAGTAGTTTGAAATGGAAGGGAAAAAAAAAATGTGTCAAAGAGTTAACACATTTTTCAACAAGAATTTGAAAAGAGAAACAAGAACATTTTTTTTAGTTTAAATTAAAAAAAAAAAGTCTAAAATATAGGAAAACAAATGTTGGAAGTCCAAAGTTGACAACTCGTCTTTGCAAACAGATCACCACAAAGTAGGGTTGCCAAATTGGCCATTTTTGGCTAGATCTGGCTGATATTTCCAAATTTAGCAAAAACAAACAAACAACCCCCCACCCAAACATAAGATACCAGATTTAATTGGAAGTAAATGTACCAATTTTATAAATAGACTTGGTCTGAATTCTTAGTACAGTTATTAGTGAATCTTAGAGAGTTATTTTATTTGATGTGGGTTCTGAATGAATAACCCCCCCCCCCCCCCAACGCAGTTAGCATTCTAAAGCCGGTGGGTGGTGGACCCTGAAATATCAATTCAGTTGAGAGAGAAAGAAAAAAGAAAAAAAAAAGAAAAAAAGACATAAATCATAACTTGGTTATAACACGGTGTTGACTTTCATTGACCCCCAACACCATGTTATAATGCGGGAGGCATGTACATAATATTTTTAGCAACAAAGTTAGCTGAAAAAGAAAAATCTAACCGATTTTAGCAATTTTAAAAGGTATTTTTAGCTATAAATAAACCATACTTGGCAACAATGCCATAAAGACTATTTTTTTTCAGCTGATCGTGGGCTCAAAGTATGACTAAAGTGTCAGTATTTTTGAGTCAGATCATGGAAGCCATTAATGCTGTGTTGTGTTGTGTTAGATTTTGATTGTTTGTAACTATAGATGAGCTGTACCCTTGTAACCATGCCCCCAAAGCTTGAAGCAAGTGATGGTGAGAAGAGAAAATCATTATTGAACATTTGTTCTATGTAAACAATCCAGACAGTAGGAAAATAAAGCTACTTGTATGTAATAATAAACAGGTCTGGTTAGTCACTCAATAGAAACCGTCATGCAACCAACAGCTTCTGCCAATATGCTGTGTTGGGATGGATCAATGAATAAGTTACTTTTATCGCTTTTTGTTGGGCAGTGATCACTTAGAAGAAAATAAAAAAAGTGAATTTAAAAAAAAAAAAAAGGAAACAAACTAAGGGATTGATTTAGCATCAACTTACATAGCAAATTGAACCCAACCTCCATTAAAAATCAATATGGGGAGGAACTTACAAAAAAGAGGGGGGGGCTTTTTTCTAGATGTAAGAGCTTGAATTTTCAGCCCCCTAGCTCCATTGGTGTATCATATATGAGCAATACATAAATAGCCACACCAATTTGAAAACTGAAGAAACCTTTGTTGACTGTTCGGTGACAGTTTAGTTTTAATAGTCTCTCATTACAATTAGTATAACATTTCCTGTAATGTTTTTTGTTTTTTTTCATAGGAAGTATATATAGTACATATTCTATACAAGACAAACATTCAACTAATACTAGATACATACTGTATATAACTATTCTGACTTGCATACTAATTGGACTTATAGACACACCCAGGAAGAGAATTTATTCTTAACCTTGGAGACCTGTACATAGTATATCTTTCAAATATGGGAATAAAGTGTAGTACAGAAAAGAGGTACTCAAAGATTGATTTTCGTTAAATTCAGGCACAGTAAATAATTGTTCACTAGTGAATAGTATTATTACAAGTTTGTAAGTGTGTGTCCATAGAAGACCATCTTTACTGAAGGAGTGATTTCAGGTGATTAGCACATTGTTACTTTTATGTAGTATTTTTTATGCAATTTTCCTTCTTTCTATATGTACTTAATTCCTTTTCTCATTAAAATAATTGCATGAACATGGTTTTATTATTCTTTATTTATATAACAATTGAAGGATTTTATACATAATTTGTACTACTTCAGAGCATAAGTCTACTAAATGCACCGATTTCTATGAATAATTATACCTCATTATATAAACTCTTGCTTTATGAGGTATCATTAGGAGCAAATTAGTTTGCGAAGGAGAGATATAGCTGTATTGCTAGTGGTCGTTCTTGGCTAGGGTTGGGTTTCTATATAAAGCTCCAGTAACACCCGAATCAATGCTACTCAAACTATGCCTTTATCTTTTATCAACAGGTTTTCAATATTTTGACTGGGTTTCTTCATTTTTTAAAATTTTTTATAAAATAAACAAAAAATTGAAAAATTATTGACTAAATATTCAACAATACCTTGAATAATGAATTGTACATATATTGATATATGATTAAGGTATTGCCGTGTACAAATTAATGTCACTAAGTACGAGCGGGGGGGGGGTAATAAGACCTTGAACAGTGCGGTTTTGAGTAGTATGGAATACTTATATTCATTATAGTTTTCCCATAGAGATTAACAATACTACAAATGTTCAAGTAATATTTTAATGATCATGCATGAATAATAATTAGTATGTTACCAGTCCCCGACATATTGGGGGGGGGGGAGAAAAACCCATTGCTTGCCCCCGAGATCAGATGGTTTGAGTAACGCTGGTATAGACTAGTTTGACTATGCAAGTGTTTTTAGTTGAACTAGGTACTATACAAGACTGCTTTCATTGTCTTTCATTTCCAACAGAAGAGGAAGAAGAGCTGAGTGTGCAGCTCTTCACCAGTGTTGCCAACTTTATTTTCAAGTTTACATCTGAAATCGAGTCCAAAAACATCTAAAAAAAACCCCAAAAATACAAAACAAAAAACACCTACAAACATCTCCAATATATTTATCTAAAATCTAGGAAATATATCACATATTAATAAATCAAACGTGACTTCAATCTCCAACATTTAATTTATTGAAATATTTCTAATTCTATTACTACAACTTAAATAAGAATATTACTCATTATATTAAAAATCCTCTAAACAGCCATTTCTGATATCTAGATACAACCAAAGATATCTACATTTAGATGAAAAATATCCAAATTGGCAGCACTTCTCTAGACACTCGCTTGCCTTGTACTGCAGCAGAGAAAGGATCAATACTTGTATCTGCCCACTAAAGGCAAAGCAACTCAAAATGGCTTTGCTGTTAAGAAAACAAATTCCACTTGCTTCAGATCAGGGTTGTCAGATTGGGCTACAAGTAGCAAATTAGGCTACTTTTGAAAGCTCAGCACTACTAAATTTTGAATTCCGTTATCTTTCAAATAAACCAGGCTAACTAGGGCTATTAACAAGAAAGTCAGTGATTGATCGTTTATGCATTTATAATGTAATATAATTACATTATGAAGACATATAAAGATAACTTTTTCTAATTTATCATATAATCCCTTTTTAAATTTCCTGCTCTCTTACATTAATCTGATAGTAAAAACTTGATACTCTCCAACTGACAAGATGTGGAGGGACTGCTCAACCATAATAATGCTTCGTGCAGCAAATACAAGTTAGTAATCTTATTTTCTATTACATACATGCAGTGATAATATTAATGTACTATTATGAAGAATTAGTCAGCAATCAAGCTTATGCAGCTTTGGCCGACTGGAGGCAGAGCAACTCAAAATGGCTTCGTTGTTGAAGAAAACCAATTTTACTTGGTTCACATCTGTTACAAGGCGGCCAGTTCAGGACCGTCGATTGATGCTAACTCTTCATAGAAGGAAAACAATAAAAGCTGGTTAGTCCTTCAACAGAAACAGTCAAGTAAACAATGTCTATCAGTAGCATGCTGTATTATGGATGATCAATCAAATTTGAATAGGGGTGATCAATGAATAAGTTACTCCTTACTTGCCTTTGTTAGATCACTAAAAAGTCTGAATTTTTCAAAAATCAAGCCTGACCGCAGTACAGAAACTAAGGTCAATTTAGCATAAACTTGCATTATAAATAGAACCCCCCATTATTGGGGGGGGGATAAACAACAACAACGTTTTTTTCCCCTTGGTCTTAATAAGGAGTAAATGTTTAAATTTTCAGCCCTCTAGCTCCATTGGTGCAACCTGTAGATGTGACTGAAAGAACCTATCTAGACAGTTTTGGTTGACTAGTTCTAATATTGTAAGAACTAAAAGCAACAATGAAACAGCAGTTAACAAAGAAGAGATAGTTGAGATTTGTTTTGTTTTTTAACGACGCAGATATCCTAGAAGAAATTTTTCTTTCAATCTTGGATGCCTTCAATCCATTAGACTCCAGAACATTCCAGAAATTAGTTGGTTAAAAAAAAAATTTTTCTTCAAGTGTTTTATGAGAGGGGAGGGTACTAATCCCAATGTAACTATAATGATTAAATGGGGCACAGGACTTTCTGTCATTTTGATGGAGGGACTACATACATGAACAATAAGTAAAAATAAAGCATGATAAGAATCTATATTCTACATCAGTCATACACAACCCCTCTCTTAAACATCTCACTAATTCTTGGGTCACATTCCTCCCCATACCTAGTGACCTTAATTCCTCCCCAATCCTGAATTGTTATCCAGTATTTTTGTCCAGGACAGGAGAGAGAGCCGCCAAGGACTATCCTTTGCTATGGGCATCTCTTGTCAGTGTTGTCTCCTTTTTATACCCGGGTGATGGAGTGCTTTTATCAAATTGTTTGTTTGCATTTTATTAGCAAAAAGGTTTTTGCTTACAATATAGAAAATTTATATCTAGACAGATTTTGCTGAAATTTGGCTATAACGTTGACAATGCTCCAGGAATCAGAAAATGGTGAGTTATGGTCGATCCTATTATTTTATATTCAAATAATACATCAACATGCAAAAAGGAAGAATTTTTATGGTTTGAATAATGAATAAAAAGGATTTTTTTATTGTAAGAAAAAAAAAAAAGTACGGAAAAAACATTGTACTGTTTATTGATGGGGACGTTCAAGATTTTTTTCACTATTTTTCTCCTCCATTACACTTTCTACTCCTGATTGAAATTCCTCCGTTGGAGAGCCAAAAGCCTCTAGTATAAGAACCACTCATTGCAGTTACAAACAAGAAGAATCCAACTTATTTTAAAGAAATTTCATAATATTTGAACCAGAAGTCTGCAGTAAATTATGGTAGAATGTATGTGTATATACAATAGGCAACTTTCCCTTTTTTTAAAATGGCCACCATTCCAGAGGGTTAGGAAGAGTATTTCTATTTTCAGGGTTAGGGTTTGTTTGTCATTGACATCTGTTATTCTGCAGCTGGAACAGTGGTCATTCCAGTATGGGAAGGGTTACAATTACTGTACAGTGTATGTTTTGTCTTGCTTAAGTTTGAAAAGGTATATGTATTCATTCATACCTGTCTGTCTGGCCATCCATCCACATAATATCTCCATTCAGTTCTCAATGAATTCCAACGTTATTTTGCGGAAGGGGGGGTGCATTATGTGCTACAGAAGATTTGTTTAAATTTTGTGTGGATTTAGAGATTTGTTTTCGATTGAGAGAAATATTATATTAGTCTGCAGGAAAAGAAGTTACTAACTAACAGTTGATCAAGGCAGATTTAAATTTCAAGAGAACACAATATTTGTACCTTCAAAGTTTCTTCCCTTTTATTAGAATAAAAGATTTCATCCAGTTTTTAATTAGTGTACAGTACCAGCAGAGATAAATGCTCTCCAAGTGCCTACTGGTTTAAATATTAGTAATTGTAGAGAGAGTAAATGTTTACTTGAATGTGAGCTTCTTTACAAGTGATAAAAAGAAATCCTTCCCGAGATGTTACCAAGGAGCTTTGTGATGTATAGATGCCAAGAATGATGCTGAATTGTTATGAAATTTTATCTGTGTTTCAAGAAACAGATCTAAGAGGAGACGCTGAAAAATACCGAAGCATCTCAACAGCCATTTTATGTTATCAGTATACACGGAAGTAGTCAAAGCTTTTTATAGCCAAATGAGGCCAGGGTTTTAGCAAGAAATTTCAAGGCATCTGCGACTAAATCTGAACAAAGATTTTGGTGGTTTTTGACAGGATGGTAAATTTCTACAGAAATTATTGGATAAGGTTGTGTATCAGATAATTAGAAAAAAAAAAGAAAAAAAAAAAGAAAAAGTTTTCCCTTACTGAAGACAATGTTATAAAGGGTTAAATGCCAGGATGGAAAGGGAGTTGTAATTTATCGGCTGTCATAACTTAATAGGGTAAAAGGTGAAGCGGATACTATCAACACAAGTTCTTCGAATCAGAGAGGAACTGAATACCCGAGGTAGATGTTTTTCTTACAAAGAGTGCACAGAAAATTTTACAAGGACGAACATGTACAAGAATGTCAAGGACTTCTGTTAATGTCAAGGATCCTCTCTGCAAGGAGGCTGAGAGAGGATGTTCAAGACATGATGACATTAAGGATGAAGAACAGATAACCTTGAATGATAGTCATTTTCAATACTTTTTAAGCATAAAGCTGTCAGAAAATAACTATTACTACACAGAAAGAAAAAAAATCACGTAGCACTACGTAATAGGAAAGCTTTCTAAGAATTACATGGAAGGGATAAAATTAACCGAGACAGATACGATCTCAAACGATAAATAAAAAAAACTATTTGAAGTATCTGTAAATGACAAGCACATAGAAATCCTTTTTGAATTTACAAAATTATTACACTTATTACAGAGTGAAAATAAAGTATTTTGACCAGAAGGGATACTTAAAACACATCTGTCAGTAATAAAATGAATTTGACAATAATTTTCCTTGAAATTTTATATCTATAAAAAGTGTGTTCAAAAGATAAATATCTTATATTATAATTTATTATTTGAATTCAAAATGTGCGTATATTTCTTGGTGCAAGTATTTTAGCAACCAAAAGTGAGATTTGAAATTAGTGCCTCCAGTCATATCCTAATGACATGAGAGGCTGCAAATTTGTCTGTACGGCTAACTTGAATCAAGAATTAACGCAGAGTAGGGTGAGCTGACCTCCGAGATCTCTACAGGTCAATTTATGTTCAAAACTATAATTCCTAATAAGATAAATCAAAAGGAGACAACTCATAGAGAGAGATTGAGCTCCTCCTGCCTGGGAAGGGGTATGGGTATGAGTGCACTCCCTCTACCTTATTTGATTTCACGAAATCTTTCTACCAAGGAGTGTCGGAGGGGGGCAAATAGGACAGTGAGATATACAAGGTGAGCACAACCCCCTTGCTTGATTTCAGGAAATTTCTAAATATCATTTGCTTCCCGGGCTATATTTCAGGTTTTTTTCCCTCCCAACCAGGGCAATGCCATGTACCCTAGCTAGTATATTTTAAAAAGCACAGGAATATATTTTTGCTACAAGTAGTACACAGATAATTTTATAACAAGGTACTTGTTCAAGAATGTCAAGGATTTTAGTTAATGTCAAGAATTCTCCTCGGCCCATGTTCCAAGGAGCCTACTGGTTGAAGATGTCTGGGACAACATGACCTTTTAAAAGATGCAAAACATAATTAAACTAGTATAAAACCGGTCAAAAATGACAGGCTGTCATTAAATGATTAAAATCAAATTATTAAATATTAAATTAATGAAATCAATTATTGTAGGTTTTCAACCCATCCGTAATTTGTTTCACCAAGTCAAAGTGATGAACAATTTCCGGCGACATAAAACAGATTGCCTCTCTATTTAGATCTTTAACAATTAAACAATAACATGAAAAGTTTTACCTTCCAACAAAATAATCTGTCTTCTTTCCACCTTTTTCATTGTGTGGGTGGGGGGTTACTATGCTGGTGGAAAAACAGGATGGCCTACTGCTTCTCAGTCAGTTTACCTTTGCTCCACTACTTTTAAATATCCTCCTTTGCCCTCAAGATTGACAGACAAATCAACAAATTTGATGACGACGGCTTTTATACAGTTAGATATCTGGGAATCATACACAAGACAGGTATAGAAATAACTGAGACAAAACTGATCTTATGAATATAACATTGAATAATATTGGCAGATATTTCCAACTGAAAACCTGGAAGGGAGGAGCTGTAAATGATGAAAATTTGAGAGAAATAAAATCTGAAAAACTCTTCTCTGATGAAGTTTTAAATCTGCTCGTAAGCTCAAAATACTTGACATCTCTCTTGCTACAATATAACAAATTTTATGTTGGAGAAGTATAGTAGGTAAAGTTTGATTATTGGTTCACAAACGAAAATATCAAAGGGAAGTAACAAATAACATTGACTTTAATGCAGAAGCTGCCTAACAAATCGACAAATAAAGGAAGGAGAAAACATTTGAAATCGTATTTTATCAAATCAATTATAGAGAATATAATTTAGTTAGAGGTCTGGGTTAGTTTGAGAATTGGTGTAGTAAGTAACAACAAAAAAAAAAGGGTTAAACATATTTTTTCATAGTTATAAAATTAAAAGGAATATGAACTAGTAACAAATAATATAAATTCATTGAACAACCATAAAACTAATCCCGAAGTTAAATTATATTCTTTATACTTAAATTTGATAAAATACAAATGGTCAAGTTTTCTGCCTTCATTTGTTTCTTAATATATTAGTAACAGCCACATAAATCAGCGTTATTGGTTACCCCTCCCGGATATCTTAGTTTGCAAACCAGTAACTAACCATTACTGTATAATAACAAACTTAGCTGTGCTAAGGTCAAACTCCTCATTAGAATCTAAAATGTAAACAAAACAATTCATTTCCAGATAAAATATTATCCTAAAACAATGCATCTCATTTCAACTTCATTATTTATTGAACAAGTCAACCCGAGTTGGTCATTGTTATCTGGCATTGTTACATACAAAAAACTAAATAGTAAGAGTCTGACAAAAGAAAAAGCCTACTAAACCTAATGGTCAATCTGCTAGTAGCATAAAAAGCAAGAAAGAAAGAAAAAAAAAGAAAAGAAAAGGCTTACTCAGCCTAATGCTTAATCCGCCACTGACCTTGAAAGCAAAAAAGAAAAAAAAAAAAAAAAAAAAAAAAATGTTTTGCTCCCAGTTGGATTCAATACAAAAATTTACCAATGTCTGGTAAAACACCCCAGACTATGGAAACAACTGAAAATTGTATTTTATTTGTAATCATAAATAAGATGGTTGGATGAAAACCCAAAAATCATGGTCGAATATCTGCCTTTTTAAAATTCTCATGTTTTTATATTGTTCAATGGTTCTATTATTGTATTAATCATGAATAATGACATCCTAGTAGCAAGGTAATTTTCAACGAAAAGAAAAAACACTTACACACACACACACATATATATATATATATACACACACACACACACACACACACACGTGCTTATCATAAAAAAATTTTTTTTTTTTGTTCTGTAGTAGGCATCTGCCAACATTAGAAGACGTATCTGTATCCACTTGTGTCTGCCGACCTGTCCTTACAAGTTGTCAATGAATTTCAATGGAATTTTATGGAAGGGTGGGCCAGGGTAAAATTGATTAAGTTTGGCTAGGTGGGGGATCCAGGAATTTCATTTTCATTTGAGAGATTTTTTTTTCTCTCTTATTCTGCTATAAAAGAGGTTAATAACAGGCTAAATTCAGATTTCAAGAGAACTAACTCAATATTTGCACATATTGCATTCTCTCCCTCATTTTTATTTTGCCCAACTCCAGATCAAGTCAAAGGCTTGAGTTGACTTTGGTTGTCTACTATCAAGAAAAATCTTCACCAAAATTTGGGAAGTAAAGGCTTCATTGTTTGTCTGTCCTGTCATGCTAAACCAAACTGTTCTATAAAATTAATATTTTTCTACCATGGGAATTATCACCAAGTAATCAGTAGGGAGCTTTCTTACCAACTGAGTCACATAGACGAGTCTTACATATCAACAAAATTTTGTTACAAATATGCAAGGGGCTATTTCATTCTAATAGATAAATATATCTATATCAAAAAGATATATTTTTCAACTATTGCATAGTATACAATAGAAAAGTTGCAGTAATAGTCTTCAGTCAGAATTGAAGGAGGAGTGGAATTTGACCCTGCAGCCACCAGGCTTGTAATACTTTATTTTCATTCAGTGTTCAGCATTGGCATTTACACGCGAAGTGATTTATAGTTGTGTGTATTCAAGACAAAAGTAAGTACTTTTTTTAAATATCTGCCATTTGTAGTTTCAAGTTTCATGAAAAGTAATTGAGGAAAATGTAATGCTATGCTCATTTTCTCCAGGTTTTGAAGACTTACGATCAAACCTAAAAGAGTAAATGAAGAAATCAAACGAAAGACTCACTTAGCCCACTTTTAGTGCATACCAAAATCTGGATATCTATTGAAAAAACCTGGATCTACCCTTCTTGACCAAATCTTCTAAAGCACAGTCTTCCCCTTCCACAAGAACTTTTGGGGGATAATGTGTGGACAGGTAGACATGGGTGAGTACATTTATCTCTACCTTATAGCTGTAACAGGCGATCAAGAAAACAAGTAAAATTTACTGAACACAATTCAAGATGATTTTGATAATGCTGACTAAGGTCCACTTAATGTTTTTATCCTTCTGTTTAGTGATTATCTAAGAAAAAAAAAACTTTAAAAAAATCAGATTTTATGTGTCTTCAAAAAGTACCACGCTGATCAAACTGTGTTAATTGAACCTAAAAAACCTACAGGAAATAAGGTATTTAATCCTAAACTTCAAATTTAAAAAAGAAATAAAAAATGATTTTCAAGATAATTCTTTTTAATAATTAATAGGAAAGGGTAATGAGAATGTCACAGGATTACAAGTTCATTGGAAAGAACATTTTATTTTTTGATTAAAAAAAGTGGGGGTGGGGGGGGGGGGGGTAGTTAGGTAAATTTTTCCTTTTTTTTTGTACTTTACGCAATATAGGCTCACAGCTGCTTCCACATTATGGTAAATTTAGATGCAATGTTCCATGTTTGGGTTGGCGTCAACATATAGCCATTTCAAAGTTTTGACTTGGAAAAATCTTGTTGATTACCATTAGAGTGATTTTTCCCAGGGTTGAGAGTGTTCATTCAACACCTCTGTGTAGGCTCTTTAACATTCTAAATTGAGCAAATCATTGTTACTAAGCTCCTCTGTGTAATTCTATTCATTTTTTGTCAGTTTCAAAACTGCACACACATGCACGAGAGGTAAAGAAATAAATGTAAAAAAACATTTCAAATTAAAACTGAGTATCATAAATTTTATCTTATTGCAAACTAAATCATTTTGAATTAGCCTTCAATTACAGTGCTAGTTGTTTTTTGGGGCACGTTATTCGATTTTTTTGAGAAAAAAAAATAGTCAGCATTGGAAAAAAAAACATTATTTAGAATTGTGTTAATCAAGGGTTTTCAAAGAGGAGAAATTGGGGAGGAATACATGATGGTAAGTATAATAATGAAAAAATTACTGGACACTTTAAAATGGAGGAAGAATTGAAGAAACCAGAGATCGCAAATGAGAGAATTTGATTCAGGACTCTACCACCACAATTCTACAACAACATTTACCAGATTAAATAAATAATATGGACGATGCAACAAAAAGGAGAGTTTTGTTTGCTATATACATTATAGCCTGACTATGCCAAATTTCAGCTTCAACAAACTCATGAATCTATTTGAACTGACTTTGGATGTCTAATGAATGAAGTTTGATAAATGCAGCAAACACGTGGACCCTATAGAGGCTGCAAACATGTGGACCACGTATAAAATGAACCCACATTAGCAAGAAAAATACAAGTAAGGAATACCATTCTATAATTCGTATTTAATAGTTATTTCCTCAGACAAAAGTGAGAGACAAAAAATATAGCTTGTCATTTATGCATTAGACAAGAATTTTGATTTTCAGAATCAGTTTAGACATTAAAATTCAGGCAATGCTCGATCAGTAAGAATTTTCAAGTAAAGCATCCATTTCTCAAGAGACAACACCCATTCGAGTATAAATAACGGGTGAAGAAGTTCTGGTTTCCTTTGCATGAGTCAGCTTAGCGATCCTTGCGAATTTCTAGTCTGGTTGAGACCAAAACGTTTATTTCTATAAGTTTTTATGCCCCAGCCCCTCAGCAGGATACAAATCCAATGTAGAGATATCTCCACCCTAATCATATAGCTAAGGGTGTACTCAATTAGCTGCCTCTAGCATAGGGAAATTCATTCTAATTAAAAGTTTTCTTCACTTTGCTGATACAACCAAACTCAGACTTGCTGACCAATCTGAGTGGACTTGTACACAGTATGTATTTGTGTACAAAAGAGAGACTCAAATGTCAAAGGAAGCAAATGTAGATCTAAAGATTCCTCCATCAGTAGCAGCGTGGTTCATGTCGGGAAAGATATCCACAAATACGGACAGAACAAAGCTATGAAACACTGACCTGACGGAAGGAGAGAGAACAAAAAACAAAAAAATGAATTAAAATTATTTCGTTCAGACAAACGCACAAAAAAAACAAAAAAACACACACACTGTTATGTTTGTTGTCCACATTAAGTCAGTACCAAACTCATCCATTTGTTTAACACATGTCATGCAAAATGTTCTTGGAGGATAAAATGTCAGCCTGTTTGTAATAGATAGCATATTGAGAATCGGATACATTGGAAAGGTCACCCGGAGGATAAGATAGCGTTCCTGACTTGAAACAACAAATTGTATGAGAAGATTTGCATTATACATGGACATCGCCAGAAAGTGAGAATATGCAAAACTAGAATTATCCTTAGCTTTTCAAAATAAATTCAACAATCTTACTCATTGTTTACTTCAATACTTTAGGTACCAACAGGAGTTGACAGCTAAGATATTATCATTACTCTCACACATACTTCTGCAGATGAGTATATAATTTTAAGGTAATTTATTATCTATGGAATGTTTCTATATCAACTATAATGACACGCAAGGGAAAACAAAACTAATATACCAGGTGTTATCACTTATATATTTATATTCCTGAGGTCTAGTACTTAATTCTAACTTAATTTTTGGGCTTTAAACTTGTGAGGGTGGAGTAATGAATGAATGACAGTTATAATGAAGGTGGAGTCCCTTTTGCTTCCATTCAAGCATAAGCACTCTCTTTCATTCTTACCTCTGTTCATTACACTGCAAAAGTAGGTGGGGAGGCCAAAGATAGAGAATCTGTAGTGTTCTGTTCTATTTGAGAGGGTGAGAGTCATGTTGTCAGGACCAAAGTGGTGGTAATACATACAAACAGAATAATAGTATAGATGTTTAAAAAATAGTTTCTATTGATTAGAGTTTAGTAACATTTTAGTTGGTACCAAATTGGTAACTGTTTTGGTGGAATACTAGAAGAGGAGTTCTGAATTCTGACCTGACAGAGAGAAATGGCCGACCTCTAACAAACAGATGATAGACATTATGACTGTACTACAAATTAGAATACAACTTCACAAAAATGTCCCTTTTGGGGGCAATTTTGCTGGTCCTAGACCCAGATAAAGGAGGAAGAGGGTTGGGTGTGGAAATTTAGAGCTTTGTTTTAAAGATTCCCCATCAGAAGGGCTCATGACACATACTGATAAAAGCCTATGGAAAGACAGTTTGACAAACCAGAGACGTGGAATCTCAGATTCCTGTTTGAGGTAAACAATCAGGTAAACAATCGAAGTGGCAAATAAAAGATGAGTTGGAAGGCGACCTGGGGAAAATCAGTTGAGAATGAGGCAAAAGCTGCTGGCCCCAGCTGAGGGCAGCTGCCCAACTGGTAGACAGGGATCAACTAGGGAAGAGAAGAGTTGGGAGGTCAAACAAATCAGACCTGAAGAGGATCAGAAGAGTATGGCTAGACTAAGGCAGGGCCCAGTTGAGGGCAGCTGTCCACAACCAGTGTTGCAAAATAGATTTTTTTGTAGTGTAATAAAATGGCATTTTATGCTGATCCATCCACAAACAGTTAGCCTTTTATGGCCATTTTTAATAGTTGAAAATGGCTAGAAATCAGCTTAAATGTAGTTAAAATAAAAAATAGTGCTGAATCTGGTTGAAAATAATGCTAAATGTTGAATTTTTTAAACTGCTTAAACAAGACACATGCTAAATTTAGTGCAAAAAAAACGTCGAGTTGGCAACAGCTGTTCTTTGTGGTGTGGTCGCAGTCCTATGCCCTACAAAGAGTCTACAGGAATAAATGTCAACAAATCAGAATTTAATCAGGTTTAAAAAACCTTCAAGAGAGAGAGATGGCAAATGATTTCTTTCAAGGCAAAAATATTCATAAACTTGAATTTATCTCATTCTTATTAATGCAAAAGCTTTCTCTTCAGAGAGAAAAAAATCCAAATGAGAACAGGCCTGGTTAATCACACAAAAGAATCTGTCATCTGACCAGCTTCTTTTGTCAGCATGCTGCATTGATCAATTAAAAAAATTGGAAAAAGGGGGATCAATGGATAATTTGTTGGGTAGTGATCACTTAGAAACACTGAATTTTCAAAAAAAAGCATGAACCCTGTCGCTGTCGGACACAAATTAATATCAATTTAGCATTTACTAACACAGCAAATTGAATCCCAACTAAAATCCAATTTGGGGAGGCATTTAACAAAACAAAATCATTTTTTTTCTGGACATGACAAAAAGTTAATGTTTAAATTTTCAGCCCTCTAGCTCAGTTGGTGGGGTCTGTACGCATACTTACATAATTATCTAAACCCACTTTAAAACTCAAGAAACCTATGCTGACAGTTTTGGTTAAAGCTCTCTTATACAAACACATTTGCCCATACAATAAAAACTGAACATAGGTTTCTTCAGTTTTCAAATGGGTCTGGTCAGCTAACTGAGGCTGGACTGAGACAGGCCACAGTTGAGGGCAGTTGCCCATAACCAGTGTTGCAATAAAGCGTTCGCACTTATCACACATCAGCAGCCATTTGTCTACTGCTGGATTAAGGCCTTTCCCCAACTTCTCCCAAGATGATTCTACACCGAATATGTTCACGGCTCAAAATACACGTTTGCAGTATTTGTAAATTTTGCAAATAGATCACATATACAGAGCGTACCAATAGAGCCAAAGGGTTGAAGATTTGCACATTTGCCTATGCCCACAAGAAAGTTATTTTTTAAAAAATTGCCCCCTGAATAGGGTTGGGTTGAGTAGGTCAGTTTGCAATGTAAGTTTGTGCTAAATTGTGCTTAGTTAGTATCCAGCAGCATTCATGCTGGGTTTTCGAAAATTCAGACTTTTTTTCAGTGATCACCGCTCAACAAAATGCAATAGAGGTTACTGATCATTTCCATTTTTTTAACTGATCACCCCAGCATGGTATGCTGCCAAAAGTCTACTTTTCAGTACTACCTTTCAGTTCAATATTCAGGAAATAGTGAACATATGTGAAAACACAGCATAGCATCATGTTTCTGAGGTTTTACAAGTATAATGCAATTGCAAAAGTTTTTTTCAAATACTACCAGCATTTTTCGATGACATGAACTTAGTAACTAAATAAAAGTCAATGTTACGAGCGATCTTGTTCGGTAGTTAATTTCCTGGAAGGATAATGAATGAAAAGGGGAAAAAAAAAAAGATTTGTTTATTTGATTGAACAATATGAAAAGAGAAAGGTCATTAAAGAGAAGAGAAAAGTAGAACAGGTCTGGTTAGTCACTCAATAGAAACTATCACATGACCAATGTCTTACGGCATTATGCTGCTTTGGTGATCAATTAAACAATTGGAAAAAGTGGTGATCAATGAATGTTACTTATCTCACCTTTTGTTGGGAAGTGATCATCAAATTTTATTTTTAAAAAAGTATGAATAATGTCTCACACAAACTAAGGGGACCAATTTATCATAAACTTAGATTGTAAATTGAATCCCCTACTTTTAAAAGCCTATCTAGGAAAGTAATTAAGGAAAAAAAAAAAAGAAGAAAGTTTTCTGGACATAAGGAATGAATGCTTAGATTTCATCCATTTAGCTCCACTGTACGCATGATACATGCACAGTCGACCTGACCAATTAAAAAACTGAAGAAACCAACACTGATTTAGAAACAGTCAACCACAACTGTCAGAGTGAATTGCTGCTTATTCATCATTGTTCATTGGAAGTTCTTTCAAATCTCAATGCGGGGGATTCCATATAAAGGTGGGTGGGTCATGGACTCCAACATTTTTGTCTGTCATTACCTACTAGTTCAGAAAACTGCTCAAGCAGAATTTTATCAAAAGACTTGATTAATATGACTAAAACATTAATTTGATCCCATTTGCAATCAATTAACATGGTGTTTAATACATTATTTCTTTGATTTTGTAATAAAATAATACCTTCGTCAACAAGTGAACTGGTTTTGGTACTAGTAATTGACTTGTTTATCTGCTGATATAATGCGGTTGTCTTCCTTGCCCCCAACATCCGTATTATAAAGGGGGGACTACTGTACACGTTTGAGCGAACTTAAAAACAAAATCAGTTTCAAAAGAGTAGGTGTCATGGCTCATACAGTAAACACTTTAGTGTGAATTTATCACATCAGCAGCACCCATTTGTCTACTGCTGGACTAAGGCCTTTCCCCAACTTCTCCCAAAATGATTCTACACTGAATACGTTTATGGCTCAAAATACACTTTTGCAGTATTTGAAAACTTTGCAGAGAGCTATAGCAAGGTTTTCCATAAGCTCTGTGTGTGTGTGTGTGTGTGTGTTTGTTTGTTAGTGCACACACACACACGCGTTCAGCAACCAGTGCACAAAAAATAAATGTGCGCACAAAAAGGGTGATTGCCTAAACTAATACAGTAGTTATAACTCCAAGTAAAATAATTATGGATCATAGTTGCACTTATATTGAAAATAATCTCTCAGCTAAATTGTTTTTCAAATACCGCGTGTAAGTATTTCATCAGATGAAAATTTAAAACATTCATTTACGTTATTTTAATGGAACAACAAACTGAACAAGATATAGAATAAAATCTAAAATGAATACATTTCGTAGAATGCAATCATACTTCATATTTCAAAAATTGCAATTATGCGACGTCGAATATAATGTGAGCCACTATTTTTTCTTAGCTGAAAATTAGTACACTCGTGTTAAACGCTTACCGCTCAATTATAACCATGTTTTGTTTTGGGGTTTTTTCATTAAATTCCTCGCATTATACTTGAGTAAATACAGTAGTTTTATCAGCCAAGAGAGATCGGCTGTGTCAAAATTATCTCCAAACAATTTCAAGTTCACATTTGTACAAGCATTTATTCAGTGTGAACATAATTTTCTAACAAAAATGAATAAATAAAAAGATTGTACAATATGAAATTTTTGCGCACACAGACGTCTAAGAAATTGGTGCCAGCACACTTTGGGGGCTGTGGCACACAGATTGAGAACCACTGAATTAGGCCAATGGATTTTACAAGTGGACCCCCAAATAAGGAAAGCTGAGTGAATCAAATTTGTTGAGTAAACTTGTTTATTCATGAATCCTGACTAGCATGTTTTTCGGCAGTCCACACTTCTTTAAAGTATATAGAGGGGGGCACATAGTAGGGCACGTTTCTGGCTAGACACGTGCCAAAAAAATGGCCAAATACCAAAATTGTATATAAAACATTGCAAACCGCAGTGTACACACACACACACACACACACACACACACACACACAAATTTACTGCGACAAAGCCAGGGTCCGAAAGCAGAGTCCCCAGAACTTTTAGCCCCCTTCATACAATAGCCGATCCCCCCATCTACCACCCCTCCCCCCAGGCATGTACAAAAAAAAATAAGAGAGTGGATGTGTTCTTTTCGATGTGGTTTCGTTTGTTTAATTCTTTTTATTCAAAATAAGACAAAAAAAAAAGAAAAATAAATATGGCCAAACCGAAAGTTCATGGCCAAATAATTTGGGAAAAAAAAAAGATAGAAGAAAGAAAGAAAGAAAGAAAAAGGGCCAGATTTGTCGAATTTGGCCATAAAATGGCAACCCTAGCGGAGGGCAAGGAAGAATCACTCTCCCTCCCTCACAGATAACGGGATAGAAGCAAATAGCCTACTTTAAGATGGATAGGAATGTTAGTGTAGCAGAAGAATTGAAACCCATGGCTGAGAGATAAACAGTTTATACACTTATCTTCCCAAGCAGACTGAGTACATTTTGTGTACACGGGCAGAAAAGAGGGGGGGGGCGGACTGGGTACTTGAGGGGGGAGGGTCCAGTAAAGGCACAAAGCCAAGAGTGATTTGAAGACAGAACGGTAAGAAAAGGGTAGACGGAATTTGATCAGGAACCAAGATAAAACTGCACACAACTTCCTTTTTAGCAGCAAAAAGGAAGAGAAAAGATTAAAATATGGGGGGGGGGGATATAAATAAACAAGGAAGTTTTTGTCAAGTTGATATTCCATAGCGGTGTTTTTTGAATATCTCTATTAGATGCGCGCTGGCATCTCTAGCATCGAACGACAATGCTGACTAACTGACATACCAAATGCGAGTTGGTTACAACTAGTGCATTTATAGCATTTTTTTTCATTATGTGACTAGCATAAGTACCTATCCAATATTGTTTACACACGGACTGGCACTTCTAAGGGTCAGAGTATGTATCTCTCTCTAGGATCAGTGTCGCTCCCAGGCCCTCTGTCAAGGATCAGAGTGTAGTATCTGCACACTTTCCATAACCGTTTCTCAAAATGCCTCATGTACTAGCATAGTACCAGTCAAATATAATGAAATTATTAATCTATGGATCAGTACTTCTGTCTGGGATAAGAGTGTATTATCAGTAGAGTGTTTTATATATATCAATAGTAGAATGTAGATTCGCTACACAAACTAGCTCATGTTTCTGCCCTCTTCAGGCCTCATCAGGTGAATTTATTTCCAGCTCTACTCTAAAGCAACTTAACTTCAAGAGTAAAAAGTTGTACGTATCGAGCACTATGAAATAAATCCATTACATTTCAATAGTGGCTTTATATTATTGATATATTATTATATTATGTTATACTGCTAGCCTGATTTGTACCACACATATATATATAAGATTCATAAATTTGATAGCATTTTTGTCTTTAACTTTTTTTTCCAAAAGAAGGCTTATAAGGGAAAATACCAGTATACCAATACTATCTACACATTGTTATTACCTTGTACAATACTAGAGAGACATTACATTTAGAATGAAGAAGTGTACGGATAGATCAACTATTTAATCAAGTTGTCTATCTTCAGAAATATTCTGTAGTCATTTACTATAAGGAAGAAAAATCATGTTAAAAACATCAAATAAATTTGACTCCAAATATGAGACAGAAAAAAAAAAAACTGATTTGTTTCCATTAAGGAGTGAAAAATGACAGACTATCTAGATTTTGAAATGAGGGGGGGGGGATAGCAAAACATTTAAAAGCAGAAAGAAAATGGCAATTTTTCAGTCTTGTAATCTTCAGGATGTGGATGATTGAGTTCTCTGAGAGAATACTAATGGCACTCCTGAATATTTTATGACAGCTAATGCCTCGTTTTACAGTAATACCCTGCTTAGTGCAACCACCCCATTTAGCGTAGAGATATCATAGCACTTCTTTTCAAATATTTTTCATAATAAATTTAGTAATATCAAATTTCTGAAATAAATAATGATAAAAGACATCATGGACAGGCAGCAAAATTTAGTACACTTCAGTTTAAGTGCCATGTGTATGAGAATAAACACACACACACACGCACATTGTATATCACTATATGATGAATTATTAACACCTAGTGATATTTTAACCAGCTCTGAAATGTTGCTACCAGATGTGATACACAGCACTAATCCATTCCATCTTGTTCAGGCTCAACGATGACATTTACACTGATATTCCGCTTAACCTATCAAGCTCGTATCTATATTCATGCTATGTTATAATGACCCAGTACAGTGCTGCATTTTTTAGGAATGTATTTAGAGCACTAACCAAGGTATTACTGTACTTATGAATGTGAAGAGTAGCAAACAGGCAGAAA
Organism: Thysanoteuthis rhombus; assembly: GCA_963457665.1. NCBI lineage: Eukaryota > Metazoa > Mollusca > Cephalopoda > Oegopsida > Thysanoteuthidae > Thysanoteuthis > Thysanoteuthis major. Next base: position 8,445,075 of record OY735240.1, on the reverse strand, counting down.
AGTCTGAGGTCTGTAATCGAAACATTTTCAAGCCGTCTCATGCCTCTGCTCTTCTCTCTCTCTGCTTGTAATTCTCAGTCTCTCCCTTATCCCTTCCAATCTTCGATGCTCAACCATATTTTTATCTAAATGTTATACAAACATGGGTTTGTTTCACATACTTCATACACACACACACACACACACACATATATATATGTATATATATGTGCATGCATATATCAATTAGTCAGCAACCTAATTCTGTTGGGGAAAAACAAGACAAAAAAAACAACACACAAATATACTTTGATTATTGCAGTTAATTTGTTTCGAATTTTCCCCGTATTGTTCAAAATCACACTCTCAAGGTCTTAACTTAGTTTAATGTGCATTTTCTTTCTTCACTCTATACTTACTTACATTCATATACATGAGACTTCAAAGAGTCTGACATAGAAAGATAAAAACCTTTAAACAAATATTAAGCCCAAACTTTAATTTGGGCAGCAACACCTTAACCGCACTTCTCTGAAACAGCAAAAATTGAGGCATTACTGTATTCATTTTACACAATATTTTTAAACATAATTTCTTGTCAATGCGCTCAATTCAGTGGTGAATATCAATCACTCAGATTAAACATTAAAAGATCAAAATTCAGCTAATAACTATGTGTCAGGCTATAGACCACCTCAATCCATCATGGTATATACACAAAAATCCAGTTAAAAAAACCAGCCCCTGTAGTCTAAAACTTACAGCATTAACAAATTCTACTACAGATGGAAGGAGGTTAAGGAGTTGTTAGGATAACTTTTTCCAAATTTAAAATTTGGAAACTCTTTTTGGCCCAAACCTTAGTAAATATAGCTTTTAAAATAAGGTTATGAAAAAATTCAGAGAATTCTTTTCTCAGACATGAATCCACAGATGGGGAATTCCAAAGAGTCAGGACATACTCTACGCTTGCACAGGTGAAGCAGAATTTGGGGGGAGGGGGGAAGAAAAAAAAGTTTTATGAATACCCCCCCCCCAAAAAAAACAAATCCCCAAAATCATAAATTAAACTTAGAAACCAAAAAACAATTTTATTTTTTTCATCTAATACAAGCGAGATGTCTTCCATTTTAGTCTTTATTTTGATTATTTTCTTCACTCTTCAGTCAATTTTAGTGCTAAAAAGCACGGACTCAAATGTAAGTAAACCAACTCTCTGGTCATACATTACTCATTTTTGATGCTTGGAATCTGTTTTTTCCCACGTGTTTATGTTACAATAAGATTGTCAAACTTGTGATATTGTGAAATCCCTGAAAATTTCAGTAAATCCCTGAAACCCCTAGTTAAACAATCAACAAGCATGTGATACTGACCATTATCACTGTTATGACTTCGATACTCACCGAGTGCCCCACTACAGTGGCCTTGCATCAAACTAAGCTGTATATACACTGTAAATACTGAAGTAGAATATACTCGATATTTACCAAGTTTAGCCCAGTTTGACTCAAGGCCACGGCAGTGGGGCACCCAGTGAGGAGAGAAATCAATCAATTTCTGAAGTATTCAGGGATTTCACCAAAAAAAAAAAAAAAAAAATTTTCCCCATCTGCATCTGGCCCCCTGCTCAAAATCCAGAATCTGCCCTGGCTTATGCATGCAATGTTATTCAAAAATAGCAAAGAAGCAACCCCCACATCAATGTACCGACTCAATGCTCAAAGAACAATTGTTTCAGCCAGCCCCAGTGCAAAGAAATAATATCCAATGTATAAAACGACGAGCCATAACAAAAATCAACAAAAATTCATCGGCCTTGAATAGTGAGGATTATTTTTAGTTCACAAAGTGCTAAGCACTTCCGGTATGTGAATCACACACAAAAAATCCTAAAAACTATGTTTATGACTAGTAAAATACCCATTGCTTCGCTAATGTTATACCTAAGGGAAATTTTTAGCGTCTGAAAAAAAAATCATGGTAGTTGCCTGGAGCGGCCATACCAGGCACTTAACCAAATCTTCCACTCACAGACAATTGAGAGAGAGTTCAGTAAGGACTCACATAAGAAGGGGGAAAAAAAAAAGAAGAAAAAAACCCAAAAATAACAAGCAACCTTTGAAAATAGAATAAACTTTAGTATAATGAATTTAATAATCTCATACAGGTTCACCATTATCTCTACTTTTAAGAGAGGTCATTAATATTCTAAGAGGTTTTTGGCCGATTGAACTCATAAGTTGTCCATAGTTAATATGACATTCCAGCTAACCCATTCTACGTCCTTCTTCAGGTGTACTATCCACATATGACGGTGGTTAACAGATATTTTTGTTCTCAAATGGTAACAATGCTTCTAACACAAGATTCAGGTATATGTGCGGATTCCGTGGCTTCTGCTACTTAATAGGGAGCAAGGTACAGAAATCCAGGCCTAATGAGGAAAGGGTAGGAAAACACCTGAATCCTATATTGTGAATGTTGCTAATATAGGAGTGAAATTTTCCATTTGCCACCATCACATTCAGATGGTACACATAATGAAAGCCGTAGACTGATCAGTCGAAACGTTAAGACAAATAAAGTTCAATTGTCCAAAAAACCTGTTAAAAAGGTATTCCACTGATTTTCCAGCAACCATTGTTGAAAAATCTTGTCTGATTATCCCTTTTGCTGGACTAATAGAGGTTATGCTGTAATAATTCAATAATACACCTCTGACCCATTAAATCATGCATATCTTATATCATTAAAGCATCAGAATTATTATATATCGAGTGGTTAATTGCAATACATTAATATAAATGATACTGTGGAAGGTCCATGTCCAATGAGAGATATTAGAAGACTGATGAATATAAAGGATACACTTTAATATAAATAAAAAAAGAGATACAGATATATCAATCAATCAAATACAGTACTATTATACTTACAAAGAATTTAGAAGTACTACCACTCTCAGCATGACTAATCGTACACTTTTTCCTGCACTATAATCAGAAAGGTCTGGAAAAATATGGATTCGTGTTTGTATTTTACAAACCACGACTGACACCTGCTCTTTGCTTGGAAGCCATTACTAAGGGTGAATGTAAGCAAATTAGCAAGGAATTTTACAAAATGCAAAGTGCAATAACAACCATCACAGAATAAACAATTAAGTGGTAGCTCTACACATAACGCCACCTGTGGCCCCTCAGTGAAGTGATGCGAAAAGCATTGGAAAGAAAATCAAAGTTGATTACATATCATCTTCAATAGTTATGAATAAGAGAAATTGGCAGTGGCTTATAAGCCACCATGGACTATACAGGAATACAAATAATTAAAATTTGTGATGTCATTAAAAGAACATTTCAATGCTCTTTTAGGACACAAAAGAATCAAGCCAGTAAGTTGAAAAACAAGAGTTAAATATTTTAGAATATACTCGACGTGATTTTTGTTGACAGAAAAAAATAAATAAATAAGAAAAAAATTGGTGCAGTTTGTTCTACATGGCTATTTTGCCCTTAAAAATGGTACATTTTTGTCATATTTCAAATTCTAGCCATTTTTGAGACCTTATACCTCAGGAGAAAGATCCTAATTGTGACATTTCATGGTGCATTGACATCACTTCTATCCTTGGTGCCGAGAGTTCATAAGATCAGCCAAGTCTTGTGTTATGATTACTTAAAAATGGCTTCCCAGAAATTCCTATGAAATTTAAAGCCCACTTTGACATCTTTTTCTGCAGAAATGACATTTTGTAAAGCTAGGCTTAACATTTTTAAAATCTACAAAAAAGTTGACCCTGGGAACAAATTTTCAGTGCAGTAGAACATCCTGTTATGGAATGGTAGCTTGGTGAAAATGGAAAAAATAATTCGGTTGCAGTTGAAAGCAATGTATACCAACACAGAATTAGTTCAGCAAATATAAATATTATGCTACGAGGTCATCAACACGGGTTTAAATAGTCATTACATGACTACTTCAGCATTCCTCTTTATTAACTTCCAAAATATATTTATGAATATAATATAAACAAGCACAGCAAGAAAGTAGTCATCAGTTTCTATTTTCTATTTATACTAGTGAAGTACCAACTGTTTGGCTAAAAACATACCTAGGGGTGGAAATCCAAAGCAGTGTTACTTAAACTGGTGAATGATTCACCCAAGGGTGAATGAAACTACAGGGGTAGATGAAGGGTGGAGGATTCAATTTACTTGGATTTATTTTTCTATACCATAAGAAAGCCGAATTTCATCATCCGTCTTTTAACGTCCGTCGTTGGACATGGACCTTTCCCAGGATTCACCACAATTCTCAATCGTGGACGTTGTGGAGCCAGTATTTCCTGAATCTGTCCAGTTCATCTCTCCATCTTGTGTTCTGTCGGCCTCGATTTCTTATGTGATCTCTGGGGATCCATGTTGACTTTCATTCTTGCAACATGGCCTGCCCATTGCTATTTGAGTTTTTTAATAGTTTCTATGATGTCATGGACACCAGTTTTCTTCCTTATATACTATGCTTTCTTGTGATCTCTCCATGTAAGGTTGAGCATAATTCTCTCATGCGCACGTTGCATACTTCTAAAATTATAACCTTTTGAGGGGAGACCCTATGATATAAAATAAATTGTGTATAAAATTATTCACAAGAGAGAATAAAATGAAAATGATTAAAAACATCATGTGGGTGGATGACATTTTTTGATAAAAACCCAAGGCTGAGTGACAAAGGAATACTTCAGAAATACTAATCTAAAGCACTCCCAAGAATTCAACCATATCTCCTACCCACAGACACTCAAAAGCGGGTTCAATTCCACCCCATTTTACTTCCTGGCTTTCCTTCCTTGACTGAGCCCAGCCATTCTCCTATGGCTAATAATTTGATATTTCACTCCCTATCCTGCTCCTATCTACCTCCCCTACCCCTTTTTTCAGTCTTTGTATTGTAATTACATTCTCAAGACCTCTCTTCCCTGGCACTTTCAAAGTGAAATTTTTATAATCAAAGTGACAGACAGAGAGAGTGATAGACACATAGTATAGAAATTCCATGAAACAAAGAAAATAGCCTTTTGAGAAGTTTTATCTCATATTCCCTGTAGGAGGCAAATATTGTATTCACTGCTTATTACACTACACTTTGTTATATATTTTGAGTAAAATTGCTTACCATTATCCTTTTTAATAAATCCTGTGACTTGTAAGTACAACATGAACACGTGTATACCAATGCATAAATCATATGTATTTAGCACTGATTATAAAAATAGTTAATGAGCAGTTTGAAATGGGGCCTACATTTCCCATCTGGTCGGCGCCTAACCAGCTTTGCACGGACTAGAAATGAAGACAAACCTTTTTGCCACGTTACAAAATGAATAAAGTTATGTTTTGATAAATGAAATATCATTTCTGTGCCAAGAAATATGGTCTTAATACAAATCTGGAATTACTTGAGGAATATTAAAGCATGTTTACATAGGCTCATTACCTACTATGAAGTAGTAGAAAAAAAACAAAAACAAAAAAAAACATACTTCCAGATTGTTATTGAAACGGCCTCTATTTTCATAAAGTTTGGGTACTTATAACTTTATGACTCACAAAAAGGACATACTATACAACTGAATCAAGCCATATTATACCTCTGACAAAAAAAGTCGGGAAAGGTATACGTAGTATTTACTTTCCCAATGAATTTCATTGAGATTATATGGATGGATGGCCAATGGGCTTACATAAAAAGTGATCAAACTTCAGTGCAGATCAAGGAATTACATCGGCTACATCATAGATATATGTCCACACGATATCCCCAAAAGTTCTCAATGAATGTTAACAAAATTTTCCAGAAGGGTAGGCTATCAAGTAAAGGAGAATCGGTAAAATTTTATGGCAGATCAAAGAATATTTTTAGTTACCTCCTCAGTCATTACAACTATTTGCGAATCAATTTTCATTCTGTTTTTAGTGGTAACGGAGTTGGCAGAGGCATTTTTCCTAGTTTTTTTCTAGCACTATATACGTGATATTCCAAGATAGGGCCTTATCCATCTTAATTTTGATGTCAGGTTTATTACCCTAAAATCCACATATACCATGAATCGGTTCATCAAACTATAGTCCAATAATTTTGTGTTTGTAGGTACAGAAACAGGACAGTAGTGACGTGGGCACCATACCGAAAGAGAGGAGTGACGTGGGCACTATATTGAAAGAGTGACATAATATTCATCCCTTATGGACTACAAATTTCTGAAATTTAAATTTGGTCTCCAAGTCGGAGAGCACCAACTGCAACAACGGAGAGAACAAACGGTTTCGGCTAGGCACTGTACGCTTCAGAAGTAATCAGTTGATCTTAGTTTCATCTTATATTTCAGAAGTACTCGATTCAGAAGCATTTTATTACCTTTGATTGATCACTCCTGCATTCTGTCACTCCTTCCTTACTAACCTAGTAAGTAGCCACGTCCACTGAAAGGCCTTTCGGAATGTATGAACATACATTCTAACTATTTTAATTCTTTTTTGTCTTTCAGAACTTGAATCCTAGGAAAAAAATTATTTGCACTACATTCATTAAAATTTTGTATATCATAATCCTAAATACATTATATTACAATGAAACTATTTGAAATAACCAGTAATTCTAAAATTCAAATGGTAAAAAAAACAAAAAAAAAAAAACTGCATCATAAGTTATTTTAATAAGCTCACCTAGTAACGAATAGGCAATCATTTTTGAAAATATAAAATATCCTAAGTTGAATTCAAATTTAAACACAAGAAGCGGAGGGGCAGAGTTGTTGAATAGTTAAAAGGCACTAAGAATGGAATCAGCAAGCTGAGTTCAGACTCTGTGGTCCGTGAATGGCCTTGGGAAAGACATGAACCCATCACTTCTTCCAACCCACACCCATAACTATCGTTGATTAGTAAGGCAGACTGGGCTTTCTAACCATGGCTGGCAACTTGTCTTAGAGATAACTGATTCCAAAACAAGCCTGAAGAGGGATGAGCTCTGTCAGGCTATCCCGCCATTGATACAACCATCATGAAAATAATGCCCAATGACATGCAATTGGTTATGGGTTAAAAAAAAGGTTTAAAAGTGCAAAGGAAAAGAAGGCTTCTGATACAATATTAATGAATGAATATATATTAATAGCTTGGCTTCGCAAACAAGATTTTTGGAGGGTCTGTACGCAGAATAGTCCTTCAGTCAGTGTGATAGAGTTTTATGGTAAAATGCAGATCCTTGCTAAAAAAAACTATTTTTTGTCCTCTTGTGGTCAGAGTATTCTGTGTTTTGGTTATACTTGAAAAAGCAGCATTCTCAGAGATATGCCTATTCATTTTATTTATCATCCTTTTGATCTGTTTATTCTAAAAGTTCTGAAATCTAATGTTCTTTAACTTTATACTGGGATATATACTGAATATATAAACTGCTATTCAGACTGATAATACTGAGATATGAACTTCTATCTACATTGCCCAGCCCTAAGGAAGTGGGTTTATAAAATGTATATAGAGTTGATGTTTGTACGAAGACTAATTGGGAAACACCTGTTAAAATATTATGATAAACCAACAAAGATGAGCATCTGACAGAATTTAATGAATTACAGTGATATGCTTATATCAAAGATATAAAAGCTGCACAGTTACTGAAGAGGCAAAGATTTCCTAGGATTAAAAAAAGATTAAGTTTTTCTTTCTCATTATAGTACATTATCAGCCCTCCCTGGATTTGCTTCCAGGAAATTAACCATTTTAGAAAAGTTCCTTTGAAAGAATGTGTCAGACGCAGTAAACGCACGTTATTAGAGTGTCAAAGTGTGACATCAACTGCCAGGGACCTGGTTTTAAACAAACATTTCACAGTAGCATCTTTACATTCAGAGAATCAACCTCATTTCTTCCATCGTCAATTTTCATTAGACAGCCGAAGTAAACCAAATAAGATTTGATAAGTTTTAGTCATTCTATCGATTTTTCATTCGCTTCCCCTCCCCCTAGAAAACTTCAAGTAGCTACAGTTCAGTGTTAATCCCCATATTATTGCAAACATTCATCTGTTAACGTAAACAGTAGTAAATAAAAAGGTATTATATCAAAAGATTTTGAAGAATCAGCGGAGTGGGGTGAGGTGGGGTGGCGTAAGGATTAATGGGGATTGCAGAAATACTTAAAATCTTTTAAAAATTAGTTTTGCAACTAGCATTTTTCTTTTTTCCTCACTTCACTAAATGTATTCCTTCTGGTGCTTATTATAAAATCGCTGAATGCTATTCACTAAATCAAATGGAAAAAAAATAAATTCAAATTCAAATTTGTTTTTGTTACTCTAAGGCACCCTCAGGGATTTAAGAGTGCCGTTGTAACTAATTGCTGTTATAATGGGTAGATTTTATATGAAGTGTATTAATAATGAGAAACCAAAAAGTACAGACAAAAATGGCTTTTTATTTCCTTTTCATAGTCTAATGCCCCATATATGGGTCACAAGCCTGGAAATAAAATGAATGAATGAACCAAGAGACAATAGACTTGTTTGAATAGAAAAACAAACACACTATTTGAACACTTGTCATAAAAAAGTGCCACTAAAATGACACTTTACGGTAGTTAGTTTTTTTTAGTTTCTTTAATGTGGCTTATTTATAAATGTATATTAAAAGTAAAACAGGTCTGGTAAGTCACTTAATATAAACCATTTATGCGACCCATGTCTTTTAGCAGCATGCCATGTTAAGGGTGAGCAATGAATAAGTTGCTTCTCCCACCGATATTTCAGAGACTGACAAAGAGGGAAAGACTGACAGGGAAAGAGAGCAAGTTAGTCCCTTATATTATTTTTTGTGAATATCAAGAAAAGTACAGCAAGCAATCATTCCTGACTCATCACTTAGTGGTAAGAGTTAAAAATATTTCAAATTTTTATAATTACCCCCCCCCTCCTGGAAGACATGCATTCTAGTTTCATCTTCTTTTGCCTATCTTGACTCCAAATTCCACAGATGGATATTGATAATCAAGAAACAATGTTACAGAAGAGGAGAGAACAGTAATTGAAATATTCAAATCATTTTAAAACTAATTCCAAGCCTCACAGCAAAGTCTAGTGTGCTTATTTTGTTTTTCCCTTCTATTAGATCTAACTTCATTGTTCATACTACCAGAATCCCTGTCATTGATCAGGCTGAAAAGTAGCTATAAATGGCCAATAATTGTTGTTAATGAAGGCATATCTGTATTGTGTCAAGTTATTTTTCATGTCAGCAATGAAATGGCTTTCCACTACATTTATGATACAAATAAAATTAGTATTATCAGAACGCTACCCCCCACTATTATGATTATGTTGCAAATCATCCAGATTTTTCTGGTATTCTCTAGGTTAGCACTTTCCAGGTTTACTTTAATGCAAGAACACATTGGGAGAAGATGAACAAACAAAAACTATCAAATATTAGATGAATCCTTTGGTAGAAAAAAAAATTAAAAAGATCAAATCATGAAAGAGCAGTGATTATCCACCTTTTCATTACCAAGGACCTTTTTTATTTAAAGGAATGCCTACACAACATGCTCACAGTAAAGTGGTAGAGGTCCGCAGACCATCGGTTGGGAACTGCTGAAATAAGGTCAAAGATCTTTTTTTTTCTTTAAGGACTGCTAAAATTCAAAATTGGTTCTCCAAGTCAATTTAACTTGCAAAAATTCAACCATCTTTTCTGAAAATTCCAGCTCTAAAATCAATACTGCATCAAATGTAGAATGTCAAGAAAGGTTGGTGTCTTTCTTTCCCTTCTTAGATTTCATCAATCAAAGACAGAAAGAATTTTATTTCTTTTGTAACACTTAGGAATACATAAATCAGCAGAGGTGAGAGACGGGGGGGGCGGAAGGAGGAGAGAGAGATTAGGGGGAGAGACAGAGGGGAAAGGAGGAGAGAGAGGGGGAAAGGAGGAAAGAGAGAGGGAGGGAGGAAAGAGAGAGGGAGGGAGGAAAGAGAGAGGGAGGGAGGAAAGAGAGAGGGAGGGAGGAAAGAGAGAGGGAGGGAGGAAAGAGAGAGGGAGGGAGGAAAGAGAGAGGGAGGGAGGAAAGAGAGAGGGAGGGAGGAAAGAGAGAGGGAGGGAGGAAAGAGAGAGGGAGGGAGGAAAGAGAGAGGGAGGGAGGAAAGAGAGAGGGAGGGAGGAAAGAGAGAGGGAGGGAGGAAAGAGAGAGGGAGGGAGGAAAGAGAGAGGGAGGGAGGAAAGAGAGAGGGAGGGAGGAAAGAGAGAGGGAGGGAGGAAAGAGAGAGGGAGGGAGGAAAGAGAGAGGGAGGGAGGAAAGAGAGAGGGAGGGAGGAAAGAGAGAGGGAGGGAGGAAAGAGAGAGGGAGGGAGGAAAGAGAGAGGGAGGGAGGAAAGAGAGAGGGAGGGAGGAAAGAGAGAGGGAGGGAGGAAAGAGAGAGGGAGGGAGGAAAGAGAGAGGGAGGGAGGAAAGAGAGAGGGAGGGAGGAAAGAGAGAGAGAGGGAGGAAAGAGAGAGAGAGGGAGGAAAGAGAGAGGGAGGGAGGAAAGAGAGAGGGAGGGAGGAAAGAGAGAGGGAGGGAGGAAAGAGAGAGGGAGGGAGGGGGAAGAGGCGTGAGAGCATTTGAATGTTTTATATAATCCAAGTTATGGATTTTAAAGTCTCCCAGAATAATTAGTCAGTCTAAAAAGATATTTGTGCAGTCTTTTCATTTGGAACCGACAGCAGGATTGTGTTGAGAGAAACAAACGGGATAAAAATCTATTACAATCAAGAAACCCAGACTTTTGGAGGGGGTGGGGAATATGTCGGACCTCATCCTACCACACTGGCCATGAGTTGTTGGCAAAGGGGAAAAGATTTTTTTTTTTAAATTATGAATAAAACCTACTCATTTGAATATCGTAACTCTACACTCAATGTTCTTTCATCTTGCTTTAAATTGAATATTAATGTGACATGGTATTATGCATAGTGGGTATTGTTCCACTCATCTTTCAGTAATTATCATCAGCAAACCCAAGAATGGTGAAATCTTGAAATATAAAACTCCAGAATGTCCAATTTTTCTCCATCCCATGAATTACCATCATATACTTAGAGGCAGTGTCAGTCATGATTATAGTATTAGAAGCTTCTCCCCTCTAACCCTCTTATTGAACTATGTAACTTTTCTCTGCCCTCTCCCTTCCTAACCTCATGTTCAACTGCATGAATTATTTTCTATTCTCTCCCATCCTACCCTCTAATTAAACTTTCTACCACTTATGGAAGTAGCCACCAACTAAGCTACTTATGATAACCGCCAACAAAGCACCACAACAAGAACTACAGAAATGACATGGCCTAACGTATTTTTGATTCAACAAAAAATAATGGATGTAAACTTTTGATACTAATAAAACAAAAATCTTAAAATGAAAAGGGGGGGGAGATTCATGTACAGTTACCTCCCCTGTACCGAAAACATCATACAATATATCCAAATTTTGTTGAAGGGTAGGCCATGGGCTAGAGAAAAATTGATTGAATTCTGGGGCGGATCAAGGAATTTTTGATGTTATCTCCTCTGCATTGTAGCTATACATGAACTGATTTTCATTCAGTTCATAGTGACAATGTGGTTGGCAGATGTATGAGTTCTCTTGGTACTTCCTCGTTTTATATTGAAGAACATAATGTCAGGGAACCATTGGCCATAATAGACCAAGGATTGAAATTTAAGCAAAATTACTGGCAGCAGTTTAGGAAAACAAGGACATTTTTTGAATCGATGTTTTAATCTGCTGGATCAAACTACATCCTTCAAGGAAACTAAAACGAAAAGTACAAAGAGAAACTTCTAAAATGATAAAAGAAATGAGAAACCTAGCACACAAATAAAGACTTAACAAATGTAATCTAATGTTTGAAAACAGAAGATAGAGACTTTTAAGATAGTGAAAAACATATACAAAGTAAACGTAGAAAAGTGGTTTAAGTTCAGAGAAAGCCAAACAAGAGGCTACAATCTGAAAATCTCCAAGAACCACACAAGGCTTAAGATCTGGAAAACACTTCTCGAGCCAAAGAATAATCAAAGGCAGAAATCAATTGCCGGAAGAATCTGTGAACACAAAGAACATAGTACAATGCAAGACAGTCATTGCCAAAGAGTTCAGCTATAGAGGACTATACATGATCCAGTAAAGATTACTGTCCCCCTACATACTTACCTATGTGAATCTGATAGATTTTCAGCAGGGGAAGAGGAAAAGGTTGGGGGGGGGTCAGCTATGGAACCCATGGACCCATCATTAACAGTTCATCACATACCCATACCTAAACACTATCTGCATTAGTTTGGATAAGGTGCAAATAAAACTGAAAAGCACTCAAAACGCATACCTCTTCCAATGTTATAGTCATTAAAAACTCAATGAAAATCAGTTCATACATATAGCTACAATGCACGGGGGAGGTTACTGTAAAAGAAATCACCCAGATCCATTCCTTAATTTAATCAATCCTTGCATGTCCATGATTCTCACATTTCCACAAAGTGTCATTGAAATTCATCGAGAACTTTGAGATATTATAGAAAAATCTGAGTGAATACATAAACGTTTAAAAAGAGACACCATCCACTGTTCTTGTGATCAGTTTCATTATTACTGTTGTAATAAATTATCTAAAAATGAGTCCAGAAATTATGGGTATCAACATGCTGAAAAAATAAAATAAAAGACAGGCTAAAATAATTGTCAACTTAGAACCATCAGAATTAAGAGACCAAATTTTCTAATCACTTAAAAAGATAAATAGAAATACTGCTTTAGTTGCATTAATATCAGTAACTATTATTCAAGAACATGTGAGCCATAAAAAGGTGTTTAGCCTTTTTTTATGTGTGTGCATTGGTTTCTGCATTCTAGCACTCCTGTCCACACTATTTTGTCTACAGACTTGAAAATTGGCATCAGTACTCCACTCTCTCCTAAAAATTTCTGTTTTTTGAAAGACTTTTTCAACCTTTCAGGGGTTTTATCGTGACAGTTTATTAACAACATCTAGATTCACCAGATCTTTTTTCTTTACAATTACAGATCTTTTGAAGAAGAATTCCTGCGATATAAATAAAACTTATTCTGACCACATTCATTCTTCAGTGGAATTTTTTACATGACTTAAAATTCTAACAGTAAGGTTGCTCTTTTGATGACTTTCATTTTTTGTTTGTACTGCTTTTCAACATCACCATATGATGACATAGTAAAAACAGAATTATAGGTTATGTTTAACTTGATAAATAAAACACCATAATTATTCAGAGATGTATTGAATGTTATTTGCAAATTTTTTGAGCAAAACATTCTTTTATTCAAGGAAATGACTTGCATCCATATATGCATAGTTTTCTGTCCATGTATAATGTTTTTCAATATTTATAAATAAACAAAATATTCTAGAAGAGCACGAGAATAGGTAAATCGTCCATCTCCATCTATTGGACTCTTACAATTTTTCTTTTGTTTCTTAAATTTTACCATTTAAATATTTTCTCCAAGCAGTTGTGCAACATTTTTTTTTTGATATTCTATAAATACAATACATTTGCAAAATTACAAAATTCTTGTTATCAATTTCTGAGGGCAAAATTAAACTAGTATTTAAACACATATAAGCATATATGCTAATTTCTTCTTGGTTTGCGCTAACACAACTAATCAATTCATTTACTCATTATTACATAATTAGGATTACATCATAGAAATTCAAGACTTAGAGCACAAATTTGATTAATCAAGTTAAGACTTAAAAAACACTCAAAATTACGATACTTGAATTAAAAATAAATCAACTCAAATCGGCTTTAGGCTCTTAGGTGCTGATCCATACAGAAATAACCCCATCATTTTTTACGGGTATATACTAGTATCTAACAAAAGGGATGAAATGTCGTTCTACAAGTGACTGACCAGTGAAATATTTTTCCACTTGGGTGGATATGATGATTTCATGGTTATTTTTGATTCATATACAGCCTTGCACAATAATTTTCTGAATGAAATGTTTTTTTTGTAGAAAATTATAAACTGTGACAGGTTTGAAGATTTTTAGTTATCCATTGCAAGATAATCCACCTATTTAGACTGTAGGTCCAAGATTCAGTCAAGGCTAAGTATGTCAAATACTTTTACAGTTATTAACTGGAGAGCGATTAATCCCAAGTGATTTAACGTTGCCACAAAACATTGATTTTTGATATTAGATATATTTATAATTGATATCAAGTCTGCATGAGGAAAGAGTTGGAAAGAAAAGAAAAAAAAAGTGAACTATATATAAAGTCTACAAGTAAACTATCCCAGAGCAAAAAGAAAACATCATGTAGCCTTCTTAGCGATGGTGGGAGGGAGATAGTGGGGTGGTGGTCCAAAAAAGTCTTCTTGGTAAACCTAAAAAAATTTGTTTATACAAAGCACTCCATGAACAGCTGGTTTTATTGCATCGCTCACAGGCACACACACACGCCCAGGGGCAAAATGTTTGATACAATATCTCTCAACAGTGTTTTGTGTCAGACCATCTTTGATAAAATGCTAAAAAAGCAAGCTACAATGAGAAATTAATTCATGTATTTTAAAGAGTTTGACACAAACTTAGGCCAGATTAACAACTTAGCAAATGTCATGACTGCAAATGCTATATTTTGCTTTGTAAAAGTTTCCTTTAAAAGAAATAAACATGAATGATTTTAATACCTCAGACTTTTGAAAACTCTCACGTTTCATATGAATAGCATTGTGCTAAATTTTGGGTATCACACACAAAAAAATGTGGCATATTATTATACCAGATAAAGTATATATCACTAGTAGAAACATTGCAAAAAGAATATCATTTCTACAAGTGGTAGCTAACTTAAATCTATTTGTCATCAGTTTTTGAGATTTTCAAAAGTGGAAAAAAACAGGGATGATGTCATTAGATGTAAACATTTCCATGTATGAAAGAGGCGTCATGGGGAGGTTGAGGCGGCAGTCGCATTGGGTCCATTCATTTACACTCCTTTATTTTATATGAGCAATCTACTGCAATTCACTTCTGTCATGTTACACCCGTGGAAGGGACATAGGCCTCTCTTCTCCAAATAAGGAGACAGGGGAGGGGAGTTGATGGGCCTTACCCAGCCATGTTGACCCCATAATGTATTGGTAGTGAACAAGAGATGGATACATGCCTTTCCAAAAGGCATTAGTTCAAGGTGAGTGCAAACTGTCTCAGCTGTGAGTTTAAACTTGGCTCACCAATACCATTCTATACACCTTATATCACTCAACCATTAGCACCTCCTGAGAGAACAGGTTTCACTCAATCGATAGTTACGTTTAAATGGAATAATCTATTTTGTAAACACTCAATGGATTTCGGAAATACTGAACAAAATCTGTTCATAGCAAATATTTTGTCTGCCATGTGAATATTTCAAATTGCAGATCCTGACTGTCAGTGTACCAAGTGACTGAGCTTTCTCAAGTTATCACTTACAATGGCTTCAAAACAGAAGTGGTACAGGTATTACCAAGCTAGGTGTGGTGTTACCAGTTTCCCAGAAATTAGAGCCAGAGAAGAAATTGGGAACCAATACAACAGAGGCATCAGTATGAGATGAATATAGTATTAAGAAATAAACACTGTTCAACATACATAAGACTAGTGACAAGAAGTTCGGTGTAGATAAAATAAGTCTTATTTCTTTTACTCATAATTATTTCATATTATCTTATTATATCAATATACTGTCAGGTATGCGTTTGGGATAGGGGAGGGAGGGCTATTTTGGTTCACTTATAATTTGATGATACCGGACATTCACTTCCGGGTGGGAAGAAGTAGTCTGTTAATGAGGGTTTACAGTATTTGCGATGTTTTCAGGCATTATGAACAATTTTTTTTTTACCCCCATACGCATACAAAAGTTATGGACTTCATTCATGTATGTTTGTAATAATGCATTGAAAACACTAGTTGTAATTTAGAGGCAGAGTAAACACAATGAGGAGAACAATTAGTACAATTAAAACAAAGCAAATGCATGACATTTTCAAGTTGTACATTTGAAATGTCTGCAGCATTAATAGCCAGGACATGCTAAACTAATTGCAGTAACCAGACGCCAAAACTTCAAGAATCCATTTGTTCAGAAATGTTAACATACAAAAGAGAACAAGAAATAATGATAGTGGTAGAAAGTATCAAGTTTAAAGGAGGAATATATAGCTGCCCATTGCTTTTTTAATGGTATACTTGAAGCTCTAATCTGAAAGGTTGAAGCAAAGCATTTCTTCCTAAAATTATTGGGGGGGGGGGCAAAAACTAAACTGACATCAGTAACAGTAGTTATAGTTATATTGTCAGCAGCCAATAGCCTAATGAACATGTACACACACAACAGAACAGCCAAATCTGTGTTCTCAATATCTCCTTTCTCTCGTTTGTTGTCACAGACAGAACGACAGCTTGCAAATTATATCAAAATTGTTTCAGAATGACATATGAAACAACGCTCTTATTACAATATCAATTTGAGAAAATTTCTTGGTAGAAAATAGCAAATCATCCGACGATCAGGACTATGTTGTCAAATTGGATGAAATAAAAATTGTTTACAGCCAAGACAAATTCAAGAGCCCTCATCTTGGCTGGAATGTGTGAGGTGCCAAGCAATTAACATGACTAGCTGAAAATCCTGTCTGTAAGGTTTTAATGCGATGTGATATAGTTTTGTTTTTTGTTTTTTTTTCTAGAATGGATGTCTGTTTCATAAACTAGCATATACAGTCAGTCTTAGCTCAATGCTGTACAGGGTAAATATGTGATATTTTGTATGCAAAATATATATCTTTATTTTGCAAGTATATATATGATGGACTCTCCCGTCGATTTTGACGTATGAGGGTTCCACAAATGACCCAGTCACTGGATTATAGTGAAGGCAACTGACTAGACTACAGTCACTCGTACCATTTACGCAACTACAACGATGAACTCAGCGTGACACAAGTATGACAAGGCCACAGCATTACAGCTACAGGTACTGTCCATCCGAGGGCTTCCGCACAGTTTCCTCTCCCAATTTCACTCACAAGGCTTCGTCGATCTGCGGTAAGGACACTTGCCAAAGACGCCCCCGGTGTTAGAATTCGAATCCAACCGAAATTTAAATTCCACCAGGACTCGAACCCTGGGCCTTGCGAGTCCAAGTCTGCGACTTAAACCACTCAGCCACACAGCCACTAAGAAATTAGGGCTACTATATATATAATGGTTAATGAGGATTTCACTCAAGATAGAATGCATCATTTCTTTTATAATGAAAATGTCTTCAGCCCCTTCTTTTTGGAAACAGTCAACCAAAACTGTCAACATAGGTTTAATCAGTTTCAAAGTGGGGCAGGGTGGTTATGTATGTATCACACAGAGGCCACACCAATCAATCTAGAGGGCTGAAAATCAAAATATTTAGTTCATGTCAACAATTTTTTTTTCAAAATTCCCTCCTTAAAATCAGTTCTTACTGGGAGGTTTGATTTTCAATGTAAGTTCATGCTAAATTGGCCCAAGGGGGTACAAGTTTGAAACAAAGGAATTCATTCAAACTGGTATCCCAGATCTGGACAATATGAAGAATATAAAAATATATCTAATATCATGTGAAGCATTTCAGAGTCAACTTAAGTTACCAAACCTAAATAGAAAATGTTGTCAGGCATGAACCCATACCAGAGTTCGTACCATTTGCTTTTTGTCTTGGCAGTGTGAATAATAAGGTCTTGTCAGCAAGAAGAGTTCAAATATTGCTCAAGACAGTTGGTGCTCTCTTATCTCTAATTCTCTTGGGAAAGGCATGCATCTATCTCACTGGTATTAGGTTGTCCAAAAAGTAAAGTATTTTTATAAGAATAGATGCTTAAAAGAACAAATTTGATTCCAGATGACTGGGTGACTTGGCTTTTGCTCAGGTGTAATGATGTCATTCATGCCTGTACTGGAGAGGAAAAAAAAAAAAAAATTAAAAAATCTTAGTTTTGGAATCAAATAATCAAACAGCTTTATGCACCATTATCAAAGGATTGCTTCTCTCCTAGATGCATATAATCTTTAAGACTCATCTACCATCCAAAAACCTCTGAAACCAATGCTAAACTTCACAACTAGGAAAAGATTCTTAGCCAAACCCTTGGTTGATGTTTCGTACACTTGCAGAAGCTCTTCGTTCAAATTCAAAGACCAACCAGTGGCTGTTGCCAAAATAACAAATTGCAGTAGCAGTTAACTAGAAATTGTTTTTCTTTGTTTTCTAGATGTGTTGCCGGATTAGGAGGATTGCCAGAATAAAAGAGTTACCAGATTAAAGAAGTTGCCAGATTAAGTAGAGTTATTGCCCACAGGACCAAGATTGTCAACTGGCATAAAAACAGGATGAAAAGTCAGAGACAGAATTTTGGTAAAGCTACCTCAGCTGGAGGAGAAAATTAGGCAAAGCTATATAAAGCAGAGGGAAATGAAAAAAAAAAAATTTCCAGGTATATAGTAACTCACATGATTCTCAATCACACAAAAGTCTTTTTGTCCATTTTAGTCATAGGTTAATTATTCAAATCTTTCAACAGTCAAGAATCACAATAATATAGCAAATGGTAAATGAAGAACTGTTCTGTAAAATGACAAGTAGCACCCTATTTGTAGCAAACTATACAATTTGTTTGGAGTATAAATGCCAATGTGGGGGGGGGGCAAACCGCCATTATTTTCTGGACAACCCAAAAGATACAGAGATTCGAGCATCGTTAATCAAGCAACATGTGTAAACGGTGTTGAAGCAGAGCATGGATCTCTTGCATGACGGATCACTTCTGTCACAACGAATACGTGCTGCTTACTCAGGTATTCGGTTACAGGTACAATTAGTAAATAGATGAGAGGTAAAACAAGACAATTCACTTCCTTCCTGGATCGGATTACCTCACTAAATCCAGATGGCCGAGCTAAGACAACCTTATATTTCTCCTGAGATAATACAAGCATGCTTATATATATATATATATATATATATATATATATATATATATATATATACACACGTGTAGTGTGCCTGAGATAACCATCTGTTTCAAAGAAATATGGTGGATTTTATGTAATTGTTATATTGGCATCATTAAATATGAATTTCTATTCAATATCTATATAGGAGTCAAAAATGGCCAAAACAGCCATAACATATACATCAAAGGCATCTGCCAATCCCATACATAAGACAGACCTATGTTCATGAGAATTTGAAATTTTTAAGAAAATTTCAAGGTTTTAGAATTTTAAGAAAATTTCAAAATTGACATCTGGAAAGAAAATTGAAAAAAAAAAAAAAAATCCATTTTCACACAGTTCATTGCAATATCTTTATATTCATAACATTCCAATTCTACCACACATCTTTACAGACCCATATCAAGGACGATGAATGAACACAGATCTGGGCTTCTTAGATTTCGTTCAATAATTCATGAATAGCCTGATCGTTAATGCCTGTTTCATGGAACCTTTCTCTAATTTCATGCCTTTTATCCTAGCTATATAAATCCATTCTTACACATTCATCAATGACAACTGAATAGAAAAAAAAATATAAAAATCAACAGAATATATGAAGTAATTTCGATGTTATAAATATATTAATATTGGTTAGAAATTCGCCTTCAATTATACCAATATAATAATTATTTAAAACCTTACATATTTCTCCCACATAGATGGTTATTTTACGGACACTCTGTATACCAGCCAAAGAGTGTCATAAGAACCCCCACCACCACCATATCATGAACCCAAGTGAAATGATTTTCTCCCTAGGAACCTCTTATGATAACACCATCCAACCACTCTTCACTTGGTTGGCATTCAGATTTATCACAAACAATAGCAATACATTTCTATTCTTTGTAATCGAATCACTGTAGCCCCATGAATGCCAGAAGTGGTGTAACAGTTATTGGCACTCTGAAATGGTATTCTAGGCCAAATACAGCTGGTTCATTGAGGATAACATATAGTTACATCTGGGATATATAGAGGGCGCTATCTGTACAGGAAGTAAAGTCCTGTGAGAAGATTTTTGTACTTTGCAGTTGTGATCCAGGAATGCTACTAAGTAAAGCTTAGTAGAAAGTAGTGAAACATGGGGGGGGGGTTGATATCTGAACAGCAGGAAAACCAAAAAGAGGGCAACTCGAACACCACATTATCAGAATTGTCATCTGATCCAGGCAATTTTACACATCAAACGAAGATATTGTAGAGTAGTTTTGTAGCAAACATTACTGCCTTTGCTTTACAGTGATGATTTACTGTCTTCATCTTGGTATTATAGTTACAACCTTTCAGCCACCGTACCCTCTGGCCTTCATCAGGTGTCAGTCATAGTCGGTAGTCTTCTGGAAATTCAGAACCAAACCGTTTATTCAATCCATAAGAGATTGTTCCCATCCCACTGTCCATACCAGGGGGATATTTTGTATCAAATTAACTAGAGTATATGACTTTTCTGATCAACCTGATTCAGAGACTGAACACACAATCTCAAGGGAAATTATTGCTGTATCCAAGTGTCTCATTGGTCAGTTTAGTGGAGAAAACATTTATTGAAGGAGGAAGAATTAACTGATTTAAAATATAGACAGGGACAACCGAATGAGAACAATCTACCCCTGGAAAGTTGGAATTTCAAACCTAAATTCAAGACTGACACCTGAAGAAGGCCTGAGGGTACTATGATTGACTATACCAACTAAGATGAGGACACTGAGTAAATAAGCAATTCTGATAGAATTTACTGGAGTTTGTCAGCATTTTTTTTTTTAAGCTATTGATACCAACTATGTAAATGTATTCATTTTAGATATTTAGAAAACCGGACAAGGTCGGGGCCTTCTACTAGTATTTCCAAGGGCAGCATTAGAGCTGATTAAAAAGTCACTAAATAGAAACTGTCACCTGACCAAAGTCTTTTGTCAACGAGCCATGTTGGGGGTGATCAATAAATCAAGGGTTGATCAATGAATAGGTTCTCACTTTAGTTTGGGTGGTGATCACTAAAAAGTCAGAATGCTGCTAGACAAAAGGATGTTGAAATTTTCGGCCCTCCAGCTCTATTGGGAGTGGTCCGCACACACAACACACAGCTACTCAGAATCACTTAAAAACAGTTGACCGTTTTATATGACTATTTCTAATATATATATATATATATATATATATATATATATATATATATATATATATCAAAAAGGTAAAAGTTTGCATATTTTCTATTTTTAAACTTGTGCAGTAATGAAAAGGGCAACATAAAATACAACTGAGCATTTCTTGAGAGAGATACTATTAGAGAGGAGTCTAAAAATAACCATGGCTAAAATTCAAAATAGCTCAATATATTTAGCAGCTGATACTAGACGTAGCAACTGTTTGAGTGCTAGATGACTGGAAACTTGAGATGTAGAGTTTCAACAATGAGAAAATGCCAACATTTTAGATATTCCATTTGTGTATAAATAACAGTAAAAGCTCAGAAATGTTTATTTTCATTAGATGAAGTATTGTTACACATCATTATCTATTTCTTTTTTCTCCCTCATTTACTTCCATCATAATTTTGTAGTTTTTTTGGTTTTTTATTTTACAACTCAACTGTAAATGAATAATATTGAAACAATTGTTTTCAGTCACTGGTCTTTTCAGCCAATGATTTAAGGAGATCCCGTGTGTTGTATTTATGAAACTACCAAAATAAAATAATTGTTTTACTGATACAAGTAGGACAGAAACATGGCGTCAGATGGATAATGGTAGAGTAAGTTTAAAGACTGGACTTGAGCTTCTGCAAGCCATCAAAGCTTTACCAGCTTAGATGTCAAAGCAGCTGATGCATTTAACCAGGTTTCTGTGATAAAGTTCAAATTTCGCCAGAAACTTCACCTCCAATCCACGCTGTTTACTTGCTGTCAAGTTATGATGAAAAACAACCAAGAAAATTAAGATGAAAGTCAAAAATGTTGGGGCTTTTCCGTAAAAAAGTTCTTATTTGGAGATTTCTAAAATCCAAAAAGCAAGTATAAACTTTCCCGGAACAGATCGAAATAGGGAAATACATTTAGCAGTTCTATCAATGACTGGAGGTCCAGAGTGGGGTAACGGTTATCAACATGGAAAATGGAATTGGTAAACCAAAGCCGCTCAATTTCACTCTACACTACTTGGAAAAGGCATGATTCCAATTCTCCCCCCAGCTATGAGCCACTTGGAACCCGTCAGCCCTGTAAGGCAGTTCATCTAAAAGAAGGTTACACTAAGAGAAAAAAAACCTACAGCTTGGGCGTGGTGCTAGCAACTCCACCCCGTAAAACAGTCTTGCTTCTGAAACTGCAGCAGTATCACAAGTGGTGCGGATGCGGCCCTCAATAAGGAGTCGACAGAAATAAACAAATATCAATGACAAAATGATTCAAGTGAAAGACAAGAATTTGGTTCCACTCCGTTACCACCAAGATAAGACTCCTGCAGCAAAACCCAAAGTACTGGGAACATGGGCAGTTACTCAGAATGCCAAGTGCTAGGAGACACCTGTCGTGTGTTTGAGACAGACTTATTAAAAATAAATTGAGAAATGAATATAAACAGAATTTAAAATTTGAAAAAAAAAAAAAAAAAAAAAAAGGATTTCCAGATGTAGTGTCAGATTTTTAAGGAATATCTGATAGTTGAATACTTTCTGTTGTGGTTGTCAAAGCTATTTATTTTCAGCTGATTTTAATAAACTCCTATATATTCATTTTCCACACTATGAAACAAATAAAATAGTAATATCCTTCGAAGGGTGCCAAAATTGAGCCTGCTTAGGGCACCAAGAACTGTGAAATTTGTCTTCAAAAAAGTGCAAGTGGCCAAGTGGTTAAAAGCATGGAGCGTTTGCACTACCTTGACACTAATTGGGGAAGGCCTATATGCAACCATGGACTGAAAATGCTGAGACAGTTTGCACTTACGTTACACTAGGGTCCTTGGGAAAGGCAACTATCCATTTCTTTGCCCCCTGCCAAAACCTCTTTGCTCAGTGTGGCATCAAACCCCTTGCCCTAAACTTACTTAGGGAAGGCGTATATGTAACCAACAGAAAAGGCCGAGACAGTTCGCACTCACTTAACACTAATGATGAAAAAGGCTGTGAGAAAAGTAATGTCAGGAAATGTTTCAAGTAGGAAGCTGCAAATGATGTGTCACCTTATGTTTTTCTATAGCAAGAAGCTAAACATTCAATTCTATCTGGAATACCAAACAGGAAAGATGAAGACGTACCATATGGCAAGAGAACTTCAATCCATGCTGACAATTGCTACGGATATAAACAACTATTAAAGAAAGAAAAATATTCAACTGAAACCGCAGCAGCATTGTTTGTGGCGTAGAACAGGCCCTATGCTCCGCAAGGTGTCGACAGAAATAAACAACCATTAAGGAAAGAAAAATATTCAATTAAATGAAATCATTTTGGTGCTGCACTCTTACCACGAAGATAACTCTGTGCAAATAGATTTTATTGATTTTGTATTCTTTCATACATCATGTTGACTTTGTTGAAGGTGGATCAGACAAAACAAAATTCACCTTAACTCATTCAAGCTGGAAGTGCACGTGGATGCACTTTAAATTTCACAGCCATTTTGAATCGATAATGAGGTCACATGACCCTTATATTTGTATAATTTTGCCATAAATGAAATACACATCTTATAACCTTCAAAATGATAAATGACTCCCCAAGGTTTCTTAGAAAATGAGAAAACTTTAATCCTTCTATTATGTCCTGGCTTTGTAACCCTCAAAACAAGAACCATAAATTAGATGATACCCACACCCATGGCAGTAGGAGGAAGGAGTAGAAGAAGAGCAAGAAGTCTTTCCTCAAGTCAATTGTTTCTCATACTTGTAAAATATTGTGATATGGGAATATCATGGAACTATTATTTCCAATAAATAGTAGTTATTGATATCATTTTTGACTTGGAAAAAAAAAAAAAAAAAAAGGCAGACCTCAGATATTCTATTACGATATCTTTGTAGCTGGTGAAAAGATTTGATTGGAAAAAAATGTTCTTTTAATGACATCACCTCTTCCTTCCTATTCCTGTGGTTTAACGTAATCGGACCCGACCAACAAACCAAAAACTGTCTTATAGAGATGCATGGGCACATCTGAAAACCCAAGACTGAAGGAGTTGAAAGTATTATGTCAGGAAATGTTTCAGGTAGGATGCTGCAGATAACCGTGTTGGTAACCTTATCTTTTTTGTTTTGTTTTTTCAAACAAAGCCAACAATCAAGTTTATCAGGAATAAGTAGTGCCCTTACGCTGGTTAAAGCTTCATCCATCCCGGCTCAGGATCCAATTACTATGTTATTACTTACTTGGCTTGTTTGCAATATGTAAATTAGACTTAAAAGTAACAAAAATTTGAAATGGCATCATTCACTTCATTCTGGGCTGTTTTACTCGTAGCTAAAAGGAGAGATAGATTCACGCCTTTCCCAAGGGTATCAGGGCAAAGTAGATACAACCTGCCTTGGTTGGAAGTTGAACTCGGCTCACAGAACTCATTTTCTGCACCATTAACCATTCCTTCAATTCCCTTATGTCGGGAGTACCAAACAGAAAGGGCGAAAAAATGTCAGACATACTTCAATCATTACAGACAATTACTAATAGCAAGACATTCGAGACTAATACAAAAAAGTGATTTGTAATTGACTAACTAATTTTCTAAATAAGTTCCAGCAAAAATTTCTTTTCAAATTAAAAAAATACATAGATACTGATCAGATATAGACATACTTGGAGATTTGTCCAAGTGGTGTAAGGGTCTCCGCCAGGAATTTTATGAGGCGGTGAAAAGCCATTTTTTTTTTAATGAAAAAAGGCAAAAATAGAATTCAGTGTTTGTTTTACAGCGAGCCATTATATGGGCAGTGCACACCCAACTCCTCTCTCCTACATCTCAGAGTCATCATTTCTGGAATCTGGGAATGCTCAAAAAATTTTCCCATGTAAATTAATCAGAATTGTTTCTTTTGCCATTTTGGCTCACAGAAGGTTTTTAACAAAACACTCCACTTTCAGACAACAGGGAAAACATTTTATTCGAGACTGGTTGAACAAATTTTTTTTCCTAACAAAAGATGAATTCAAAAATGGTTTTAAAATAGCTTGAATGATGAATATTGCCTTTATACTGGCTATGGCAAGCTGTCCCTGCTCGAGCATCACACGTCACAGGATTTCTCCAGGCTCCTCTGTCATGGCAAGACATCAAAGTTCTTCAAGGTTTTATGAGATGAGAATCGACTTAGAGGCAATAAGCAACCGAAGCGCAATAACTTGCTACTTCACCCATAGCTTGAAGGAGAGGGAGATGGATTCATGCCTTTCCAAACTGCTCACCTATTCCTGTGCTTCTAACCACTTGGCCACAGACTTCTCCTTAGAAAAGCTCAAGAAATTCTGATGTTGGAATGATAAAAATAACAGGTCTGGTTGGTCACTGAATAGAAACAGTCAAGTGACCGATATCTTTTGGCAGCATGTTATGTCGGGTGATCAATTGGGGAATAGGAGAAAGTGATTAAAGAATAAGTTACTTCTCAGGAGTTCTTCGGGTAGGAATCACTGAAAAAGTCTCAATTAAAAAAAAAAAAATGTGAATGTTGCCAGATGCAAACTAAGGGATCTATTTAGCATGGATTTACATAGTAAATTGAACCCCCACTAAAAACCAGCCCTGGAGAAACAAAAGAAACCTATGCTGGGAATGTTAGTTGATGGTTTTGAATATTATTTGGAATCTGTGTGTTATGGTGAATAGGCCATTCTGAAAATAATGTAATTCTTAAGTGTCTGGTGGTGGTGCTTGGCAAACTACCAGGGACAGACTTAAATGAAAACATTTTTCATAAAAAGTTTTCAAGAGTTGAATGAGCCATTCTCAAGTACTGAAGTGACGTATACAGGCATTTGATTATAGTCAAAACAAAAACTGCTTCTTAAATAGTAGGTATGTAAAATATCTAATATTATTATCTCGCTTGAATCATTGGTATGTCAGTTGGCCAGCAGCCAAGACTGGATATGGCTGCAAATGGTCAAATCCTGAAAGCTTCGGCTAGATTGAAGTAGTCATTCTCAACAGGGGTAATATTGCCCCCGAGGGAGTAAAAGTTAAGTTGCGAGAGCAAAAGATTGTCACATACAATTTCATGACGGATATAAAACCTGTCAGTGAAAACATCCAGGAGGGAGTTATTGAACTGAAATGCAATGATGAACGCAAATACAAACACGCCTGTCTGCTGCCAGGTCAAACTCTTCGAATTAGGGGACGCAATCACATTACCAATATTTCAATAGCGGAATTGTAGCCAGTAAAGATTTGCCTCCCCTAAATTAAGTGAGGATTGTTCTTTTTGTTGTTGTAAAAAAACAGCCTCTGACTTCGACTGGAGTTCGATCATTTGAAAGAGCTGGATTGACCGAATTGTGGCTGTCAAATACAACTGAACAGTTCAATCCAAACAGTCTGAAATGGCTGATGTGCTTTCCGCTTCATATTTGGTTGAATGTGGTTTTAGAGCGGTCAATAAAATACAAAGGATAGTAGAACTTATATAGGCACATCAGGAGATGAGATAAATTTAAATATCAATCCAAATATTAAGAATGTAGCAGCACCCCTTTTTCTAATTTTTTAATTGACCACCTAATACGGCATGTTGCTTAAAGACGTTAACCAGGTGATATTTTCTATTGGGTTACTAACTAGACCTACTTCAATAGTAACTGTAAAAATACCATTGTCTAGGAAGGATTTCTTGATTTTGTAAAAAAAAAACTTCATCTCTTTGAAGCATCGTGGGTTAATTTTCCTCCCACTTTTGAAGTGTTGGTATATGAACGGTCGGTGATTTTTAAGACCAGCTTCTTATCTTTATACATCTAGGAATTCGGAGGTTTATATTCTGCTCCACCATTTTGTTTAGTACCCAGTATGATCAACAGATGGCAGAGTAGTTCGAAGTGGAAGAAAAAGAAATTAACTTTTCAGTCAAAGCTGTTCAGACAAAAAAAATCTTTTCTTTCTAAAGGTCGCCTACATTACTGTCTCTGTTTGATAACTGCGAATTTCATAACTGAAAAATCTCTGTGGGTGCGTGCACACACCGAGATAACCAGACAACTAGCCATTGTACAAAATTGCTGAATATATTAGTCAGCACACAAGGCATTGCAGTGTCAAGTTTGAGGTGGTTTTGATCAAGGGTTTGAGAAATCTAATAAAAATGAATAAAAAAAAATACAGATTATAAATCTGTTATCTAGAGTTATAGACATGAATTTAGATACAAATTATCTTAATTGGCAACACTGAAGATTCATTAAAATCTCTTCGACATCCTTTGGTTTATGTAGTTATTTTTTGGTAAACAATTTTTAATTCTATTTAAATGTTCAAAGCATAACTCAAACAAGACAGAAGTCCATCTAAATTTTATCTAAACTTGACTCTCCCAAAAACACCTGTTTTTAACTGCATTATTTAATATTCTAACAGTGCATTCGTTTTTATATTCTTGCAAGACTTGTCAGCAATTAATTTGCTGCAACAACAGAGATCTTAATGCATTATTTTAACAACTAGAATTAGTAAACCCTTAAAATGATGCAATCTTAAGTAACATGGGTCATTAGACTGGGAAAAGGTAATAAAAAAATCATTTGTTTTCAATTAGCTTTTTCTTATTTAAATGCACTTTGTATGAAATCCACTCGTTATAACAGCACTCTTAAATTCCCAAGGGTGCTATAATTACGGTCTACCATACTTGGAGGGGGGACAAAAAAAACAAAACAAAATGCCGAGAGAGTGTCTTACTGAAATAAAATTAAAGGATTTTTGTCTTTTGATTTTTTCACGTTATATAATCCCGAGAGATATTTTGCATGTATTCCATCTGCTTCTATAAGCAGACAAAACAAATAAGCCGTATTCCAATGCAAATGTTTTAGTGTTTACCGTTCTATGGCAGAAGATCTAAAGAAAAAAAAAAGAAAAAAAGCAGCAATTTTCAGACAGAAAGGAATCCTATTTGAAAGTTTAAAGATGACAAACAGAAACAAGGAGGCGTTGGATGGCCAGGGAAGTAACAGGATAGAGAAAGGACTTGGCGAGTTCGAACCCAAGCCAAGGCAGTTAGTGTTCACTCTGCACTAACATCCTTGTGAAAAGTATGACTCCATCTCTCCCCCTAGCTATGGGTAAAATAGTGCAGAGAGAATTGAGTGACACCACTTCAGGTGCTTGTCACATCCAAGTCTATTTCCCATATAGCAAACTAGGGCAAAGTAAGTAGTAATATGATATATTAAGCCCAAGCTAAGGGCACTACCTACTTACTTACAACAGTAGCAACCCAACATAAACAAGAATAAAAATAGATGGTGGTGTGGGGTCAAATGGTGCGTGGGGTCAAGTGGTTTTTTTCTTAGTTCGAAATTTTCAAAGATTTTTTTTGACAGTGTTAAGATTGTTTTTGAAAGAAAAAAATATAAGAAAGGTTTGTAGGTTAATATATATCCACAATAATAGTGTGAAGAGATTTTTTGAAGAAAAAAAATAAGTCTAAATTTTGATATACAGAACTTCATGTCTTGAGACTCCTGTGTAGCTCAAAAACTCTACGGATTAAATAAGAAATGGTTAAGATATCAGTGGATAGTGATGAGGTATCTATTTGGGGTGTAAAATCTAATATTTTGGAAAATGAAAAACATTGAGTTATTAATGAAAAACTAGTTTGGGATCAAACAGTTTTTGGTACTTTTTGTTAGTAATTTCATGCAACTTGGCTCCGTATAAAATTATCTTTACATCATATTTTATGTAAATCCTATGTGTTTTTTCTTCTCATTTCAGGTATATTGGATAGAAAATAATTGAGCTATTTTTAGAACCATCTAAATGGTTACTGAAGTTTTAAACCACCGAACTAAGAGAAAAGTCATTTAGCCAAGCTCCATAGTTCCTGTATCACACAACACGAGGCAATAATTTTGTCTTCATTTCTTCAACGCTCTACAGAAAACCCGATCATTGTTTCTGTAGCAATCGTGGGTTTTCATGGGTCTATGGTGCTAGCTGGACTGCCTTACAAGGCTAAAAGGCTGCGTCCAATTATTTACCCATAGCTTGAGAAAGAAGCATATTCAAGCCTTTACCAAGAGCATTAATGCAGTGAACATGAATTATCCCAGCTAGAAGTTTGAACTCTGTTTACAGATTAATGATACATTCATTCTAACAGCACATTTGTTTTTATATTCGTGCAAGATTTGTCAGCGATTAATTTGCAGCAACAGCTAAGATCTTAATGCATTTTTTTTTTAAACTAAAATTAGTAAACCCTTAAAATGATGCCGACTAAAGTAAATAATCCTTTGTTCACAGACACTCAAAAACAAGTTCAATTCCACCTCATTTTACTTTCTCGCCCCCTTTTCTCAACATCAAAATTCATCCATTCCCCTTTAGGTAAATAGTAGGGAAGTCTGGGCTCTCTGGCCATGGTTAGCAACCAGCCTAGGTGACAGACAATTGATTCCCAAACCAACCTGATGATTGCTCCCTTAGGCTACCTCACCCTAGAAACACCCATTATGAAATTATCTGTGGTGCCTCCAACAACCTTGCAGAGGGTCATGGGATATGTTACATTAAAATCTGAACAGATTCATACAAAACTTTAGATTGCTAATTATATTTGCCTGATTAATTTTTTTTATGGGGTTTCTTATTATCACTTTAAAAGTATGGTAAATTTACCCATAGCTGAGGGGAGGAGGATGGATACATGAATTCCCCAAGAGTATTAAAGCAAAGTACAATACAAACTGTTTCAGTGAGAGTTCGAACTCTTACTTGCTCAGCCAACCCACACCTCTCTGGCTGGGGTTTAAACAATTTTGTAAAACAGCCGGAAGAAGTCGTCTTTGATAAGCAAAAGGCTATTGTAAATGTTGAGGTGAAATAATGAAGCCAATAACTGATAACCAGAAAAGGGTGTAGTACCATGCTTGACAGATGCCAGATAATCTTATTGTCTAAGACGCATTAATGGGATGCAGGTGATATTCATCCCTGATTTGGGAGGGTAAGCATCTTTGACCTAAGCCATTAAGCGTGAGAGTATGGAATGCTGGTGAGATATTACATTTGGCATGGAGGGGAGCGGCCTAGTCCACATGGGAATGCTGCTGCTAATATAGACTTTGCACATGACCATATGACGGGTGTATAAAGGTTGAAGCGATAAGAGCTTTGCAGAGGAGATAATTAAAGAGTAGATTCAGTCGGCTGATCAGGATATCCATCAATGACCACACTAACCAGTTTTAGGCTCCTCGTCATCCACATTCCCCTCAAGTGTATATAAAACTAAGCAATAGAGTTGATTAATACTGTGGTCCCTCTTTATAACACGGATGTTGGGGTCCAAGAGAGAAAACAGCAATATAACTGAACTGCAGATGATATTCAATTACATGCCAAACAAGATCACCAGTGAATAAGTGTTGTTTCCATCAACAAAAAATCGTGGAAATTATGAGTACAACAAAATGTAAACTGATTGTGAAATTAGAAACCATCAACCACAACAGTCAACACAGGTTTCTTCAGTTTTCAAGTTGGTCTGGCTGACTAGCTATGTATGTATCACATGTACAGACCACACTGATAGAGCTAAAGGTTTTTTTTTTCCACTTCAGACTTTTTTTTCGTGATCACTGCCCAACAAGAATCGGGGGAAATTACATTCATTCCCACCATTTTACCAAGTTTTTAATTGATCACCCTTAGTATATCATGGTTTCTCTTGAGAAACTAACCATACCTGTTCATTGTTTGAACGTGTATAGATAAATGGGAAATTTTCTCGAGAAATACTCAAGTATCAGTTGAGAGAAGATAATTATTCATTGATCACCCCCTTTTTCCAATTTGTTCATTGATCATCCCTAACATTACATGCTGCCAAAAACATTGAGTATAAAACAGTTTCTATAGAGTGACTAACCAGACTTGTTCAATATCATAATCAAAATAAGTAGGTCTTCTGATGAAATTGTATTTTTATCGGCAGTTGCATGAATTTGAACACTTGAAAACTAGTGTTAAGAACAAAGGCCAAGCTATAAGCAAATATTTACAGGTATACATTGATAAGTACGGTTAATTTGTTCCTAAATTTTCTGTACTGTTTAAGGTTGTATCATATGAATTATGATTTGATGTTTTTCCTTTTCTGCTTTATTTAGTTATATCAATCTGTACAGTAATACCTTAATTCTACAACATTAGAACCCACAATAATCAAATCCACACTATTGAAAGCATTCTTATACTTTAATTTTTTCCAACCAGTATTTCTTATTTTTCTGACGCTTTTTTTACTGAAACTGAGTGTTATTCTACAATTGTTAATGAGCATCACAGACTGAAAATGAAGAATAAGCCTCCTATCTGGGATTGTAGATTGACTTTAATGAGTTGCAATAGAAGAAAAATTTAAAAATTGTAGAAATAAGATGAAAGGAACAGGTCTGATTAATAACCCTATAGAAAACACTCCTGTGACTAATGTCTTTCGGCAGTATGTGGTGTTGGGGGTGATCAATTAAAAAATTAAGAGAAAGGTGATAAATGGATATTACTTCTCATCACTAAAAAAAGTCTGTATTTAAAAAAATCTACAGTTAATGCATTTAGGGACAAACTAAGGCATCAATTTAGCATAAACTTACACTTCAAACTGAACCCACTGCCCATAAAACACAAGAGAGGAAATTTTTTTTTAATTTTTAAAAAGCGTTTCTTCTTAACATAATCATTGAAGGTTGAAAATTTCAACCCTTTGAGTCCATTGGTGTGGCCTTTACAAAATAATACTTACATAGCCAACCAGACCTGTTTTGATGACTGTTTCTAGTATTCCATGTTATTTTTTTTTGAGCTAATGTTTGTCTATTTTCTGTCAGAATAAAGCATATATATTCTTCCAACACGGAATTAAGCACTCTGGTGGATGAGGAATATATCGCTTAAATTCAACCTCATTGACTGTCCAGTTCCGTGGAGTAGAGGGGGGATACCAGCCTCCGGGTCCGAAGCCAAGATTTCGATCTTGCCTCGTGATGCTGGATGGGATAATGGATAGTGTATAGCCACACTGAAGAGTTGTAATACAACGAAACAGCTGTCTGTGGATGACACAATAATATATATATATATATATATATATATATATATATATATATATGTATTATATATATACACACACACACTTTTATATTTATTTTATATATCTATGATTGATGAATGAAAACCTGCCATGATTTGAACCTGCAACATTGAGATAAACAGAAAAGTACTATAGCCATTATGCAATCAGAGTAGTTGGGTAAAATTGACTTGTTCTTTTGTCAGTGGTCACACTAAAGCTAATAGTCAGTTACCACCACTGCTGCTTCAGTCTTTAGGACAGAAATTTTGTTCAACACATCAGCTTCACAAAGGAAGAAAAAGAAATATAAATAAAGAAACAGTGATGAATTTAAACATTAAATTGACAACTGTATTGTCAACCCCTTTATACCACAAGTCAGATTTTCCAACTGATTCTGGTATTAGAAATGTGGGGTAAATGGAAGCATTAGCGTGGTAATGCAAATTCATTTGTAAAAATACTGGAAGCATGTTTCTTATCTCAAGGGTGATCATATGTAATCTGATCCACTTCCTGTCGTAAGTATATTTGCGATGGAAATTTTTTTAGGGTGGACTGAATACAGGCCTATAGGCATATACAGGTTAAAATGTAACAATTTCAAGAATTAGATTTCATTGTTCAAAGCATAAATATTTTTTTGATTTTTTTAAAACAAAAACAAAGTGACTGTTTCAAATAATAGCGAACAGATAAAATAAACTCTCAACTTAGTATTTGCAAGTTAATTTCATCCAAATAAATAAATACATTTAGACTAGAATAACATTAAAAATCCAGTCATTTTTTACAGGTACTATACTAAATTTATACTCTCATGATAACACTATAAAGAAGAAAAAGAAAATGCAATTGAAACTTTTTCCACTTCAAAATGGCCGCTGTTCCAGCTGTATGGTGGCAGGCACTGATGACAAATTCAAAGTCAAAGAAACAGACAACAATAACCCCAACACTAGCCCTAAAAATACAAACCCTACAAAACAGTAACCTTGTAGCTGGAATGGCAGTCTTTTTTAAATGAGAAAGGTAACAATACCCCCCCCCCAATCTTCATAACAATAATTTCCAAATGATCATTCATTAAAGACTATACGTAATTGAACTTTGGAGGTAAGTAAATATATGTATTTCTGACATACTTTGGCCAAAAGCCATGTTCTATTACTGGTACATTAGCAAAATTCTCAGGAGGATGTGAACAGCTTGCAAGATAAGAATCTCAAAAGAGACCCAATCATTACTTAAGTGTAAACAGATAAAATCCTTGTAGTAATTTGCAAAATAAAAATGTCTGAAGTCTAAGCTGAAATCTTACAAGAAACAACTAAGAAGCACTCAGAGAAAACATACTTTTAAGACTATACACAGACTGAAACCTAAATGAAAATGAAGAATTAAAAACAAAGCAGATAGCACAATGCTTATAATACAAACAAATATTGAGTTATTTACCTTGGAATTAGTAGTTAGTGTTTTTGATAACTGTTTGTTGTCCCGTTTGTCCAGACGAATGGCTTGAGGGTGGGGGATCTTTAAATCGACCCTTAAGCACTAAATGGAGGAAGGCCCGGAAAAGCATTATGAATAGTAGTTCACCTACTACATTTCTATCAACATTATACAATAACAAAGCTCACTAAATGTTGGAGGGGGCCCCCTCAAGTAGCCTGGGTCCCCAAATCTCCATCTACGCCCCTGGCTCCAAAATTTAATGACTTCTTTCGTAACCCATGGCTAAATCTTCCATAAAACTTCATTGAGAACATTGAGATATTGTGCAGATAGATATGAGTGGATGAATATACCTCTTCCTTTTTTGTTGGCAGAGGTGAAATATCTTGAGTCCAAGTGGAATTTTCCAAGAACCAATAGGAGAGTGGTAGAGGCTGTATCTAGGGAATAATTCAGTGAAGAAGGAGAATTATCTTGTTTTCATTCCTGGCATTTACACAAGCAAAAATCTTAACCTGGTTAGTCAGTCAATAGAAACCTTTGGAAGACCAACAGCTTTTGACCACACAGCTAAGAGTGTACTCAATTAGCTGCTGAGTGCACTAAGAAATTTGTTTTAATGATGAGTTTTCAACACTCATTGCTCATACTGGGAATTGGCCTGGGATTGTCTGCGTTTGAAGCAGATGTGCTAACCATTAAATGATCCAAGTGGATGCTATCTCGCACACAAGATGATTAAAAATTCATGAAATTATTAGGAGACAAGATGGCGATTAAGAACATAATTATCTTTAATCGTCTAAAGAAGAGAAATCAACAAGTTCAAAGAAAAATTATAAACCAGAATAAAAGATCAAACGGATGGAGTCAACTGCAATCAGATTAACAAATTCAAGTGTTTTTAAAGACTGGATTGTTCTAAAAATTAGAAATTGTCCACCAAAACTGGAAACATGGGTTTCTTCAAGTTTTCAAGTTGGTCATGTATGTATCATACAGGCTGTACTAATAGAGCCAGAGAATTGAAAATTCAAAAAATTACACACTATTATTTTTAACAAAAAAAAAAAAAAAAAAAAAAAAAAAAGGGGGGACAAAACAAAAACAAAACACCTTTATTTTTCAAAAAATCCCTCCCCATCTGAATAGGTTTTTAATTGGGGGTGGGGGGTGGGGTGATTCGCAATACAAGTTAACACTAAATAGGTCCCTAGTTGGTGTCCATTTGTGTTAATGCATGTTTTTTTTTAAAAAAAGATTTCTAGTGATCATTGCCCAACCAAAGGTAAGAGAAGTAACTTATCCATTGATCACCCCTTTTTCTAAGTTTTTAATTGATCACCCCCAATGAGGATAGCTGCCAGGAGACATTGGTCATGTGACAGTTTCTGTTAAAAGACTAACCTAACCTGTTTAATAAGAGTACAAGCAGGACAACAAGTAGCTAATTGGGCTATTTCTGAGAGCCAGGTACTACCGAAGTTCGAATTTTGTTACTCGTGACTTTTCGACCCATTTTTAAAATGAGCTAGGCCAACTTGACTAATGAGTCAACGAAATGATTATTTATACATTGATAAAATAGTAATCTTCAACTGTGCAGATGTGTGGGGACAGCACAGCCATAATTTATGCTCCATGTACCAAATATTATTGTTGACCTATTAACATAATTTCTATCAAATAAATGCTGTGATAATACTAATTGAACCATCCAAATCATGTTGCATACTCTATGTATTTTACTCTGAAAAACCTTAAAAATCGGTAAAATAAAAATACAGTTACCTCTTGCCGTTTTGATAATTCAGGGTTCAGTCATGAATAATAGAATATAAGAATTTCAAGTGTGTGTTTTGTGTTTAGGAAATCATAAATGCATATATATTTATAATATAGCATCTGCCATGAACTTTAGATAAAAAAAATGATATTTATCAATAAAAATGTCTGAAACTTTCAACCTATTAATTTTATCCTGATAATCTTAGTGTTATCGATAAGAACTAAGATTGTAGGAAGTTAATAACTGAAATTATTTATGTAGACAATATAAACCAAGAGATTATGAGGGTTGAAAACTTATTTACACTCGCAGACCAAAATTTATGGTTTTCATTAATTAACTGTACATTTTTCTAACTCTATCTGTAAAAATTTATTTGTATATTTACAATTTGGGAAAGGTAAAGTGTTGGTTTATTAATGATCATGGTACAAGATTTGGTTTTTGAAGACCGAAAGCTTTTTTATGGTGTGTGTGGGGGTCAACAAAAATTATTTGCAGATTTAGCATGTTTGCACCCTCCTCCATTGGTGCCCCTAACTCCCGGCAAGGGATATCTAGAAATTTACTACTTTTAGTCCATCAACTGGCTACTTTCATCAATTCAGATCTGCCAACCCTGAGTACAGATATAGCCAGGTTTGCGAAAGTCCGCTTTATGCTATTTCTTTGCATTTATGAAAAGACAAAAAGTGAAAATCACATTCAGCATTTGTTTAGCAGTGAGCCATTATAGAGACAGTGTGCACCCTTTTCCTCTTTCTACAACACCCTAGTTTCCAGGAAATCCCCCCCCCATATAAATAAATGGAAATTGATTCTCTGCTTAACGCTCTTTGAGCTTACAAAAAGATTTTTGAGGAACATTATTTTCAGTAGCAGGTATTGGTCACAGCAGTGTACTGAGGATAAAATGAAGACAAGGAGCAAATTCAAAAAAAAAAATTAAAACAGTAGAAAAATAAGGAACACTAACTAAAAATGTCTGGTGTTTAACGGTTGAAGTGGTGAAAATGTAAACAGATATCCTTTGGTGCTGAACATGTTCATCTTAAGTAATTTTGAGTGTATTTTCCCTTTGCCCAAATAATTTATAATCCAAGTGATACATACAAACCAAGTAATTCTTTTTAACCATGCCACTTATAGAAAAAAAAACAAAACAAGTAGAGTTCTGCTGGGAAAATATTTATAAGTAAAATGCATTTATGTTCAAAGGAAAGATTTATTTTAAAATCCACTTATACGCGAGGCTCCCTGGTAAGTCGAGGATGGTAGTCACATTACTCTTGTTCACCCACTTGCTTTCATTTTGCATGAGCAATCCTAACACCCACAATACAGTTCCAGCTTGCCAGGCCCATAAGTCTCTTTTTCCAAACAAGGAGACATGGGGGGGGGGAGTTAGCCTGCCATTACTGGCCAAGGGCATATTGGGGGAGGGGGGTAAAGACGATGGATAAATGTCTTCCAGCACTGAAAGCAAGTGCAAACTGTCTCTCTCAGAGTTTGAACTCGGTTTGCTAATCCTATTCTCTGGTCGGCCATCACCTGCACCTCCTCGATGGAAGATTACCAAAAGATAAGAATCACTAGAGCCACACCATCCTGAATAAATAAGAGACAGGTCTGCTTAGTCCCTGAACAGAAATCATCACGTAACCAATTTCTTTTGGCAGCATGCTGTATTGGGAGTGATCAATTGGAAGAAAAAAAAAGGGGGGGGGTCACTGAATAAGTTACTCCTCTTGCATTTTGTTGGGCAGTGATCACCAAAAATGTCAGCATTTTCAAAAGAACAAGCATGAATGATGCCAGATCAAAGGGATCAATTTAACAAATTTAAATTGAAAATCGACCTCCCCCCACCGTGGGGTAAACACATCAAGGGGGAGAACTTGAAATAAATTTTCTAGACATGATAAAACTGTTGAAATTTTCAGTCCTCCAGCTCAATTAGTATCACCTATACAAACGATACATAGCCAGCCAGACCAGCTTGAACACTGAAGAAACCTATGTTGACACTTTCTAATAATCACTACTGAATAGTACTAGGTCACATTGCTAGTTCATATAACACTTATACTGTAATACTTAGCAACCAAGAGAATGCTATACATGGTAACCACAGACAAGTCAGATTACACACTTATAACTTGACTGACTAGCAGAAGATAAGGAAAATCACTGTCAACTAAATATAAGCCGCCTGGCATTATGGAAAACAAGCCTAAAAGTCAGACCATAGATGTGCTGATTCTCTTTTTGGGTGAAGATTTAATAAGAGCAATGTTGTCGTTATTATTTTCAAGTTTACATCAAAAACTGAGTCTTGAAACATCTAAAATCCTTTTCAATTTTTGAGCCACCTCTCTATGAAATATATGCTATCATTTAATTATATAAATGCATTATGCTATTTTGAACTATTTGAAATGACTTCCCGCTATTACGTGGTGAATGTGTCATTTGGCCTAGACAGTGTAGAATAGCATAAACAGAGAAAATAGGCTGCTACAGGCATTGGACCTGCAACCAGAGCAGCATTATACCATTGAGCAAATGTAAAGGTGGTTATCTACTGTTTGTACGTTCGATTCTTGCAGTAGCCCATTTTCTTTAATTGCTTATTCTATTTTACGCTGTCTAGGCCAATTGACACATTCGCTGTGTAATAACAGAAGGTAATTTCGATTAGAATCTCAAATAGTACAATGCAATTATATAATTATGTAACACACACACACATTATACACATTATATATATATATATATATATATATATATATATATATATATATATTGCTCCTCTATTCAGGGTTGAGCACTCTTTAAGTGAGGTAACTCATCCATCGTAAGCTTATGCAATGCTCTTCCATGGGAATAGAGCACTCTGGTGGATGAGGAGTTTCTGCATAAATGGATATATCGCTTAAATTCAGCCTTACTGACCACCCAGTTCCGTAGTCCAGAGGTAGGAGATATATATATATACACACACACACACACACACACACACACACACACACACACACACCTCCATTTCTTATTAACGCTATCATTTATATCTGAATGGCTGTGTATAAGTGTCCACGAATCATTTTTAAAAAGTTGAGAAAATCGGATTTAACAAAATTTCACTCACAATATCTTCATTTTTAGAATTACAATACTTTTTTTCTTTTGCAGCTTGACCACTCTGATATATGATATTGAATCATATCACAATGAACCTTACATGAAAAGGTCATTTTATTTAAAAATGATTACATTTCATTTTTGTTAAAACTGGTGAAAAATGCAGGTCATTTTTAACCAAATCTCACCCACAGTATTTTCATTTTTTTTACATTCAAGATACTTGTTTTGTTTTCGTTTTGAAGCCTTGATATTCTTGCTCTTGATTTCAATATGCATTACAATGTTTTAGAAATACTTAATAGGAGCTTTTGTGGGTTTTTTTGTAGAAACAAAAACAAAAAAAAATCTTACTTTATACATTGTAACTGTATATGTATTGAAGATTCATTAATGTAATTTGTTCAAAATCATGAAGCAGAGTTTTCAAACTTAAAAAACCAAAAAACAGAACACCACAACCCAGCACAGCAGCTCTAAAAATGAAAATATTGCAAGCAAAAATTTGTCAAATTTTGAATCTGAGTTTTCTCAACTTTTAAAAAATGGTTCATTAGGCAATTATGACGCACAGCCCCTCATTTTTGATTGTTACAATAATACATGCTTTTTTATATATTGTATAATCAAATATTGATAGATAAATTTTTGATAGAGTCTCCAGCTAAAATCTTTAAAATATATTACATATTAATAAAATATATACGACTTCAATCTTCAACATTCATCTAATTAAAATATCACATAATTCATAAAAAGATATCACTCAATTAATATTTTCATTTAATTTATAGTAATGAAATATTTTATCAATAATCATCTGAATAGCAATTTCTGACACCTAGATGCAACCAAAAACATCGAGCAAGGGATGAAACTCCATTTTGGTATGTCAGTCAGTGATCAATGCTAGAGATGCTAGCACATCTAAAAACAACGAATATTTTATAGCAACACATGAGACATCAGTTTGCATCCCAGCAAGTTACTGCACGTCTGTTCTTCCCAGGGTAGACAATCATCAGCTGGGGTGGTTTGGTAGGCCACTTCATATCACTTCCTGGTGAGCAGTTAATCAATCTGTTGGTAGGAGGCCCTCCATCACATGAAAAATACTGCACACTATTGATAGGACCAAGCACGTCTATCACAGCCAATTTCTTCCCACATAATTTATCTTGATGTTATAAGCCGCTTCCAACACATGAAGCGTTGTCAGAAATTTTATTGGAGGCAGGGTGATGGCTGAAAAGAGCTTGGTAAGGGATATAATAGTGATGATTATATTCGGCATAAAGACAGTATTTTTCTTATCTACATCAATGAGAGGAAAGTAGGTAATCCGCCACCTACCCACAAGAGTGGAATGTGACAAAAAGTCGGTCTAACATGAGGGCCCACATACATGTGAGCAAGAACAAAAATTACCCAGTCCCCACGAAGTGTCATGGAGGCGTCAAAGGCAAGTAAATGAACAGACTTCCAGTTAGGATTTGCAATGGAAGTCATCTAAATGAAACATCGAAGAGGAGGCTGTCTATTTCCGCCAATGGCAGATTGCAAAATCACATGACGTTCTCTTCCAGATTCTACAATCTTGAGCATGAGTGTTTATCTGGGTCCAGTTCTTACATTAAGACCAAAGGAGTATGTTTTCACACCATCTGGATTTTGGTAGCCCCTCATTCACATTTGCCCGGTACACAACCTGCAAGCCACAGCTTTGCAAGTCTTGTTCTTGATCATTTAATGTATCCAAATAAGGCTGT
Organism: Thysanoteuthis rhombus; assembly: GCA_963457665.1. Classification (NCBI taxonomy): domain Eukaryota; kingdom Metazoa; phylum Mollusca; class Cephalopoda; order Oegopsida; family Thysanoteuthidae; genus Thysanoteuthis; species Thysanoteuthis major. The sequence continues at coordinate 8,404,485 of OY735240.1, read as the reverse complement.
CTTACATTTTCAATAGAGATACAACATATTCATCCTACAATAGTCATTTTCAACAAGGGTAATATCAACCCCAAAGGAGCAAAATTTAGGGAAGGAGTCAGGTTTTTTACACACTATTTCTTGATTGTGATATAAAACCTGCCAGTGAAAACATCAAAGAGGAAGTTATTGAACTGAAATGCAATGATGAATGAAAATACAAATTTGAAAGCACTGGAATGACTGAATTATGACTGTCAAATACAACTACACAGTTCTATTCAATCAGGGTCTGGAATTAGTAAAATACTATCTTGCTTTCCAACTTCATATTTATTTGAATGTGGCTTCAGTCAATAAAATATAAAAAATGAAGTAGAACTGATAAATGAATAAAAGGAGGAGGCATAAGACTAAAACTCACAAATATCAGTCTTAAAATTGAGAACGCAAAATAAATGCATCAAGGTCAGGGGTCACATTGAATAAACAATATATATAAGATATCAGTGTTATTTCAAGAAGGGGGGGCACAATTGCTTTAAAACATAATCAAAGGGTAACAATAGAGGAGGAAAAAAAAAGGGGGGGGGGTCGAGAACCCCTGCTCTAATTTGTCAAAAATTTGCGAATCTAGGTTAGGCTCACCAAGTGGAGCATGGATCTTCAACTTTTAGAGCACCATAACAATTCAACAATTTTCTTGCAGACAAGCTGACAGAGGGTTGGGTGGGGGGTTGAGACAATCAGAATATAAGTCAACTGTGAATCACTTATAAATGGCTGATATGCTAAATATTTCTAATAGGATTTATCTAATGAATTCAACATTAAGATCCACCTAAACTCTTGAGGAGAAAAGATCTGATAAATAAATAAAAGTTTTGCTCATTGACTAGTGAAATGTTTGCGTCTAAATCATTTCATTTTCACCACTGATTTACCGTTCAAGTCAGATCTTAGTGGGGGGGGGGTCCACAGAAAATGAGGAAAGGTGTAGCCAACTAATCATTCTATATCACCAAATCATTTTGTTTCCTTGTGGACTGGTACTGCTCCATTGGTTGGGGACCACAATGCTTGAGGGATTCTGCTCCAAGTTGAAAAAAAAAAACCAAAACAAACAAAAACAAATATAACAAGTGTTACTGATGTTTGTCACACTTACAATATCAGTAGCAGCCAACAGCCCTTCTCCCTTTCAGCCCTATCATTAAACTACCTAACTTTCTTTTTCTCGCCTTTCCTTTTATCAAACTACCCAATTTTCTTTTCTCCCATCTCCTTTTATTAAACTAAATTTTTCTTCTTCCTATCCCTTCAGTCAAACTTATAGTATCAGTAGCAGCCACCACGTGTGCCTGTTAGTCTATACATGATAACCATTAGCGAAGCAACAGGTCATGGCTTTTGCCATTGCTGTGTTGTGGTGATGTCACGTGGCGAGTGACAAGCAAAGGAAGGCTTTGCTGGGTGGTGTCAGTTGTCGAATATGTTTTGAAATCAAATGAATTTTGTCAAGTTTTGGGTCTCATGATTTTATAATGAGTCGTAGCTTTTTTTGCAAATTATGTTATATAGCAGTGGCTTTGAAACTGGGGTTTATGGGCCTTGAGGCCCAACAAAAAATGCTAGGAGGGACCAGAGCTGGGTTCATACTAGACCCAACATTGTGAATCTTGCAGCAGAGAAATTACATCATTCACACAGCTATCAAAAAGAATAATCATTGTGCAATATATTAGAATTCAAATAAATGTAATTCTATTTAGAATATGATTTTTAGAGGTCAAAAATTGTTTATTATTGTAGTTCATCGATAAGTCTAAAAACCAAATGGTAAAAAGAGGGTTCCACCAGAATATTTCCTTCATAGAAAGAGTCCTCAAATCATATCATCACAATGCACCAATGGCACACGCCAAATCTAACAGTATCCAAATTTGCAAAATGCTCAACGGGGAGCAATTTGAATATGAATAGCGAAAAGTGTTCCATGGCTCAGATCCGAGTCATGCTGAGACTTAACTGATCAATTCCTAATCATACAATTCTTAATTACACAACACTATCATTTGTTAATTTTACGAAGATTCCATAGTAACTAATGCTCAATTACTATCTTTGTGAGGTATAAAAGCGATCAAGTAATCATTAGGTAGTTACTAAATTTTACAACATAAATTACAAACCAAGTTTACATATAAGTATTTCTTTTACATAGAATTTACCACATGATGTATTATTAATTTTTTTTCTCCCAGGGAGACATCATTTATATATTTCTAAAATATAAAAAATTTTGCAATACCTGATCAGTGAGGGGGTTTTGGACCTCCAACCCACCAACCGATCCACACCTGAATTATCAAGTTTAAACAAAATTGAATCATTTTCAGGTATGGACCACCCTTTAAAACTGTGGTTGTTAGAATGCAATTTTGCAGTTGGTAACAAGTAAATTATTTTGAAACAGACACCAGATAAAGATCAACTTCCTTAAAGTCCACTTAAGCTTTTTATAACAAGACAGACTTGAATCAGCCAGTGAAGCTAGAGGTGCCAAATTAGCCATTTTGGGGGCTAGATCTGGTCGATCTTTTCCAAATTCAGCCGATAAATATCTATGATGGCCGGAAATCTGTCCACTTGAAAAAAAAAATAATTAGTAAGTTTTAAAGTAAATGTACTATTATTTTCAATTTACTCTGGAGTCTACGCGTGTAGTTATCTTATTTGGTAAGTGGGAATATTTTTAGCAGGAAATGAGGGGAAAAACTGCCGATTTTAGCCATTTAGAGTCAGTTTTAACAAACCCTCCTTGGCAACACTCGCTCGAATCAGTCATAACCAGTGAGGAAGGAAGGAAGTCCAAGGAGTTGTTCCGTTATAATGCACCCACAGTTAACAAGGACACCCACCCAGCTGATGGCCTAGATTTCGACGCACAAGGAAACCGGAATACTATATTAACAAATGCACAGGCTGCCCTGACGCCAGGGATCCATTCCCTAGATGAGGTGGCATGAACGAAATAGGCGCAAAATAAATTAATTATATAAGCATGTTAATATAAGTCAATTCATATTGGTATACGAATTAGATAATTTAATAGAATACTACCTGAATTATCTAACAGGAAAATTCGGGGCAAATTTCTAACCGGCGTAAAAGGGGGGGGTGTATTGTGAAAAATAGATCCTAGATTTAAATCTTTTACTCGGTAAAATAGAGAGAGAAGTAATAAAAAAATAAATGATCTCCACAGAAAATTTAATCAAAATTGATGAGAAAAGTAAATTAACTGGGATCAACAATAGGTTATTCCATTCCTGCGATAAAATTAGGGGTGACAGGTAGTCGTCCACCCCATTAGTGTTCATATCTCGAAGTCCATTATTTTTTTTTCATATGTGACGTAAGTAGCATAATTCATTTTTAACTTATGTAACCATTAGTCAGTTAGTATTGTTACTAAACTTTTTTTGCGTAGGAAACAAGAGCCGAGGGCGGTGCTAAGTTGAGGGAATATTATCAGGATATATATATATATATATATATATATACACACACACACACACACACACACACACACACACACACACTCTCTCTCTCTCTTAGAAAACAACTGAATGGAATTAGAAAAAGATAAAGAAAAAAACTGGGGGGGGGGGTCCATTAGCAGAATTTGGGGCACAATGTAGGGAAGGTGATTCTCGATTATCAGACCATCGCACAATCGATATTGAAAATGGCGCAAATCAAAAATTCATTCAAAGCAATAACAACATAATTTATGCATTTGTTTTTGTTTTTTCTTGAATCTCAGATTTTTCTATAGTGCGCCATTTTTAACATCGAGAGTGTGAAACTTTATCATCGGGATCACTTTCCCTACATTTTGCCAAATTTTGTTTACCTTGTACTAAAAATGCTACAACTACTACTGGCAGGTGCTAACATATGTGTAACCTTTAAAAAAAAAATTAGTTACTCCTTCTGTCCCATAATAGTTGGTACATTTTACATGAGGTTTTCAGATACTAAATCGGATAATCGTTATGGGACAGAGGTAGTAATAAATTTCCACTACTTGTACTACTGAACATCACGTGGAGGGACAGCTCCAGTGTCAATTTCATTCATGTATCACGGTGACGAATATCAGAAGACTAGACAGATAAGTTTTTCAAGTGTATTTTTAAACTCGTTTCATACGCAAACTAAACAAATTCAATGAAATACCTAAATAGAAAGGGTTACTCTTTAATCTTTCTCCCCCGTTGTCATGTTAGTAAGTGGACATGAATGTGGGGTCCATTTTCAAATTTATACTAGCTCTGTCTCAAAATAGATGTCACATTTGCCTATATATTGTATATATAAATGCAACAATTGTTATGGGACAGTATAAAAATAAGATAACTAGTTCATTTCATAAATATTGCATACTTTAGCAATGAAATAATTGTCTCCCTAAAATGCATAGATCAAAATAATTTGCCTCAGTCCCCAGTACTATTTTGGGAGCTATATTTATTTAAATTACTCCAGTGTATGTAACTGGACAGCTAGTAGTAATTTGCCCACTTGGTGCAGAATAGGAAAATTAAGGCTTGGTTTAAATTTAGTTTAAGGAGGAAAAAAGTCATAACCTTTGTTTCTGGGTAGGGAAAAAAGCCGTATATTTTTTTCCTGATACAAAAAGTACTATTTTAATTTATTTAACTCATGATAATAAAAATAAGTAATATCTTTAATAGAATAAATGATATTTTAATCTATCAATGAATTTCATAGAGATAAAATGATTAAATAAGTATATTTAATTAAGTAAGCGTTGGCGATGGTAAAATATTCAGAATATATTTGAAATATTTTATTACTAAATTAAATCAATAAAAATATTACTGATTCTTTAAGAAAAGAAGAAATTCTCAGTGATTTCTCTTCCTCCCTCATATTAGTGGATATTTATTCCCCCCCCCCTCTTCGATTACAGTCCAGTGCGGATATTATGCCTGTCCCGTTTCCGCCACTGAGTTGTTAATCTTGTTCTAACACAAGATTTTGTGAGTTCACAATTTTTTAGTGACAGATGAAAGAAAGAAAGAAAAAAAAAACACAGGTTATGAGTACATATAACATTTTGCTGATACACAAGTTTCGTATACTAACTACTGCATAAGAAAATTTTTAAAAATCTAATTTCATATCTACAAGTGTTGTGCTGCCTAAGTCAATATATATGTCTTAGTGAGCCACTATACAATAAAGTTTTTAGAACTACAGGATTAAATAATGATTGGGGGAGGGGGATGGATCATTACAAAACAAATGTCAAAGAGTATACGCACATTATTGCTTAAAAAAAGGGGGGGGCTCCTAATTATCAATAGCAAATAAGAAGCTCAATTATGTGATATTTAGACAGATCTTTTGGTACTACTATAGCATGCAGTCTTTCAGGCCCATTCTGTGGTCCTAGTAGATAATGATAATGATGATAATTTTTTTTTAAAAGTATTCTTCCTAGCTTTTTCGCTAATAGCAAAGAGTAATATCTGTTTTCATTAGTTTAATATTTAGTATATCCTCATTGTTTAATGGCTTAAACCATAGTTGTTGCACAATGACTACTATAGTAGTGCTAATCAGTATAATATTGAAGTCCCTACATAAAAACGTGAAGCTGATAAGAACAGATACTACACTTTGATCTCAGCCAGAAGGCAGAGAGGCCACAGTCTACCTAGGCCAGAGAATAAGCCTGGTAGAACCACACCCATTAGTAGCACTGATTTTTCCGCTCAGTGACTCAGTAAGGTTGTCAGTCATTTTGACCAACAACCCAGCGGGAGGCAGGCCTCCAAGAAAAAGGATATTAAGTATCAACAAGTGCATAAATCATCCGCTCACTCACGACAGGAACACCCATCAAGATTCCAGCAACTGATGATCTCTCTTAATCCGCACAAAATCACTAACGGTCACGACAGGAACATCCATCGAAATTCCAGCGTCTCACTTAATTTAGGACAAAATCACAAAGAGACATGAATTTCTCAAAGCTCTCATACTAGGTTACTGAGTGGCTGCAGGTGGCATTGTTTGTCAAGTTGTACCAAAAAGAACTTTAATTAGAACACAAGTGTAATTTTAGTGATGAAAGATAACTTCAAAGGATCAACGTCATGGATTCTCTATGTTTGAAGTGAGTGGAGAAAAACTGTTTTTAAATTATTAGGTTGGTGCAAAAATAATTGCGGTTTTTGTTGTTTTGAACTTTGCTCACGTAGGAATAAAATATCATTTAACCATGGAATATAACATTTTGAAGAGTGAATTTCGCTCTGTCTAAGCTGAATTTTCTTCCATTGTTTATTCTGGTTAGCTTCATGTTGTCGAGTCAGAAATATTTGAAAAGAAAAAAAAAAAAGAAGCTAATTCAAGCAATTCTGTTGTACGAGTCCAAGATGGTATGTAAAGCAGCGGAAACAGCTTGCAATATTAAGCAAGTATTTGGAGAGGGAAGTGTCATTAAACATATAACTTAACAGATTCTAAAAATTATGAAACACGATGAGAGACTGGAAAATGAGAAGGGTCATCACTAAGGCAGACTGATGCAAAACAACTCAAGGCCAGATTCAAGACTAAAGGGAGGGAGAATACCAGGCACTCGGCTGGGCAAGGGATCTATAGATATTTTGCATATTTATTTTTTTATCTGCGATACTCTAAGAGGAAAGTGAGAAGAGATGAGGCATCAGTATGCTTATATAAGTTTCATTCATCGACAACCTACATGTCTAATTCATTTCAATTTCATATTTGGTTTAGTGGAAATTCAAATATGAATTTCATATATGCCTCATTTTGGACTGTACAAAAAGTCATTATTACAATTTGCAATGTGTCATTTTGTCTGTGACAATACAAACAGAAAGAGAGGAAGAGGGTAAGGCAATTACAAAATTGGCGATTCTGATGTGTGTACATGTCCACTGGATGCTGATGATAACTATAATCACTACCGTTGCTGTTTGTTTTTTGTTTTTTTACTCAAGATGAATACGATAATTTTTGTAAATACCTTGCATTAACCTTGCAAATTACTGTGTAAACCTACTGGCACAAAACACAGTAACAAACATTCATTGGTAGCAATTGAGAGTATTTTAGCTGGCAAATACTATATATTCTTGAATATAAGTCAACCACGAGTGTAAAACAAATTTGGAATCGAGCATAAAATTTCAGAAAATTGAACTCAAATATAACCAGAGTTTGTTATTTTGCCATAAATATGAACACACTTTTCATGACACTTGGTCAGCTGTCATTGAAAGAAACCCCGTTCATCTTCGACATATCAATCATTGTTTTGAGGTCATAAAAGTGAAATTCTCATCAGTGATGACCAATCAATGTGAAGAAATGATTTAAAAGGATATTATACAATACCAACCATATTCTATCTACATAGCATTTCATACAAAAACCATGGTTGAGAATTGAGTTAAAACAACAGGCATAATTGATTGTTAAGATTCATCATGTCTATCAGTGATGTATCCATATAGGCAAAAGAATTGGTCAAAGTCAAACTGTTGATTCAGGGCCATTTTGGAGTTAAAAAAAAACATCAAGAAAATTCAGTACATCCTTTTATAGCTTTTTACCAATAAGTGTACTTGGCGGTGTTCATTTCAGCAAATATATTCCTAAACCATTGGTTTGATAATAGAATTATAAAGTGCATACCACTGACAATGCTATTGTTATTAAAAACTGAATGAAAATACTAACTAAAAAATTCCTGGACCCCCCCATTCCCCCCAAATAATTTGATAGTCTTCTCAGCCTGCAGCCCACACTTTTACAAAATATCATTACAATTTATCGAGAACTTCTGGAGATATTGGATGGATAAACATGAATGTAGGATAAAAAAAAAAAAAAAAAAAAAAAGCATCAGAATCACAAAAAACTCTTAGATCTGTCCCCAAATTCAACCACATTCCTTTCTTACCTCGATGGTGTTCTCTTCCACAAATGAATTCTAAGGACACTGTGACCATTAGAGATATTTTTAATGTACATACGATGCGGGGGAGGTAACTGTAGAAATTATTGAATCCACTCCCAAATTTGATAACATATTTCATAGCCCATTGCCCACCCGTCAATATGACTTCAGTGCAAACTTCAAGATCTCATTTAGATGGAAAGACACAAATGGATACCTCTTCCACCATCATTGAGCTGTTACGAACAGCACCTTATTTGAGAATTCGTCTTTTCCTCCGTTTTGTGGCAATGAACTTTAAGCCAAGAGATCGAACTTCAAATCTCGGTTCAATCCAGTCTTCTATCACTAGAGATAAATTTGCTTGGGGTCAGATAAAAATCAGAAGAGACGAGACAAGTAGTTTGAAATTAATAATATCAAATATTGTAAAAAGGAGAATGTTTTACCATCAGGATAAGCAGTACGTGTGACAATAGTTTTTATTTAATATGATTTTCTGTAATAGAGGAAAGAGTATTTTCCAACAAGATACAATTTAATGACAATATTGGGAAGATCATTATACTTTCTGGAAAATGTCATTAAATTAAAATTTATTAGACTTACCAACAACCAACTTATTTAAAAATATTTTTTCAGAATGTTTTTCCTTGAGTGATGATTCCTCCCTAATTCTATAATCAGAATCTCTTAATCCCAATTCTGGTATTTGTCAAAATCAGTGGTCAGAAATGAAACATGGATGGTGTCACACAATTATGTGAACTGGTTACACACACACACACACACACACATACTAAAAAGAGCAGATTAATTCTGTTCACCTTTTAGTGATTTAAAAAGTCATTTTATTTAAAAACAATTCCGAACAGTGAATTAGAAACAAATTGAACAAACAATTTGAATTATCTAAACATCAATACGCTGAAGTGAAATGCAAAAAAAATTAATCTTTTTTTATGTAACTAGTTCACATGTTTGTGTGACATCATCCACATTCCATTTCAGACCACTGATTTTGACAAGAGCCAGGGTTGGAATTGAGAGATTCTGTTAAAAGAATTTGGGAGAAATTATCACTCAAAGAAAAAGCAGAGAGAAAAATATCCAAGAGGAGTTGCTTGAAGGCTTTGTAAATCTTCTATAAAAGCTGTTGTCACGTTTTTGTCTGATGATTTGTTTGTGTCAGGCAAACAGGAAGAGAAAAAAGGGGTAAAGCAAGGCTCCAATCTGACTGTGTGTTCACATCTATATTACTACTACTACAACTGCTGTCTTAGTAAAACGGAAAACCATTTCATCGAATACAGGCGTCTGATCTTCAAGAATAAAACTGATTATGTTTTTCTCATAAGAAAGGAATCCATTTTCACCCAATCCTGTTGTCTTATCAAAAAACTGAAAATATGAAGAGTCATGACAATTGGCAGAAAAATCAATTTTGTTTGGAAGATATATATATATATATATATATATATATATATATATATATATATATTTGTATAATTTATCCAGCATTTGCAAATAATCGCATCATTTTTTTTTTTTTTTACAGATATGGGCACTAAGCTTAGAAAAGTAATAGATCTGAGGTATTTCAAGACGAAACTGAAAGATTATTGATGTGCAAGTTTGATTTTATACATTCCTTTAAAAGCACCTAAAAATTTTGTTTCAGTATGTCTGTCAATTGATGACTTGAAGAAGTAAAATCTAGTGGCAAAAGAAATTGTTTTGGTATGTCAGCCTATCAGTCAGTAATGGTTATAGGTACTGGAGATGCTAGTGCATCTGAGAGAAAAAAAAAAAATTATGTGACAATGAAGGCACTGATATCCTCATGTTCACAACACGTGGTGTTTTCCTCCTGTCTGCGTAGGTCTTCCTCACATAAGCAGACACGACAAGCAATTTTACAATCAACTTTGTGTTACAGATATTGTTTGAGAAATTCAAGCAATCTTTGTAATAACACACTTGAAGAACAGCCATTTTTGATTGGCTAAAAATGGCTAGATTTTTTAAAAAAAGAAAAAAAAGGGCTAAAATGGGGTATACTTCATTTCCAAGTAATTTTATACACTCCACAAAGGATAAAGATACAATGTATTGATCAGATATTGATGTTCAACTTTATTTTCAATCTAAAGATTTGTACGATCAAATGACTTTCTTGATCTAAAAGGTACCATTCTTCATATAGAAATATTTATTTACATTTTTTGGAGCTCAAGTACAAGTTTTCAGAGCAAATATAAAACAGAAAGTACGTTCACAGTTTATCATGTGTATTTACCCCAACATAAAACAATGTATAAAATGACAAGCATTTCTATTTATTTATTATTTCAATATGGATAACTTCAAACTAACATTGGAGATTGTTCAAAACCAAACCATAAAATGAAGCTTCAAAAATTACCTGGGACTTATTTCAGCTAAATTCATATAGGGACCATCATGGGTAATAAGTACCAAGCCATTATCTATCAAAATGTCAACTGATGTAAATACTGTCACATAACCAATTATTCATAGAGGAAGCAAAATTATTATTGTATTAAACAGTTTTTTTTTCTATTTTTCCTATTCAAAAAATAAGAACTGAAGTTTCAAGGCGGCGTCTACCATAAGGTTTGAACACCATTATTGCTAGATCACATGAGTGGAAGATTTTTCTAGGTAAAAAGCATCATTTCAAGGAACACCTTTCTACCAAGTTTCAAGTAAATCTGACTATAACAGCCGAGAAACAATATGGGGAAAGATATACTAATGGACAGGCAAGAATACATTTGCGTGATTCTTAGAATACTTAAAAAGCCCAAGAAAAATGTAAAGGTTCTCAAGAGTCTATAATATGGGTGGAATTTATAACCCTGCATTTGTGTAGAAACAAAGAAATTTAAGGATAGAAAAGCTTCATTTTGAAAAGAAAATGGGGCGGGGCGGTAGTCTGAAAAGAATTCACAAAAAAAAAAAAGAAAAAAAAAAAAGGAATTATATTTAATTATTCTAAAGATTTTTTTTTTTATGGAAAGAAATATTGGCAATCATCCGACTGATTACTACATTTTGACTGAAAACAATCCATTTCAGAGATTTTTATTATCTAATTTGTCTATTTTAAGCTTTCAAAATGTGTGATTAGAATATGAGGCCAGGTAAACACTTTTTCTAGGGTAAGGAAATGTGATAGTATTATTCTCTATTCTCTTAATTTTTGAACATCTAAAAGAAAAACACACACACACACACACACTTCAAAAATGTGTAATTAGAAAATAACACTGGGTAAGAAAGATGATAATAGTCACCAATTACTGAAATTGTTGTCATATTTCAATTTAAGCAAGGGGAGTCTGTCCTATCTTTCACTTCAAGTGAGGTTTTTTTTCTTTTATCCAGGTCTCTGACTGTGCAGGAGTGTGGGTTTAGTCCCATGAAATTTCAAGCAGGTCAAAGAGATGTCCCGGAAATACTTCAAGAGTCATGCCAAAAATAATTGTTTTGGCATTTTTGAAAATTGTAATACAAGAAAAGAAAGAAAAAAAAAAACTCAATACATCTCTGTCTGTGCCCTCCATTATTGAACTTCAAGAGAATAAATTCAACTGAAATAGGTCTGGTTAGTCACTCAATAGAATCCATTACATGATTCCATGACTAACCTCACTAAAAACCTATTAAGAGTGGAAATTTTAAAAAAAGAAAAAAAAAAGTTTTTGTAAACATGATTAGAAGTAAATGTTGAAATTTCCAATCCTCTAGCTCTATTCATGGGGCCTTTGTGCATTATACATATAGGGCAGCTGGCAAGACCAGCTTGAAAACTGAAGGAACCTATATTGACAGTTTCGGTTCAAGGTTGCTACTAAGAGATGAGTAGTAGGGGGTTCGTACAAGAGATCAAGGCTACATTACTCTTATTCAAAAATGTTTATACAGAAGATAATTTGGGACTCTATTTTGCCCAATTTTAGTGTCCTAGTCAAAGGCTTTGCCTTTAGTTAGTGGACACAATAAGGTTTTTAAGGACCCAACTTCGATCCATCTGAAAGATTCATTTTTGGGTCTTCAGTTGTGATTTATAAAATTACACAATTCTTGTTTTAATTAAAGTTTGAAAATGAAGGTAAAAGGCCTGAAATAGTTTTGAAAAAGTGATCAACAATTTATTTAAAACAAGAATTTTTGAGAAATTAAAGTAGGTAAATTAAGTGAGTAGGTCCCCTTTGTAGAATACCTAAACAAAACATTATAGGTGGATGAAAGTTTATGATTGAATTTGTAAAAAATTTATATCTCAACATAACTATATCAAAATGAAAAATGAAAATTGATACAGGAAATAAAGGGTTGGTTAGTCTATTAACAAAAACCGAACCTTTCTTAAAACTGACAATAAATAAAATTGTTTGCTGTTCAAATATAAAAATATTTTATATCATTGAAAAAAATTAGGAATTCATGCTGCTCTATTACAAATAATTTAATTTGATATAATCAAAACAAGGATGTCACAATCAAAATTCAATGGAATTTAATCAAAACTAAGATGAAATTTAGAATTCAAACCCCATTAATTGTATAAAAAGAATATTATGAAGAAATAGTATCACAACATTCGAGAAAAAAAACTTCAATAAAGACACGTACTGTTAAATTAAATAAATCACAACCGGTGGAGACCCCAAAATGAATCTTTCAGATGGATCAAATTTGGGTCCTTGAAGACATTTTGGTACTGGATTTCATCTTCCGCTTGTTATGAATCTGAAGGTACGCTTTGAAATGTGTTTTGGGTTTATAACAAGGAGAAGGTGAATCATGTAGACCGTTTTCCCGTTCGAATCACGGAAAATAAGGGTCCAGTTTATATTATAAATGGAACCCTATCCCCCTTCTAAAAAAAACAAAACAAAAAATAACTTCAAATTTCAACCCCTTTAAAACTGACTTATTTCCTGGGACAACGAATTTCTTAAAGATTGAATTCACAAACAAATTCGGTCAGAAATAGTACTGGAAAAAAAACAAACAAAAACTAACAACTTCACAAATCATAAATGAGGAAAATTATCAATGCTTTTCACAGAAAACTAAAAAATTCAAGACGAATTAAGGAAAGAAACTAAAGCAAATAAATAATATGTGAAGATGTCTCCGGTGATAAACTGACAACCTTCACATTTAATGAATTAATAAATGAAATGTATATTTCCCCACCTAAATTCTAAGTTAAAAAAAAAACAAAAGGCTTCTTGCCAAATTGAACTCACGCAAAAGAACTAAATTAGATTCAAATTGAAAATGAAACTGATTCTGATTCAAGAGACCAAAAATTAATTCTACCCTTGATTCCGAAAGTGGGCGCTACCGCTCCCTTGGGGGTATTGGATGGCTCGAGGGTGAGGAGGGTCAATGAAAGACAAGAGGTGGTAGGGGACTTTTGAAGATCTAAGATAAGAGATGTTGAGGGAGCAAAGATTACAAATGATACTAACTTCTGTCGTCCGTCCTACGTTTGAATAAATGCTCATTTTTTTTTTTTAAATAATTAAAATTGAATTTTCAATGTATCTTTTTGAGCGAAGGTAGAGGCAGATGATGCTCTAAAAAAGGGGCCGTAGGCTGAAAGAGTTTGGGAAGCACACAGGGCTTTGCACAAAATCCTTATTTTCCCGCAATTTTTACAAGTTCAGCTTGCTTCATTAATTCCATGAAATCACAGCATCATAGCTTTTAAAACTGCTTCTTTATAAACAAAGTAGGAAGAGGATAAAAGTATTTGATAATATTGCATAGTACTGTTTAATATCTTGATAGAAAAAGGAATAATTAACCTTTTCCAAATTATAAAAACTAAGACGAATTCAAAACAAATAAACATTTTTCAGGACAACGGCAAAATAGGTCCATGTCTTTTTCTAAGTAATAATAACGTAGGCTTAAATATTGAATAAAGAGTAATCAACCCCCGTTCCCAGGACAAAAGCACCTTCAGAAAAATTATGTAAAGAATTTGAAAATCATAATTTTCATTCTTTTCATTGTTTGTAGTTATATGAAAATCCCTAAACACTAATACCGTGCCTAAAAAATGTTAAGCTCTAAAAATGTGAGGAGCCAAATGAACAAGTTCCTTTAAGATGTTAAAGAATGTAATATTGTCATTAATTACTTGGATCGTAGAAACAAAATCGAAATTTTATTAAAACAAAAAGAAACATTTTTTCATAAAATTAAAAAGAAAAAAAAACCTTTTTGAACAAGGTAGTTCTCAAGTATAAGTATTTTGATTATGCTGCACTTCCCAATAATAGTCTTAGTTTAATATTTTTACACAGAAAAACCCTAGAAAACCCCCCCAACAACATTTATGGTTATTTTCTAAATTATGGAAACAGAGAGAAATTTATATTATAACAAATAGAAACACCCGTTATGTCTTGGATACCCGAAACATTTTTTCACTTCAATATTATAGGAACTAAACAATGTGAAGCAGGAACAGTATTGCCAACTTTGTTTTTATATTTACATCTAAAATTGAGTCAAAAAACATCTAAAATACCTACATTACTCAGTTGAGATATATTTCCTAGGTTTCAAATATATATTATATCAATAAATTGAATACGACTTAAATCGTCAACATTTACTTCATTAAAATATCATTTCATTTTTATATCAAATAAAAATAATTGTTTTATTGCTATAAACTAAATAAAGATATGACTTGTGTTAAAAAAAATAATCTAAAAAGAGTAATTTCAGACCTCTAGACACCATCAAAAACATCTAAATTGGCAAAACTGGGCAGGAAGCATGTTTGGTCATGCAACCACTTTTATTTGAAACCCAGACAACAACCACCTTCGCCGGACGACGATTAAGTCAGTTTCGGCTTCAATTTAAACTCGTCTGAGGACTTTCCTACATATATAAGGCCCCAAAAAAGCCAGTTGTCAAGGTTTTGAAAATATTTACATTTATTTCATCAGTGAAACTAAAATACGATCTGATAAAGAATGAGATCCTCACCCCAGGAGGTCGGATTCCTTCCTCCTCTCACATGACGACATCATATGTTTAGGGTTTTTCAAAAACCGGATGAAATCATAATAAATATACAGGAAAATGTACCCAAAATACGTAAACAGTCTGCATTTTAAAGATAAACAACTAAAAAGGAAGGTAAAGGTTTAGAAATGGGTTGAAAATTTCCATATACGAACTGAATTAGGTGGAAAAAATAATAGAAAAAGAGGGTTAGCCTTAAAAGCAGTTCAGATTCGGAAAATACTTAATGGCTTAAGAGAATTTCATGTGCTTTCAATAAGATCTTCATTTCATAAAGAGGTTTATCAATTTGGGGAAAACTATTTTTAACTTTTAGGAGAAGGGACTGTTCACAATGAAACAATGTAATGCTAAACCAAACCCCTACTTTTCGTCCGTCGTACCAAACCACGACTTAGAAGTATTTGTTACTTCCTTCATCACAGAAGTTGATTTTTTTTTTCTTCATCTTGCCTCACATTGCAGATGAGAAGTAGGGAAATGCGTGTTTTTGTCTTTAAAATGTAAAAAAATAATTTTCATGTAGAGAGAATAGTCCTAGGCAGGATTGAGGAAACCCATCAAATTTATGGAAATATTCATAGGAAAGAAAAAAAAACTGGTTTTCGAGAAGATGAAATGAAAATGAAATTTAAATATTTTTCGAATTGACTATTTCATTTCGGACATTAAATGATTTCGAAATGAAATCAGATAAAAATTCAATGACTATCTTTTAAATGCTACCAAATCATTAAAATGATTGAATTAAAAATCAGACATTTTTTTCACCAGTCTCATTTTGAGAAGCGTACTAATTAAAAACCATGTTTGAAAGCAGGATTAAATGAGAATAAAAGAAATTCCTTTGAAACTTATCAGAAGGTACTTGTCTACAGTACAGTTTTACGATAAGATGAAGACAAACCTAGTCTAATACCAAATTTCTGTAGACGGTTTAATAGTAGGACAGTAGGGTCAAGATTCGGTTTAGTTCACATCGCCGTTTTCGTATAAATTTCTCATTTCTTTGTTGATTTTATGTATTTCCAAACAATAAGACCTTAATCTCTCACGGAAATTTGCCAGTTTTGAGAAAAAAAATAAAGGTTTAAGGAGGGGCTGTCTTTACAACTTGACTAATGCTAAACTGGATCCTTACTTTCCACCAGTCGTACGGAACTGCGTACGTGAAGTATCCGGTTATTTCCCTTATTACAAATAATGGACCACTTCTGAAGGTTGTTGTCCAAGCTTTCATTTAATAAGGCGATGGATAAATAGAAATACAATCTGTCTCTGATGATTTCTTTTTTAGATCCAATTTTTCCAACCTTAATAAGAAAATGCTGTCAAAAGCTGTAAATAAGGATCCAAATGAATGTTTACAATAATTAGGGGTTCGTTTTCAAGCCAAGTGGGAAAAACAGAAAAAAAAGATACTTAGTTGAGGTTTAAGTCAGTTCATTCGTGACTGGATTAAAGTTTGTTTTGTATTTTTTCTGACAAATCTTGACCATTAGATACTAAGACGGAGTCAGCATCACTTGAAAGTAAATAAAGTAACAACTTTTTATGCAAAATAAGTAAATATTACTTCCTTTCAGTAATTCTAATTCATAATTAAACTGGTTGTTTTCTTTCAACTTCTCATTTCAAAACTTGCACCTCCAAAGATTTTTTTTATGCAGATTTGACTTAGAGACGAAGTATTCAAATTAAATAAATCAATCATTGATAAACTAATTTACAGACCTCTCTCTCTCTCTATATATATATATATACATATATGCTCTACAAAATAATTCAAATAGTTTTAATAGGTCTTGTTTTAGATAGTTTTTACATCTTAAAAGCAGAGAAAATAATGAGATTAGTTAATTACACTTCTTGATTAAAATTTTCTGGTAATAAAAAAAGCTCATGCCTGAAAAGTACTTTTCATTCAAAACCTACAAAAAAAGGCGCCATAGTATCAAAATTAATGAAAATCATTTCTTTAAAAAAATTCATTTCATGTGTAATCTAATTTATTTCCTCAACTTGTTTCATAAGTAAATACTTTGGATTAAATACCCAAAATATACTTATTTTGCAATTTAAGAAGCACGAGGTGGTCAGTGACTCGGGTATCTAAAATTGTCCATGGTTCATTGTTAATTTGATCTCTGATCTCAGCTGGGCATTAAGTAAAACACTTATAAAATCCTTGGCCCTAAAAGGGTAACAGGATAGTTATATACGATGTTAATTGGTTTGCATAATTTTAAAACATAATTAATTACTGTTTTATGTGTGAAGATTCGGAAAATAGAAAAATTTATGGAAAAAAAACATTTTCCTTCAGTGTGCTTTCAATCAATAAGACCTTAGTTTCACCCGGAAATTCGTCGGATTCGAGAAAAATTCATTTTTCGAAGAGCTTAGAGGGGGTTCTACTTACTGAGTGACTATAATGCTGAACTAGACCCTTACTTTCCATCCATTGTACGAAACTGCGGTATTGAAGTATTCGGTTATTATATTTTAATGCAATCATGGAGTTTACCCCTGTGAAGGTTGTTATTTCAACTTTCGTGGGTTAATTAAAATATTGTATAAAGATGATGGAAAAACAGTTCTTGCTTTTAAACAGCATTCAGTGCTTCCAGATTGAGGATTTTGTCCCAAGTACGAAATACAACTTTTTCCCACCCAACAACGACTGAATATCTTTCATTGTTGTAGTAGAAAATCGTCTCAAAAATAAAATCCAAGAAATCTTTTTGGTTAAGGGCTGGATAAACAGCTAAAATTGCATTATTAAATATTCAAGGATATTTCATGTGCTTCCAAAACAATCAATTAAAATGTGGGAAATAGTTAAAAAAAAAAAAAAAATATTCAAGCTGGGGGGGGTCTATTTACAATGTCACTAATGGTGAACTGTACACTTTGTCCATTGTACGAAACAACGGCTTTCAAATATTGTGAATAAAGTATTGATCGAGAGCACATGAATTACTTTCGGAAAAAGGAAAATTAATACAATTCTTTATCCATAGTGGGTTATGTCCGAATATATCAACCAGTTTGTTATAATAAGTTGAAATGACTACAGAATGCGTTAGATTACATCGGGTTACTGACCGGAATAGGTTCGTACATTGAGCATGGGCAATCACGTGGTACTTATTAAAATTTAATTTAAATTCTATTAATAATTTTTAGTTTGGTGGGGGATTAGGAGTGAGGTTGGTAGTTTCAAAGAGAGAAACCGGAAGAAAAGATAATTCATGTAAGCCATACCTCCGTAAAAATGGCGGAAAATACATGCCCACTTTAGCATTACAGTCACATTGTAAATAGAACCCGTTCATAAAATCCTACATCAATTATCATGAAGATTTTGTAGATAGTTTTATGCGCATATATGCATTTTAGAGGGTTATATATGAATAAATATAGTGTTATGTAAATGTTTCTAGTAATTCACGTACCTATTCCGGTCATTCATCTAATATGATAATAATAATACTGCTTTTAGATGTACTAAATGACTAAAGAAAGTGTTGGGGGTAATGAATACATTTGGTGGGTAGTGTAGGAAGACAACGACACATGGTGTGTCGATCTTTGGGGACAGTGACACATGGATAAAAAGACCGGGGGTATCAGAAATCGATCAGGATAATAGATTTCAAACGGTCAGTGAGCAATAAATAAGATGATTTAGAATAAACAAAGGGGATATTTATTTAAAAAATAAATAATAAATACTTTATCAGAATAATATTTAATTTTAAAAGATTATTATTCATTTAATCAAGCTTTTATTAAAGGGAATGTTAGTAGTATAGTCTGTTCGGAGAAGCAAATGGCTATGATGAAGGGAAGGAAGAAAGCCGGTGGTAAATAAAAAATAAATGTTTTTGTATACAATTTACCTACCTTTCCGGCTGCTCTTCCCAGTCTTATAATTCCCAATTTGAAGCTAGACATGTTTGTTGCATGTAGACGATAAAAACAAACAATTCCATCCACGCTGGCAGCAGATTAGAACGTGCGAGACGAACTAAGTGCTGCCACTAATGGCAGAGATTATTTCACTTTTGGTCAACCCTCCTCCGCTGCTGCTCCATTCTCTTCTCCTTTCACTCACTAATATTCCTTCTTTCTTTCTGTTCTCTTCTTCCGTTCACTCACTCGCATTCATTGTTTATCACCTCTTCTTTCAATAACTTAACTCCGTTCTCTCTTTTCTCTTCTTTCACTCGCATTCGTTGTTTATAACCTCTTCTTTCAATCACTTAACTTCGTTCTCTCTTTTCACTCGCGTTCGTTGTTTCACACACGTCCATTCTCTCTTTTTTTTTCTTTCTTTCTTTCACTCTGACTCGCGTTCATTATTTCTCCGTTCTTCTTTTACTCGCTCTCTCTTTTCTCTTATAATCACTCTGACGCTCCATTCTCTTCTCTTTTCACTCACTCACATTCATTCTTTCTTTCTTTCTGTTCTCTTCTTCCGCTCACTCACTCGCATTCATTCCTTCTCACCTCTTCTTTCACTCACTAATCTTAGTTCTCTCTTTTCTCTTCTTTCACTCGCGTTCGTTGTTTCACTCACGTCGGTTCTCTCTCTTTTTTTTCTTCCTTTCTTTCACTCTGACTCGCGTTCATTATTTCTCCCTTCTTCTTCTACTCGCTCTCTCCTTTCTCTTATACTCACTCTGACGCTTCGATTGTTTCTTTTCTCTTCGTCTACTCACTCACGTCCATTCTCACTTTTCTTTTCTGCCACTCACTCGCGTATCCTTTCACTCACTTAGATTCTCTTTATTCTTCTCAGTCACTCACATTTATTCTTTGCTCTTCCTTCACTGACTAAGTCACGTTCATTCTCACTTTTTTTTTTTTTCTACTCATTCACACATTGATTCTTTCTTTTCTCTTCTTCCACTTAGTCACGTCCATTCTTTCTTTCTCCTTTTCCATTTACTCACTAACATTGATTCTCTCTTTTCTCTCTCATTTATGTTTATCATTTCTTCTCTACTCTCCCACTCACGTTCATTCTCTTTCTTCTTCCACGCAGTAACCCAGTCACATCATTTACTCTTTCCTCTTCTTTTACTCACTCACTCTCCGACTTCTCGATTAGCTGCATTTGCTTCTTCTTTCTCTCCCTCTATTGCCACTCAATCAAATCATTTTTCAATTTATTTTTTACTCCATCTCATATTAAAAGTATACCTTTAAATAAAAATTCATTAAAAACCGCTTCACTTCCATTTTTCAAAATTAGAATAGAAACCCACAAAGAGACTAAAAATGAAAAAAAATGTTTAAATAATTTCACACTAAACAGAAATTAAGAGTCAGTTTAAAAGCTTTTTCTTTTTTTCCAAGTCTCATATCGCCAATATGACTCATTTAAAATTAGTTAACAGTACTAATAGCTTCTTTTTCAAACACTTATAATAATATGAAGATCCAGGAACCGAATCTAGATTTAGGAACAACAAAAGATTAACAACCCTCCCCCAAGAAAGTAATTATTCTAGATTCCTGCTTGTGAATTGTACGGTTTACGATAAGGTGGTCACGTGACCGAGAATAGCTACTCCTTGCTTCAAGACGATTTTTTTTTTAAAGTAATGCTTCTTCGTCAGTGTTGTTTTTATGTATTTTCTTGGCATTAAACGTACCGCAACTTCTTTTTTTTTTCAATAGAAATAATTATTTTTAGGCATCCCAAAGTTGTGGATTACTGTGGTAAAAAAATCTCCTTGCTATGAAGTCGCACTTAGCCCGGGATGAAACAAGGAAGTAAAGATAAAAAAAGCAGTCTTGCCAACTGTATTCTGATATTTACATCTAAAATTAAGTCAAAAACATCTTAAAACACACAAAAAACATCTAGATTCTCCAGATAAATATCTAAAATCTAGGAAATATATTGCATATTATTAATATATCAACCGTGACTTTATTCTTCAACATTCATTTTATTGAAATATTACTAATCTCATTATTTTAAATTAAATAAAAACAGTACTTATTTTATTAAAAATCATCTAGATAGCAATTTCTGACATCTAGATGCAACCAGATTTAGATGAAAATCATCTAAATTGGCAACCCTGAAAAATGTTTAAAATGATCCATTTCTTGCAAATAATGAATTTTCGCTGCTTTAAAGACGAATAAAATCCTAAATGAAGAAATGGAAAATCTAGGTTTCAAATTTCTGCTGAATAGCTAAGATAATTTTTACTTTAGTCTGTTTTTCTTCGAGGTGCCATATCCAAGGCAGTACAAAGGGTGCAGCTGCATAGGGCCCCAAGATTTGGGGGGCCGCCCCCAAAATACGGCTTTATTTTTTTTCCATTTTATTTCAGTCTTTCAATTCGTTCGGGGATTTTAATGTGATGTAGAGAGAGATTATTGATTATTGATGCTTGACATTAAAAATTATAATTTTATGAATATTAAATTTTTCTTTGTTTTGGTTTGTTTGAAATAGAGGGTGCAACTTAACGAATATGGTCCCGTCTCATAGACATGCGATCTGTCGAAAATTTATGAAGCTCGTCAAACAATCTAATTTATTCAGAGCAATACCAATGTAATATATGTAGATTCACTTCTTTAATGGATTCGCTTATTTCTTTTTTTTTTTTCAAGCGCCATTTTTAATATCGAGTGAGCGCAGATGTGAAATTTTTTCACTCTGGATTTCAATTGGGACCACCTTCCCTGTTGTGCCGGATAAATAAATACGAAAATAGAAGCATTCCCCTAATATAAGAAATGTCATGCTCTAGCAGTCTCTCTCCATCAATGTAGAATTCGGGTTCTATCTTCTTCTTTGCTTTTCAAGTTTACTTCCTTCTATTTTATTGCAACCATCCGAAACGTGAAGAAAACCATCAGTGGTAAGAAGTGGCTCATAATAGAAAGACCACCATTCACCGGTGGCTTCTTTAATCTTTCTTCCTTCCAACCCAAGCAAGAAACAATATTGCCTAATCTATTTGCAAATTTACATCTAAAATCGAATCAAAAAACATCTAGAAACATCTAGGTCTGCGAGAACTACATCTAAAATCTACTAAATATACTACATGTTTTGAATAGAATAAACGTGACTTTATTCATCAACATTTTATTTTATTAAAACATTGATGATTAAATCAAGAATATTACTTATCTCATCTCTATAAATTAGATAAAGATATTTCTTATTTCATTAAAAATCATATAAATAGCAATTTTTGATATCTAGATGCAACTAAAAAATATCTAGATTTAGATTTTAAAAAATATCAGGTAACGCTGAGAAAGAGACCGGTTGTTCATCTTGTATTTTAGGCCCAGGAGAGGAGAAAGGTCAAGTGTTGTATTTATTTTTACTGATCGGGTCAGTCACGTGGCTTTTTCCTTCAAAAACGATACAAACCTACCTACAGACATATCAAAAGAATAACCGAAATATATTTGTTAAAAAAAATAATTAATATCCTGCACACGGTACAATGTAGGGAAGGTGGTTCCCATTTTATTGTAATTTCCACACCAACCCTGCTCACTCGATGTTAAAAACGACGCACAAATAAACTGATTTGATTCATGAAAGAAAAACAGTAGTAAGTTCATAAATTATTGTTGTTGTGTTGGATAAATTATGTCAATAATTATTTTATTTGTGCGCCATTTTAAAGATCAACTGTGCGAGGGTGTGAAACTTTACTTTACAATTGGGACCACCTCCCTACAGTGTACTAACAATTATCCTACATACCGCGAATATGCAAGACGGTTTACAGCACAAATTTATTCTTATAATGTGGTATTTATTTTACCATGAATAACCCGCATTTTTTCCGAAAATTTTTAGCTAAATAATTCAGGTGCGTATTATCTATGAAAATATACCTATTTGTATAGATAAATAATACACAGGATAATGTATTTTTCATTTGATATTGCTACTCAATCGAGCAATATCGTTTTTTTTCTCTTTCTTTCTTTTCAATGAAATATACCTTAAATTATCGAAAAGGAAATAAGTAATATTTTAATTAATTTAATTTATAGCGATAAAATTGTTTCAATAAAAGGAAGTAATATTTTAGTAAAATAAATGTCGACGATGAAAAATATTCAGAATCTGAAAATATTTTTTTCTATTAATTATGACTTTTTCTCCCAGTCATCATACGACTCATTTTTTTGTTAATATTTCAAAACCAATCAAAAGCTAAATTCACTTAGATTAAAATGTAGTTACAATGCTCTGACAGCTCTAGTAGTGACAAGTAACGATTGTTCTGATTGTAACTTCAATCCTCTTTGGGTACCTCACAAGTGATGTCTCCTGCTGAACTACACTAAGAATGGTCAATGTAAAGAATTAGTTCAAGTGTACCCATGCTGTCAAAAATTACTGGGGTAAAAAAATCAGTCAAAGAAATTTTCCTAAAAACCAGTGATGGAAAAACATTCGGGGAACTAGGTGTATGGTAATTCTGGGTTTATGAAATTAGGTATACGGTTATGTCTCCATTAGTATATATTGAACATACAAAAAACTGGTAATCAAGAAGTAGATATTCGCTATAGCATCTGTGTACCAGGAGCAGACTGACAGTGATCTAGGCCTCAGAGCAAAAGGGTTTGCGGGGGGGGGGGGGGCCTGGGATGAAGGGGGAATGGGCTCCTCTATCCTTGCTACTTGAGCCTCTTGGTGCTTTCGGCCTTCGGGCACTGCCCGATTGCCTGACCACTAGGCCTAACCCTGCCGTACACCTCTCTCATTTTCGACACAGCACAGAACCAATAAATAAAAAATTCATACAGCGTAAGATGGAAGACATCTTACATACATTTGATTAAAAACAAAAATTTTTGTCTGTAACTTAGAGAAGAGTCATAAACATACCAACTTCATTTCAGACCTTTCAAACTTATCTTTACATCTGCAAAATGAGTCGATAGAAATGTTGTGATTGCAAGAGTTAAGAATAACCAAAACAAAGTCAGTGTAATGAATTTTTGTTTTCGAGATGAATTTATGATTACTTGGAATTATTGGGGCTTTTTATAAAATTTCTTTATCAAGATATTTTTTTTTTAAATTTAATAGTGCTTTGTCCCAGCAGGTGGGGGGCTGATCCCCCCTACCCGAGACTATGCCTATTCATCCAACGCTTCCAACACTCACACTGATCAAACACTATACAGTGAAACTTTCAGATCAAAATTCAGCCAATGAATGCATCAGGCTACAGACTTATTGATTCACTCTCTTTTCGTTACAGATTCAATGAACTGCTATGTTAAAAGTGGTTCAGCATAACATTATCTGCATTGGATATGAATTTCAGCGGAGGCTCCTTGAGTTCACTCAGCACTAATACCCTTGAGAGAGGCATGAATCAACTTCTAGTTGCATGTTGTTCAAATATCTTGACAAAAAATCTCATTGCTGCTATGATGGGGAGTAGAGAAAAGAGCAGTAGTATCATTACAAACAATTATAGCCATTGTCAGTCCTGACAGAAGGCAGTCATAATGTTAAATAGGGGTGAGATAAAATGAAATTAGTCAAACAAGGACAATATTTCAGAAATTATACAAATTAAATTATTAAATCAACATTCTAGATTATACTGAGAACAGGTGCATAGGTCTCCGCTGAGGGAGTAGAGGGCAAATAGGATATTCCCTCCCTGGATCAGGCCTTCTCACCGTGGGAGAGGGGTTTGAAAGTTGAAACCTTATAGAGGCCAGGGATAAAAGGGTCACTTTGAACAGTGACAGCTTAGGATGAGACATAGTTTGAGCACAACATCTGGATATACCTTTTTGTCCTGCACGTTATATCCTTTTGTCCAATAAGGCCCCCTGCATCTAAGTGAGCCCCCATACTAAGATAATCTATTTTAATACCTGTAATAAATCATTTCACTATCACTAGAACAAGTGATTTTGTAACTACATGTTCACTTTTCAAAGGGAATTTACACATTTTGTTCCTGTATATATCTTTGTGTAACCCCAGAATGTCCTTTTGTCCAACTGGGCCTCATGCTTCAAAGGGTTCCCATGGGTAATCTATACTAATATTCTATTAAATCATTTCACAGTAACTAAAATAAGAAATTTTGTAACTATGTATTTACTTTTCAAAGGGAATCTACACATTTTGTTTTCCTATTTGTGGTCTTACATGTGTGCAATTTTATATCAAAATATGTTGAGATCCACTTGGACCATTAACTTACGTGTACTTTATAAGCAAACATTTTGATTGCTTTCCATTCTACAATTGTGATGTAAATTCTATAATAAACCTTATTTCCAATAGGGTCCCGCTGCTCCTAAGGCCATCCCTATTAGTTACATCAACATCAGGCTAAAAACAATTCAGGGCACAATAATGCTTTCAAGGACCCAAATTTAATCCATTTGAAAGATTACTTCTTGAGTCTTCACTACTAGTGATTTATTTCATTACACAATCCTTGTATTAATTAGTTTTCTAAATTTGATGATACTATTTCTTCACAGTATTCTTTTTATGTAGTTAAAGTTGTCTGAATTCTACATTTCAACCTTGTTTTGATTGAATTACATCATATTTAGTTTGTGGCATTCTTGTTTTGTTTGAATTGAATTGAATGTTTGGTTATAGAGTGGCATAAAATTTGCAATTTCTGTTTCCAAATATTTCTTAAATAAATATACTTAGAACAGAAATTGTAAATTTTGTGCAGCTCCATTGCCAAATATTTTATTTAATTTGAACAAAACAAGAATGCTACAATTCATCTGTTCATTTTTGTCACATGATTTCTTTTATTTTTTCCCTTTTTTGATTTCGTTTTTGCATCTTTGCACTTTCAACTTTTCTTTCTGAAGTTATTTCTTGAGGATTTAGATTGGTGCCCTCAGTGACTGCTTCAGCATCATTATTTTTGTTGACATTTTCAATCAAATTTACCCCCCAAATTTTCTCTAACTTTATACACGAATTAGATAAGCCGTTTTCTGAACTTAATTCCTCTGGGTTCATTTTTAAAACTGCCTCTTTGGCTTTACCTGTCAAACTGAAAAATGTGGTGGGAGCCATTTTATATTTTTTCTATTTTTGATACCATCAAATATACAGCCATTTCTTCACATCACGAATGATAATTCTCTGGGGAAAAGATTGGTATATCATCAAATATTGATACGTCATATTGTTTTGTTTTGTTTTGTTTTTTCAACTATGGGTCTGCTTCCAGTGTAGGTTAAAAGATGAGAGACTCAACAGAATTGAAAACAACAGAATTATTCTTTCATTACATCTGCCGGGCGTGCAATACCAACTTTCACCTCATAAAACAATATGGCTCTCGTTTACATAGAACGTAAACCAGAAGTCCACAGGTACTCTCCAGCTTAAGGGGAATAACACAATACTCAAAATTTGGAATATTTACCAATCAATGATCTCCTGGCGAAACCCTAGGTTCCACAGAATCCTGGTGGAGAATGACTTACCTAGACTGTAATGTATATTTTTAATTTGGTTGCCTTTTTCTTAATTTGATTGTTGTAGTTTTCAATTTGCTTGTTGTGGTTTTCAATTTGATTGGTATATATCTAAATTTGCACAAAGTATTTTAAGATTTGGTTGTCAGGATTTTTAATTTGGTTGTAGTATTTTAAAATTTGCTTGCAGCATTTTTTATTTGTTCACTTTAGTTTTTAATTTGCTATTTTACTTATCCTCTTTTCATCTATAGTATCTAAATTCTCCTTGAATTCAAGTTATAGAACCGTGACTTTTGACTTTTTTTTGTTCTATGCCCCACCTAGACAGCTTGATGTCTCTCTTACTTAAGTTAAAATGATATAATGTTAGATTCAGACATTTATCAAAAGTAAGATTTTTAAAACAAGGAGAGAGAATTTAAATCAGCAATATAGGGGAGTAAAATTTGACTTGACACCCTGAGAGGGGGGTAACCAGATTGTTTTTAAAACATGACCTACATCGCTTCTTGAGTCAAGGGAAAATATTTGCCCAAATTCCCCTTGTAGAAATATCCTTTGGAGTAATTTACAGACTGGATCTTCAGAGTGTACATTTCATGCATTTTCTTAGGTTGGCTGAAAATGCAAAAATTGACCTCTCCTTGAAAGTGCCAAAATTGAATTGATTGATAGAGGTCACCAAAGGTCAGTACCACCTATCCTGCATTCATCCTGTGGGCAAGTTACCTTGTATACAACTTAGCAATCCATAGGATGCTGCCATCTTCTTTAGATTTGAAAATGCCAGCCTAAATTGACCTGACCTTAAATTAACATTTAGAAGTCACCTCCAACTATCCTATATTCGTCTTTGGGCAAAGGCACCCCTGAGCACAATTTTTCTACCTTTAGTGAGCAGCTGTCTGCATTAGATTTGAAAATGCCAAAATTGACCTGACCCCACTAAAATTGACTTGACCCCACTAAAATTGACCTGACCCTAAATTCTAAATAGTCGTCAGAGGTCACTGCCATATATTCTATGCTTATCCTGGGGTCAAGTTACCCTTATACACAAATTTTGGATCAAGGGGTCTATAAAAAAATATAAACAAACGTTCTATGTCTTTATAATATTAGATTTAAGGGTACTTTTATGGAAACTGGAGTGCTTATTAAAGTTCGAATCTGTATTCTAGAGACAAAGAAAGAACAACAACATCACCAATATCAAACTGTGAGTTGATTCAACTCTTTTTTTAACCTATCCCACCCCGATATCAAATTGACAGAACTTCTCCACATTTATATCAGATCAAGTAAGCCAATCTTTTTAAGTACAGCCACAAGATGATCTTTCTTCTGACAATTGCAACATATACTGTACAGTATACTCTCTGATGTGGGAGGTTTGTTTGTCATCACTGGAATTAGTTCACTTCCTACAGATCATTTGAAACCGTGATCTTCCTGGAATAAGACAGTGGCAGTCAGTTGTTCGCTTGAAAATGCACTTGTAAACAGTGATAATGAGCCGCCCTGCTGGTTGGTGGCATTCTTTCAAATGTTTTGTACTTTGTTGACACATAATACAATTGACACAGCTCATCTACAGATTAGGCTTCCTCTGTAGATACATCATCATCAAAATCTTTTCACCTTCCCTGCTTGCATGAGTGGGCCTTGCATCTGTTTTTTCTAGAAATAAATGCAGTTTCAAAAAGGTGCCAATTTCCCTCCAAAAGCTTGAACACCTTCAGTTTTTCGATTCCAAACAATCCAAATATTGTTTCACAGCCTGACATTGCATGAGCAAATGGAGGATACTCCAACAAATCTCAGCAGAATGATTTTCAAAGACAATTGATCTGGATAGTCCTCAGCATAGTTCACATTGAAATTGTGGTTGTCTCTTTAGCATGATAAAGCAGGTGAATAAAAATGTCTGTGTTACCTGCAACCACTTCTACTATACCATGAGTGTTAGTGTAGCGTAATGCCTTTCTCACAATAACAACATTCTTTAGTATCGTAATTATCAACTCCAGGATTCTCTAGAAATCTGTCCAACATGTTGGTAAGACCCTGTTTGTCATGAGTGTTGGACATGAAGGCTTTTTTGTCCAATGGCATGATTGGGTATGATCATCAACAAACACATCAGTTGAAGAAAGGGTCTGCAATCTTTGACACTTTTCCTCTGATTTCTTTATTGCACCTTTGCTGTAAGTATCGAATACAACCACTTATTTCAGTGTTGGGATGATTTTGACTGCACTGACTAATAAATAACAGAATGCCTAAGGTTCTGATTTTAGGCCACTTGAAACTGTGCAGTAAAACATAACCATTTCACAACAAAACATCTGGCAATCATCTGCTTTTGTCTGATATTACCTCAGGTGATAAACTTATAAGAATGATTCATTAGAATTGACTTCATCTTTTTTCTCATTGATCCCTCATCATGGGAAATAGCAAGTGGAATAACAGCCAGTTCATGAGTGAAGATACCTGGATCAAAATGTCTTTCTGTACATTCAATGGCAAATAAACATTGAAAAAGCTCAAAGAATGACATAAACATATCTTTTCCATTTGTTTTTACTGACTTTCTCATAACTGTAAAGGTGTCCACCTGATCTTGCTGAGGAAAATTAATATTACTTTACCTGGTTCCATCAAAACTTACCTGGATCTTATTACCTATCTCCACAGCTTTTTCAGCATTAATCCGTTCGTCAACAACAACTTCAGTAACGATACTCTTCAACTCTGTGTCATTGTTGGAGGCAAATGGCTTATTTCTGTGAAGGAAAACTACATTTTTCAAGATCTCTAACATCCTGCTTCCAGCGGTTGTCCGTACTGCTGCTTTGTGTGTAATATTAATGAGACCGCCTTAGAGCTTGTTCAATCATTCTGTCACTCTAGGTATCACTCCAGAATCTGGCTTCATTTCTTCTAACTGTGAACTGTCCATCTTGCATAGCCTTCCTCGAGCATAAACAAAAAAATCCTGGGGCTACAGTCCTGCAGATTTAATAAGGGGATTACGACCACATACTGCAAAAATAAGAAGTATGCATTCCCTCGCTGTTAAATGTAACTTCCATAAACCCATTTGTTCAGCCCAAAGAAACATCCTGATGGTTGACACGAATTCAGTGAACTGGATCCTAAGATACACCATTCTGGAACCCTGAAAGCCACTTTCAAATGTTGTGTCAACATCGATAAGTCTTCTAAACATTTCTCAGTACTAGAGTAATCAAGCTAATCTTCTCATGGAAAAAGTTTCTCGTTCATGTCTCGGCTGGTTCAGCAAGGGATAACAATTGTTAAAAACGGAAATGGTGAATTTTCAGTCGTAGTTTCACTTAGGTAGGAGTTTGAATTATAAATCTATGATTTTTTTGAGCTGCATGGTCATCACCCCTTGGACTTACTTCATTACTTTATCATGTATCAGATCATTACCTTCTATTTCAAAATCTAGCTCTTCATTTCTTCGGATTAGTCTGTTTGGTTCATAATACTTCATCCTTTGATCTCCAGATTCTCTTGACTCTGGGTCAATATCTTTTTCTTGAATATTTTCTTCGGCACTTCCTACCTCTGAACTCATGTTAGCATTTGGATCATCATCATCATCATCATCTAATATCTCATCATCATCATCTAATATCTCATCATCATCATCATCTAATATCTCATCATCATCTAATATATCATCATCATCATCATCATCTAATATATCATCATCATCATCTAATATATCATCATCATCTAATATATCATCATCATCATCTAATATATCATCATCATCTAATATATCATCATCATCATCTAATATATCATCATCATCTAATACATCATCATCATCATCATCATCTAATATATCATCATCATCATCTAATATATCATCATCATCATCTAATATATCATCATCATCTAATACATCATCATCATCATCATCATCATCTAATATATCATCATCATCATCTAATATATCATCATCATCATCTAATATATCATCATCATAATCATCTAATATCTCATCATCATCATCATCATCATCTAGTATCTCATCATCATCATCATCATCATCATCAATAAGAAGCTCTTCATCATCTAATCTGAGATTTTCTTCAAAATCTCCCTAATAGTTCCCTCTGTCTTGTAGTAAGATGAGCTGAAGTGTAACATCTGTAATGAGGCAAGTACAAAGATATTTTGAATATGCCTTACCTTTAATCATTCTGGGAATAGATTTTCTAGCATATACTGTTTCCCAAAGTTTTTCTAGATTGCTTCCCTCCATAAGTTTGCGTCCTGCTTCTAGGAATGACATCAACTGACGGTAACCCTTTTGAATTATCTGACTTTATCTTGCTTGCTTCAATATAAAGAGGCTGATCAAATATCGATGCTCCTCAGCAAAGCCCTATTTATTTCAGTTGATTTCAGACAAATTTCCTTGTGAAGTAGGTGGCCTTATTGATCTCAGGATTTGAAGGTAACAAAGGGTCGAAAACAATTCCAGTTCATTCAAAATGACCATTTACAATCTCAATGAAAAACTGCCATTTTGGTGGCTCTTTGGCCAAATATCTTTTAAGATATCTTTTGTATCATGATTGCATCCAAATTTGATTTCTTGGGTTATGGTAATATCTGACAAGTTTCCGCTACATTTTTTGCAGATATTTTCCCATTAAGTATCCCTGCAGTGATTTCATTGTCTACTTATGGACTTCTGCAAATTATTCTCCCATGAAATGAGTTGAGACCATTCCTAACAATGTATCTTCATTGAAGTCAAAATCAGAATTGAACGTTACACTAACTTCTTCAATGTTTTTTTTTTTTTTCTGATTCATCTTCATAAAACAATTCAATGTTCAAGACAAGAAAATAAAAACTAAACTTAAAATTTTGAATTCAAGCTGTTTATTTAGTTTGTCAAGGTCGATTGGATCTGGAAACCAAGGGAGATAATCGTTTGAATATAAAAAGGAAGGGAAATAATCACCAGTGTTGCCGAAATTATTTTCAGTCCATGAAAACGGGCAAAATTGAGCCTTACCTTTAACCCCTAAGAAAAGTAAGCTACACAAGGAAAAAGACAAAGACCTTTTTTCTAATGATTCCTCAGGTGTAGTCACAACTTTAGGTAGAAAAATTTGCTTGCCCCTTAAAATATCCAGGTTGGCTATTTTTTGTATCAATTTTTTGCTGGACTATTAATTTCAGCAGCAAGAAAGATTTTTTAATCAAGTTCTGGAAATTTTTATCCAATGTGATGTGTAATAATAATACTATCTTAAATTTACAATATCCTTTACGATTATAAGGAATTCAAATTTTCAGGTTTAGTGATTTAGTGAGACACTGGACCCTGGTGTTTATGAAATATGATTTTGATTTTGATTTCAGAAATTGTCACTTTCTGTTGTAAGTCTCCTTGTTTTGTGACATCTATTCAGTTTCATTTTTGTACTCTTCACATCCAAATTCCCAACTGTTGATACTTTTGAGAAGGATCAGTAACATTCAATGAGTTTTTCAGACAATTGAACTCCTTTTAATATTTGTTGTAAACATGACAATCCAGCCGATCCATTCTATGGCCTTCTTCAGGTATACTACCTAAATGGGATAGTGGTAAATAGAATTTTTTTCTCCAATGGTGGGAACACTTGTATTTGGGTATTTTCCTTTCCTTTCCTGATTAGGCCTGGATTTCCATACCTTGTCCCTGTTGAGTAGTGGGAGCCACATCAAGCTGAACTCTGCACTCGTCTGACTTTTACACTCAGTGAATATGCTGATGTATGCTGCTTCTTTGATTTTTCTCAGTTTCGAACAGTGTTACCTGTCTAAAATCTAAACTTTTCTCTTCAGCTGTGGTCAGCCATTCCAGATTTCTTTTTGTTTACAGCTTTTATTTGTTGTAACTTTTGAGGCCAGCCAGTTTCTCCTTTATAAAAGCTCAAACGATTCAATTGTCCAAAAAACTCTTTGGATGTCTCCGAATATATTTGAATTGCCCTTTTGCAGGACATGTGTCCCACGCTCAGATTCACTGCTCTAGAATGAGTGTCTATTCAAAATAACACTTATGTCTATAAATAAAAACTGAAGATACTCAATGAAGTTCATTTTCTAATATTCTCCTCATTAGGCCACTTAAAATCCCTTCCTACCAAACAACGCTGTAAAAATGTATTTTGCTTGTAGTACAGAAATCCACCAATATGGCACAGTTCACGATATCAGTAGGGTGGATTGTGGTCCCCCACATTTTTTTTCAACTCTAGTCTGTGATATGTAATTACAATCAAGTGATCGGTAGGTTGCTCTCTCACCAATTGAGCCAAAGTGACAAGTCTTATGTATCTACTTGAATTTATGTTTAAAATATGCAAGGTCATATTTCATACTAACTGATAAATACATTTATACTAAAAAATACACATTTTTATAATTTTTCAATTGTTAAATATACAATACAAAAGTATCAGTAATCATCTTCTGTGAGAATAGAAGTAGAAGTAGGAGTGAAGTTTGACCCTGCAGCAACCAAGCTTGTCACTAATATTACTAACCATTTGTCCAGAAAATTGAGAAGAAAAAAAACAGAATTCTACGTTGAGCCTGTAAGCCTAATATCTCAGGATGAATGCTATTTTACTATATACCCTCAGTCCATTTGATGACATAAGTAACACGACTCCAACGCCATTCTGACTCAGAAATATATTTGACTTGATGGCAAACCAGCTGTAAAAATGAAATGAATTAGACAAGAAGATTACAGTAGTCAATGAATGAAACATTTTTTAATCAATTTCTTTTCCCCTTTCTCCCTAAGAAACTCAGACACAGGGTATCTGAGCTCCTGAGGGGAAAAGGGAAAAAGAAATTAATAAAAGAATATTTTGATACGGTAGCTCAAAGTTTGGAAAGATAAAATCATTGATGTAAAAAATGTAATTTAAAAAAAATTGGTTTATGCATCTTATAAAGTAAAATTGAACTCTCCCTCACAGTTAATAATTGAACAACCATAGCATCTAAATTTGAAACTATGTGAAAAAAATTCTATCAAAGAATAAATATGGTGAGAATAAATCTGATTTGTGACATCACTGGTGTTTTCCTGTGGAAAACATCTAAAAAAGAGTAAATAAACATCTAAAAATATCTAGATTCTGGAGAATCTAGTTGTTATTTCCACTGGAAAACATCTAAAGTCGAGTGAAAGAAACATCAAGAAATGCCTAGATTCTGGAGAATCTAAATGTTATAAATAAATCCATCAAAATGGAACTCCAAAAAAGTCTTTTTTTTTCCATAAATAAAAAAAGCATTTTTAGAAGAGTTTTTGCTATACTCACCCCTCAACATCTGGTAACTGTGCGCCATCCTAGCAAGACAGGCCAACGTCATTGACCGTGAACCAATCAGAATCAGAATCGGTGATCACCAACCTGGGTTTGTATGAACCCAAAGGTTTAATGGAGATAGATTTTGAAGATAACAGCAGCATCATTGACAAAATTATGGATCATCTTTGTCTTTTAAAACTTATTACTGAAAATTACTCTCCTGTAGAGAAATACAGAACACAAAAAAAATCAAGTTGGGTGTAAAATCAATTAGCTTCACCTATCATTATATTTTCATTATGAAGCAAAGATTCAACTTTTGCATTTAGATGTTGACCTGGTGTAGAAATAAAAATTATCAAGATTCAACTGATTATGAATTTTAGATAATGGTGTCCAATAAAGCTATTAAAATCAAGAAGTTGGTTATTGGAGCTTTGAAAATTCAGGTTCAATTTCCTAAAACATACCTCTGCCATAAAGGATTCTCCGCAATCTCTCAAATAAAATGCTAAACAAGAGATTGACTTCATGAGTTAAATGTACCAATGTGAGGTGCAGTCTTCGCTCTTACCAAAACTAAACAATTCGATAAAACAACTGTAAAAGCAAGAGTCATTAAATCTCCAAACTCTTACTATTTGATTGATATAAGATCAGGTTCACGATTTTCTAGGGATTCTATCTTATGCATAGAACCAAACCATGAGACTGACCCTCAAAGTGAGAACCATACAATGTGCACGTGAGAAAATCATGCTCAACATCACATGGAGAGATCTCAAGGCAGCACAGTGAATTAGGGAAAAAACAGGAGTCTGAGAATCATAGAAACCATTAAGAAACTCAGATGGCAATGGGCTGGTCATGTTGCAATAATGGCTGACAATTGATGGACCTCACAACTCACAACATGGATCCCCAGAGATCAAATGCTGGCAGAATATGAGATAGCAAGGCAAACTGGATAGGTTCAGAAAATATTGGTTCTACGACACTCATAATAGAGGGGTGTAGATAATGCTGGAGGTAAAAGGCTGATGATGATCATGATGATGACGATGATGATGATGGTGTTTTAATAAAAGTAAACAAAAAAGATGTGTACGTGTATATTCTTTAATTTGCACTTTTTTGTTTATGCTTAAAAGCAATCTTTAGAACTCAGACAAGTGATATATATCTATCGTCATTAGACAATGTAAATATCATGTTACGTACTCCCACATGCGCTCAGCCGATTGACAACAGATTATTCCCCAAGCTGCTAAAAAGATAGTTTTCTTTGTTTCTTATGCAGAAAGTCAGGATGATTTTTAAACAATGTGGTTGAGTCATGATGAAACTAATTATTCATAAAAAAATAAACTTTATTTGAAAACCCAAAAATTTTGCTGATAAATGTAAACAAAATCAAGAAAAAAACTTGAACAATATTTTTCAAATGGTAATTACGTTTTTTAGAATAAGTTGTCGAACGTTTTTCCAAAAAAGTGCCTTTTACTAATTAAGGTTCTCTCTAAATCTCTCAGTTATACTTGGGGCTTGTATTTGTTTGTATTTCTGGATGTTATTAAATCTTCAAAATAAAGCCCCAAAAAGGTCAAAAAGGTTTTTATTCAAGAAATTAAAACTTTTTAGAAGGAGTTTATTGGAGTACTGATGCCGAAATAGACAAAATGATATGGCCAAGAGTGCTGCAACACACAAGCACATGCTCAAAAGGGATTGAACTCTTCACCACCTTTGGTGGCTATGGTTGTTCAATGGTCTCATTGTTTTCTCAAAAATCACCAACGTTTTGCTATTCATTATTGTAGATTCTTATTGGCTGAATAGGGAAAAATTGGCTGTGATTAACTTTGTTGAACTCACCACACAAAAGAGTTCAGGAACAAAAGGGACATTACTCTCAATTTTGAATCAATTTAATTTTTTCTTATAATGATACTTATTCCATATAAGAAATTATATTATTGGTATGAACTAAATAAACTATTAAAATATCAATAACAAGCTTTGCTGCATTAAGTTCCAACTCCCTTGCTTCAGTAAACAAAACTGAATTCATTCCTCCATGCTGTATTTTTCCAAAATTCATTTCAACTCCTACAAATAGGATTTGCTAATTTTAGTAAAAACAAGTCAACTTGAGTTGGGCTTTAGAAGTGAGAGCAAATTCAACATCAGTTTTTCTTATGTCACTGTGTCACTGTTATTTGTGTATGATGTCACTCGTTTCTTTTCTGGTCATTGTCAACTCTCATAGTTACACACGGAAGTAAAGTCAAAACACAAGAGTAAGAATTTGTTGAAAGAAAGAAAAAGCCTTCATAATTTAATGGTCAATTCAGCATCGAAAGCAAGACAAAAAATGTTTTGCTCCCAGTTGGATTCAATCCTAAAATCTACTGATGTCTGTCAAATCTCTTTAGACCACTGCCCCAGTGTAGCACTACTGAAATTGGTAATTTATTTGAAATTTTAAGTAACACGGTCAGATAAACACCTCAAAATTATGGACAAATATTGACTGCCTTTTTAAAATTCTTATGTTTTTACACTTTTTAATGCTTCTATTATTATATCAACTATTTTAATGGCATCCTCAATAGAAATGTGACTTTCACAGAAAGGAAAAATAGATGAAATATATATAATTATTATATGAGAATGATATTTTCATAGAAGAAATTAAATGCTCACAATAACAAAAATACAGAACTCTGAAACGCAAGTCGACACGACATGATGTCATGGAATCACTCCTTCTTTTCAGGTCTCTATGTTTTTCATATCTGAAATTCCAGATCTGACTAATTGTGATGATATAGTCAACACTCAGAGTTTCACAATAATAGCAGAATTCGCTCAAGATCTCAATTATTCAATTTAAAAATGATTTCATTATTATGAATGAAATAAATTATTAAAATATTCCTTGTCTGATTAAGAATATTATTCATTCATTAGTATGGATTATAATATTACATATTCTTTGCTTTGAAGTACATTTGTATTCATCATAATGGCACGTATTAACTACATGTCGATGAAGCAAAAACAATGTTGTAGTTTCATTATTGTCTCAATTTCTGATGACTGTATAGGATTATTATACTTTTTAAATGAAAAATTATTCTTTTCAGAGATTATGGATGAATTTAATGCAACTTTCAAACAAAGACTAACAGATATTATTACTTGAGTATTTTAGTGGTAAAAGATTGTCCCAACTTGTTTCATTATAAAAGTATGATTTTAAAACATTGAAATAATAAATCATTCTATTTTTCCTTTGATATATGGTGCAGAATGAAAAATAAAATCACAATAAGACTTTTATTCATTTAAATTCACAAAAATTTTCTAAATTAAATAAGCGATTCAGTACAAATTCAGTTAAAATATTACTACTAACATTAACAACTAATCTCTTTTTGACCAATCACGATTGTAATTTGCAGTAGTCCATACTATATTGCTTGCTTTTCGACTGATTTTGCTCTGATACTTTTTGACCTAGATTCTTTATAAAGCCATGTGTCTTTATTTATTTGTCCCCTAAGAAAAGAATTTCATCTCTACTATCATCAAGTAGATACCACATGATGTAGTAAAAATAGAATTTTATGTACTGATGACATACTAAAATACTGAATTTAAAGACTAATGAAAAAGAACATATATACATAAAGTAATAAAACATAAAATAGAATGAAAGTCTATGGTCAAGAGAACACTTCTCTTCAAGCTCATTGCAATACAAATCACAATTATCCATATATGTCAAATGTTATAAGTAGATCTATATATATCATATATACAGTCATTTTTGATGGCTCGAATAAACTAATACTTTATACTATAGTTGAGTGGAATATTAAGTTATAGCTAATTTCACTTTTTGCAAGACACTTGTAAGCTTCACTAATATTCTAAAGTAGGTGAAGTAAAACTATGATTTAGCAGGGGGGGCAGGGAAGACCACTCCTACCATTGACGAAGTAGAGCACATCTGGGAAACTGGAAAGAAAGATGGAAGAAAAATGTCATTCAAATGAGGATACTGATCAAAATGAAGCAGTTTGCATTTCCCCCTCACTGGATCAGGCATTCTCAATGAAAATTCGGACCTTATAGTCAAAATAGGATAATAGTGTTGTACAATAGTTTGATATAACCCCAAATTAATGTGTCCATATGAAAAGGTGGTATTATTATTTGCTGGTAACAGGGTTGCTGCTAAGATATATTCCAAATATATACTTTTGCACCCCCTAATAACCTATCCCCCACCCAACACCTGAGTAAGTGCAACAAGAATGTCAGCAATGTTGGGATATAAAATGCAAAATAAAGCAATACTACTGGTTCCATTGAAGGGACCGCACTACTTAATTAGTACCAAAGAATGGTAAACTGTTATTCAGTGATATCACATCTTGGGAGTTACTTCAGAAATATGTTTTTTCCTCAAAAATATATGTGTGTGTGTGTGTGTGTGTGTGTGTGTGCGTGCGTGTGTGTGTGTGTGTGTGTGTGTTAACAGCATTTTTTTTTTTTACCATGACACCAATTCATACTCCTTGATAATAGTTAAAAGAGCGAGAGACAAGTAGTCTGTTCAGCTTCCTGTCACCTCCATCAGGTGTAGAATGGAGGATTTCTTCAGGTTGGCATTGGCAGGGTGGGTATTGTTGATCCCCCACCCATGTCACCAATGCTCTCATCCTCCTTCTCTTCCTTCTCTCTCTCTCTCTCTGTTACTTTCTGCTCCTGAGTAGAGTCTTTTCTTCTCAAAAATCCACAAGACTAAGAAAGAAAGAGAAGTAATTACAACCTGATTGAGTCAATCCTCTAATGTATCAAATGTTTCCTTATTTGGGATGAATTTACCCTAGGGAGTAAATATCATTGTTGTTAGAGGTAAATTTTGGCACAGAATTAATATACAATTGAACCACTTAAGCCACCAAAGAGTAGCAAAGGGTTCGGTCCTTTTTTTTCTTATATATGTCTGTGTTT
This sequence comes from Thysanoteuthis rhombus, assembly GCA_963457665.1. Classification (NCBI taxonomy): domain Eukaryota; kingdom Metazoa; phylum Mollusca; class Cephalopoda; order Oegopsida; family Thysanoteuthidae; genus Thysanoteuthis; species Thysanoteuthis major. Next base: position 8,365,476 of record OY735240.1, on the reverse strand, counting down.
ATATTTATGTGTGATCATTTTTTTTATATGTTTGTGTGTTCCAGCGTTACTGGCCATACAATTTGGTCAACACACTTGAATATTGGCATCAATACTCCTTTCTGAAATCATTTTTTCTTATTCTTAGAAAAAAATCATCTTGGCTCTTTTTGGGCCTTATTCTGACAGGTTTATCGATAACATCTAGATTCTCCAGAATCTAAATGTTTTACTCCAATTCAGATGTTTTCCTCTGGAAAATACCAGTGATGTCATGAATAGGATTTATTCTGACCATATTTATTTTTTGGCAGAATTTTTTTATACGGTTCCAAATTTTGATGCTATGGTTGTTCAATTATTAACTGTGTGGTGAGTCAATTATAAATGAACGATTGTTTGTCTATTTGTTTTTTTGTTTGTTTGTCTAACAGCCATCATAAAGAGTGCTGTCTGAGATAAAGATAGTGACAAGCAATTTTTTCAAAGGTGAACATAAGACAATATGGGAGAGTATTGTCAGAAAATATAATAGCTCATTTGTATTGAAAAGAAGAGTCTACAATCAATGTGCGCTTTGAAGCTAAAACATGGATCCTACCTAAAAGATTGGCTTTCAAACTAAGAACCGTGCAATGTGTTCGAGAGAGGATCATAATTTACATCACATTAGGAGACCTCAAGACAGCGCCTTATATCAGAGAAAAAACAGGAGTCAAAGTTGGCATAAAATCCATTATAAAACTCAAATGGCAATGGGCAGATCATGTAGCAAGAATGTCATACAACCGCTGGACATCATGATATAGATCATATACAAAAATAAGATGGTATGACATTCAGAAAATATTGGCTCTGCAATGCCCACAACATAGAAGTCTGGCAAATCTTGGGGAAGGTTTATATCCAATGATGGACTTTGAAACATTATTGATGAATCTTTTATGAATTTTCTTAAAATATTCATGTTTTTTAATAATAAAGTCTATACAATACCCCTTTTTACCACTACTAGTGTGAGTCATTGAATAATCTTGTTTCTACGTATTTTGCTTCGTCTTGGGATGGGGAAAAATCAGTAAGAAAAGGTACAAATGGTGTTGATTTATTAAAGATGAATCAGAACTTGCCAGATAGGGACCCGCATCTTAGGACCATCCTCTGTGGTACATCATATTTACTTGTACTCCAACAAGAGCAAGATATGACACAAGGTCGTGTGAGAACCCAGCCACAGGTACTGAGCAAAAATTACTCCAGTCCTCACAACCAGTGTTGCTAAAGTGTCAGGGCAAGTCCAACCCATCCGTTCTAGTATGATGGGATGGTACTGTCTCAGGATGTACTGGTCTCCCAAGACTTGGGGTGATTTTTTGAGGCCGCTGGACAAATTTTAGGCCTCTCATGCTTAGCAATGTTGAACCTTGCTAACCCATTATCGGCCACGTCGTTGCACTGGTGCAAGCTCTGGAAA